>JASVER010000006.1:14133375-14251078 GCA_030449065.1 Oceanodroma leucorhoa | reverse complement strand
GCCGGGGGGCCCGGCGCGGCGGGGCGCGCCCGCGGGGCCATGAGGGCGGGCTCCGGCCATGGCCCATGGCAGCGCGGCGGTCATGCTGAAGTGCGTGGTGGTGGGGGACGGCGCCGTGGGCAAGACGTGCCTGCTGATGAGCTACGCCAACGACGCCTTCCCCGAGGAGTACGTGCCCACCGTTTTCGACCACTACGCAGGTGAGCGGGCGGGGGGCCCGGCCGCGGCGGTGGCAGCCGCCCCCCCGCCCCGGCCTTACCCTGCCGGGGGCGGGAGGGGGGTCGGCCGGGGTTTGCCCCCCCTTCACCCGCTGTGTTTCTCCCCCCTCGCAGTCAGCGTTACCGTCGGGGGCAAGCAGTACCTGCTGGGGCTCTACGACACCGCCGGCCAGGTGAGTTCCGAGCGCTGCCCGCGGCCCCCCCGGCCCCCCCGGCCCCGGCCCCGCGGCGCTCCCGGCGCTGAAGTTATTCGCAGTCCGGGTCCGGGCTGGGTGATTCACCGGCGGGTTGGCGGGGTGGGGGGAGGCGACTGAGAAAAACCGTCTTTAAAAGAAAACCGTGGATCCAGCCCTTATTCCCGAGGGCGGGCGGGCGGCGAGGGGCTGCATTTTTAGCGGTGCGCGGCCGGCTGCGGGGCGGCGGGGGCCGGGGCGCCAGGGCATCGCCCGGCGCGGGGGCAGGCGGCGGGCCCGGCCCCGCCTGGGCCAGCGCTTGCGGCGCTCCGGGCCGGCATCGCCCCGGCCGAACCCCCCGGAGCGCCGGCCCGCCCGCCCGCCTTCGGGTGAGGGAAACGTGCCTGGTTTAGCGGGGTGGGGGGGAACTTGCTGCCTCAAACGCCTCGGGTCGGATGGAGTCCCAGGCTGCCGCAGCTTGCCTCGTTTACGCTTTACAGATCTTAAATAGCTAAAAAGAGGTGTTCAGCTTAGAGATGGAAAATAATAAAACGTAATTCTCAGCGACTGCCTTTCAGATAACCTGGGTTTCTTCTGCTATCCCAGACAATTCAAGTGATTCTTTTGGTTAAGATTATTACAGCCTGTGGTGAAAGATGCTATGTCAGCATGTATCTTAAGTAACTTTAATGATGGATAAAATGCTTGATGTGTGGAGGGGTCACCGGTGTAGCGGCTRGTAAAGGGCTCCATTATTCAAGTCACTTATCGGTCTGCCCAACTTGCACGGCACCGGCTGCGGGCCGAGCACGGTCTCCTGGGTTAAAGTACTCCCAGCTCTCTGGAGATGCCTTATCCGAAACAAAATAGTTTGTGAAGGGCCTGACCCTGAGAGGTGCAGGCATCTCCCAAGGAGGTGTGGAGCATACAYGGAAATGCTGCGTGGGTTTTTGTAAAGTTGTGTATTCCTTATATTAAAACTTCTTCTTGCAGCGTGAGCATGTGTTTTGGTCTCACATGACCTCAGACATGCTTCCGTGTTGTAAAGAGCAACTAGTAAGATAATCTCACTGGAGTCGCATAGACTGAAGCCATATTTTTTAACCATGTTATTCCTATACTTAATTGAACAACTGCTGCCTAAATTAGTGTACCTTTTTAGATCTGCATACAGCCTTAAGTAAGGAAACAGCATTTAACCAGTCTTTTATATCTTCACTAGGCCTGAAATCAGTAATAAATTAATTCCATGAGAATTGTAAGAAACAGCCCCATTTCCAGAAAGCTGATACCTGAAGGGTGAGACTCTTCCCAAAAAGACTGACTTCATGATTATCATCTCACTGACGTAAACACAAACTAGTCAAATTTATGCCAACTAAGTGCATTTTTATTCCTGTCATAGTCCTGTTTTTCCGTCGCAATTGGTTCAAAATACAGCTTGTAAAATATTGCTTAAGTAGGTTACAAAATGAGGATCTAGTGTTCAGGCAAATAAAACAATTGGTTAATATGCAACTATTTTTCTCTTTTTTTTATAATGAGCATTGGAAAATGTGAAAGCGACCCTAGCACTACTGTACATATACATAGCTTATTTGTGGATGCTGTCTCAAACTGCTTGTGCTGGCTTGTTGCTATTAATGGGAGTGTGTGTTGTTAGCTCAGTGTAACCTTAACTAAAGCGGTTTTGTGGTATCCCACTCTGCCTGAATGTGCCGAGTACAAAACCGAGTGACCTTTGGCCTCCTCAAAAGCTAGCAGGATAAACTGGCTAGTTCGCACCAAACAGCAAGCAAAGGTATTCCCGTTATACTAAGAAAAACGTATCAGTGTGAAATTGTATATCCAGACGTGTAAAAAGTTGAGGTCAGCTTTTTTTTTTTTCAAGTTCTAAGAAGCTGAAATCTTAGATTTGAATTACAGAGCAGTTTCTGATGTACCCAGGACCAGATCTTGCTGGCCTAATTCAGAGGAGCTTCAGCTCACGTAGGGTGTTTTAATGAGGCTCAGATGGTCTTGGCAAAACTTCCCTTTTAGTCAGACCTGCGGTGCTAATAAAATCTTCACCATTATCCCCATCCCACTTCAGCATGTTTGGGGAACTGGTGGAGATTTGGGGCTGCCCACGGGAGCCCCGTCCCAACATCCAGCACAGCTAAGGAGGGGAGTCTGTGTGAAGATGCCACTCCAGCAATTTCATTCATTTAGCTGCTTCGTCAGGGAGCGTGCTGACAAGCCCGTCTTCCCAGAGCTATGCAATAACAGAAAGCTTACTTTAAAGCTTAAATATATATAGTGAAGAGCAGAAAAGACATGAGTTGATGGTGCCTTCTCCATGTTGAGGAAGCAGCGTGCTGCATCTGGTACACGCCTGCTGCTTGCACAGACTTCTCTTCGGCTTGGATTCTTTGCTGCTCAAAGTTGGCATTTCTGTGCCAGCATACATCAGTGCTTTTATTTCTAATTCTGTCACCCCCAAATAGTTGTACTGTAAAATCCTGGCCTGATGATAGTATCATATTATCAAAACTTGGCAGTGTGTGATCACTGTGGTATCTAAGCAGTTCACAATCTTCAGCGTGTTTATACTCCCAGCTCTGGACAGAGTACATAGGTACAATCTACAGATCTCATTTCGGAGGGAAGAGGAGTGAGGGGGTAAGTGGAGGTTCAGACAGCGACCTACTCCAAATCCATGCAGGAAGCCCATAGCAGAGGAAGGATTAAAGACCTTTTGACTTCTAGCTGGTGCACAGCAGGCTCATTGCCCTGAAATACCGACTTACCAGCCTGTGGGTCTCTTTAGCTTGCGTGGTTATGTATTTAGCAACTTGTGACAGACTTCTCTTTGGCAGAGGAGTTGCAAGCTTTTGAGTTCATGGCATCCAGTACTCATTTCTAGCTCGCTTCTTCACAACACACACAGGATCACGTGTAGTAACTATACCGATGACATAATAATGCCTCATACCTTTGTGACTTTAAAGTAGGTTGAGAATAAATCTATTAAAATCCCATTTTTTTCCAGGTTATATATAGCAGGGAAAAATGCCACTAGCGGTCACAAACTTCAATTTATATGCAGACTGACCTTCYCCCCTTTGGGTGTGTGTGAGTTCAGGCAGGCTTTTCTCTGGCTGAAAATACTGAGGCCYTGGTTCAGCAGAAAATAGCCAGTACAGCTGCTGGGCAGCGGAGGCTCTCGGAGCCCATTCGGGTTTGCAGCTGTAGAGGCAGGCTCCCGCGCCAGGGAGGCGGGTGGGAATTTGGTGCCGGTGGTGTCCGAGAGGACATTCCTCCAGCAATTCTTCCCAGAGTTGGAGCCGGCTGCTGCACGTAGCCACGCGCTGAGACTGGGTGGGCTTGGAGTGGGTCCTGGTTTCCTCAGGAAGATGAGAACTGTGGAACCTACCTACATCGCCTGGAGCTGGGAGCATCAATGGACTGAAGTTTAAACATGARGTGCTTGTGATACCGATGCTTTTGGCTTTGCAGTAGCCCCTCTTSCTCTAGGAGACTAACTGCATGTCAGTACTGCTCTTCATTGAGCAGGGGTACGTGGCAAATTCAGCCTGGGAAGAGAACCGTGGCTTCGTCAGGGGTCTGTTAACTTCACCGTGTTGGAGTGCTTTTGAACTAGTGACAAGGGATTATCATTTTGATCTTCCATAATACCAAAAATAATACTGCCAACTCTCATGATATTAAAACTTCTGGAGACATGTTGCAAGCGCTAACGAAGAGGTGTGCTGCGTGTCCCCTTGCCACGTGCCAAATGATCGGGGTAAGTGGGAGGACACATAGGAGTTACCTCTTGGGGGTTTCACTCCATATTGATGGCTGCTGCTTACAATGGCAGTTGGGGTCCATCCTCCTCTCAGTCCCTTTTGCTGTGAGGTTTTCATTCATGGTGTCCTTTCCTCCAGTACGTGCTGACCACATACAGGTGGAAGCCTTGCTCTGCTCCTGGGTCTTYGCTGTGAAGGACTGTCAGGACCTGGAGGGAGGATGGGGGGGATGCAGGAGCAGAGCCTGTGCTGCTCCTGCTGCCCCGGGAAGAGATGCTGAGGCACAGTGTGGCTGTCTGGTGCAGGTTTGGCACCAAGCCAGCATCTGGGCAGCGCAGAGCAGGGTACAGAAGGAGCAGAGTGAATCTTACTATGGTGCAGTGCCTAATAATAACATTTATATCCCTCAGCATCACTTACTTTTGTGATATTAGCGTGGCCTGGTTGGACAAAGCTGAGGTAAACTGTGTTCCTTGGCTTTCCACTTTTATTTCTCTGCCTTAAAGGCCCTAATACATGTAGGACAAGCTGTAGGTCTGATACAATAAAGCTCTCGGTGTCTTCTCAACTGTCACCAAAACAGTAGCCACAAAACATGCTAAGCACAAGAGTAGAATAAGCCACTCTCAGCTCAGATACCGATGGCTACTCTGGTTGCAGCCACAGCCATCTTAATTCAGATACACTGATTTTTTGGTTGTAACAGAGGCCCTGATGTTAAAAGCAATTTTATATTAAAGTTGGTTGGGCTGCTGAAGTGTGTAAAGCTAACTCAAATATTAGCAAGATCATTGCCTGCTTTAAGGCCAGGTGTAAAAACAAATGCTTATAACTGTGAATGTGCCTGTGGGAAAGAGAGGGGTGGCGGTGTGGTTATTAAAATGGATAGTCACCAAACTTGCGGCGGTTGCTATAAATAAAACAAGAAATAGCAGTAATCCTTGTACTCCTTGTTGGCTATTTGTCTCGGCTTTGGTAGGTAGCCCTGATCTAGCAGGTACCACTTCAGTATCCTACTGAAAGGAGAGGCAGCTGGTGATCATTTTGGCTGGTCCATTGTGAAAGAGAAATGTCCCTCCTCAGACCACATTACTCCTTCCGAGTTGCACCTACCACACAGCCGTAGCACCAATGCAAGCCTGGAACATGCAAGCACAGTCTCACACAACGCAAAGCCTGCCACCCTTTACTGCAGGTTGTAAACGCCAAAACCTATAACGTGATTTTGGCAGACCTAAAAATGAAATGTTAGCAATTAACATCCTGTCCCCTTTCTGTCCCCCCTGCGCCTCCCTCCTCCCACATGGATTTTCCCTCGCTCCCTTTACATTGTCCCAGCCGAGCTGGCAGCTGGCGCTGGGAAGCTGCGAGCTCCTGAGCTCTCTCCCGGCCGCCGTGCTGGCCTATGAATAGCTCAGCCTCCGCTGAAGCTGCTCGGTGCTTYGGGATGTTGACAGGCACGTAGATTTAACGGCTCTGCAGCAACAACTGGATGTATGCAGATAAAATAAAAACGTGCCTAGATTCTCCCTTTGAAATTTAGGTTTTTCAACACAAAAGAAAGAGGTGGCGTGCCTGAGCTTACAATCTCTATGTCCAGAGTTCTCCAGACAAGTGTTTAAGCAAAGACAGGCTTTCCCTTTAAAAGGAAGGGGACTCGTACCTTCAGATTCGCTTTTAAAAAAGGCCTTCCAACAATAATAATCCCAGTGCAAAGCTTACATTCGAACGCCTCGTTGTGAGCTGTGACTCACACTTTGAAAGCGTCGTAGCTTTCCTGGAAAGATAGGTAAGTATTGTTATCGCCGGATGGGGAGTCTCAGGATGGGAGATGCTGCTCTGAGTTCCCAAAAGCATCCACTAAATATATGTTGGAAACTCAAGACAGTTATGTTTCATTTTCAGGGTGTCAAAAGCCCCCCAGCACTTCTGAATAGCGGCACTGAGTTATATTAAGATCAGATGTAAGGGGTCTGTTTGAAAATGTAGATCCAGAATGTCTTTGCCAAATCAACAGTAAGTTAATGGCAGACCAAAGTAAAGAAGCCAAAGCAAACCAAGTTTGAACGGTTCTCAGAAACTTCAATTTTTGATATGTTAAAGGCACATTTTTATGAAGACTACTGATCTAGAGAGACTCTTGCTAAACATTTGATTATGTGGTCAAGTAAAAATCCCTTTTTCCTGGCTTAAGAGTCAGTAGATATCCTTTAGTTTGTGACAAGAGTTCTCTCTGAATTTTACTCATTTATAATTTCTTCAAGGTACAGTGACATCTTTCAGTGCTATCCAAACATCACCAGCTAGTAGGGAAACACTGAATACAAGCAATAATTATTGCTCTTCCAGCACAATGTTACTGCATATCCTCTTACTTCCTAACTTAATTTTAAGATGGGGTGTGCACCTGCACTCATTTGAGTATCATACACTCTACAGCTGTACTGCGGGAGGCAAGAGTAAGGGAGTGGGACAACTGGGTAAGGTGGCATGAGCTGGCAGAGTTTTTCTGATAGAGACCGTAGGAGACCCTGGGAGTTTTCGGCAGGTCCATAGTCAGGCTTCTTGATTGAAATCTGTTGCCTTTGCAAAGAGCTCTTTATATTTTGGTAAATATGAAAAGTATAAAAAAATGCGCTGTTTTTTATTTATAGCCTAACTTCTGATTCATCCTCCAAACTACATCTTAAAACAAACTAAATATAATTTAAACTAGAGCACTGCCTCTATAGCACAGACCTACAATGCAAAAGGACATACAATGTGTGGTAGGGTCTGATCCAAAGCTCTGTGTTAGCAGGCACCCTATTGCTGATTTCAGTAAGCTTTGTTCCAGCTCCTTTATTGAGAACACATGGACAAAGTGAACCTAAAACTTACTTCAGCAACCAAGGTTTTGTCAGTCCCAGGCATTCAAAATGATGAGTCAGCTATTCCTATCCACGGACACCACTACCTAAAAAACCTAAGGAATCAAAATGGTTCGAGACTTTTTCTTTAGCCCTTTGCTGGATGTGGGTTTTCTTTGAGCCTTTGGGCTTCATGTGTTCAAATTTTCTCTATATCTGTGGCGACTAGAAATTTATCTTTCATTTAAAGGTGAAAAGGATGTGATTTTTCTTTATGTGATCATGAGACTCCAGGAACCTGGGCTTTAAGAAATAATATAAAGCACACTGATACCAAATCCTGCAGTTTTACTGGGAATTATAAAATCCAACTTTGCTAAAATGGATGCTTTGGGACAGAGCTTCAGGACTTTTTTTTAAACCTCCAAATTAGCAGTTACATTTCTAACAAAACTGCCCCTCCTCTAATTAGAAAAAATGCAAAATGTCGGCAGAGAGGAGGGGAATTGTATCTTTTTACCACTCTGTTCTGTGGTTTTATAAGCAGTCGATTGGTTTGGACTGGTGACTGGATGATTTGTGTTAAGAAAAATGTGTCTGAACGCTACATGACACATTCAGCACTTCTGAGGAGGTTGTGTCATTTGACACATTAGCGGCTGCTGTCCTCAGTCTGTTTTAATCCTGCTCTGTGCTGCCTCCATGTTGTGGCACTTGTGCAATAATTCTGTGTGATGGCTGGCACTCGCTGGTGTGTATAAAAATGCAGGTGGCAGCATTATTCTCCAGAGCAAAGGAAGATCTATCAGCATCCTAGGTGAGCTCATTGCTTCAGATGAATAAAACACGGACTGAAAGTGCCTCAGGCAGCTTGTGCTCTAAATTAGATGTAGCCGTGAATGCTAAAAGACCATCTGTAGGACTTCATGCTAGTTCCTTGTGGGTCTGATTTCCAGTTGGAATGCAGTGGCGAAGTCAGTAAGGGATGGATGCCAGGCGTGACCTGGGCTGCATCTTTAGTTACGACCACAGCCGTAGATAGCCCAGCCACGGGCAGTGAGATGGCTTACATATGCCTCACTCAAGAAAGAAAAAACACAGGCAGTTTTTCAACTGCCTTAACATCTGCTGCAGTGAAATTGTTGAGTGTGTTACCGCATTCTTCAACGGAAGCTGTTAGCCCTGACAAATGAGGACCTGACGTAAAACAAGGTGCAGAAGACTCTTAGGAACTCCTTTAATTCCAGAAACTTTCACCATGATGTGTTTATTCAGTGTGCACATGACGGCACTGGTACTCTGGCACTTCATCTTCTGAGAAGTTGCGTGATGGGAATTAATCTTGAAGAGTCAGTGTGAAGGCTTAGTCTTCTATCTTACAAAGCTGTTGCTCAACGCTGGACTGAAGAACGTGCTTTTGGGGTTTATTTGTAAAAAGTGAAAGGGAATGGGACACCTAACTGATCAGTCCATCTTGTCTAGGCAGGATTTATATAGTTAGTAAATGAAAAAGCATGTCTGATATGATATAGCTATATTAAACCATCTCTATTCAATAGTCTCTTTTCCCTGTGAGAACAGATTTATTGATGGTCATATTCTTCTGTAAAAATAAAGTGAAAGAACCCATCTTTCCAAAGAGCAGGTTCTGCAGAGGATCTGACCAGATCCCCTGTGCCAGGGTGAATTTTATTTTTTTCCTTTGATTGCCCATATCTGAAAGAATGGAAAATCCTGATTGTTCATGGCTGCAGTCACCAAAACTGGGGTGAATCCTTTCCTGGAGAAGGTGGAAATCCTGTGTGGGAAGAGTGCTGTTCATAAGGTCACTGATGATGAGAAACCAACTGGCGCAGGAACACACCAGAGCCTTGTGATTTCTCATGGGTAAGGAGTGAAAGGGCTTGTCCGTGGCAGTTACTCTGCCGCTTCTTAGGAGCTCCATGGTGGATAAGCAACTGGTATAAGGTGTTTAAGTGAGACTGTGCTTGCCGATACTGCTTGCAGTCAGTTGAATCCATGTTCTGTTGTTACAAATGCTAAAATAATAAGTCTGCTAAAATAATAAGTCTTATAGGGAAAATTCAGGGACTTCCACTTCTGGAAAACCACGAAGAAGCCAGCAAGTTGAAGTTTCTGTGGTGGTGGAGAGGAGAGAGGGAGTGTTCTGTCGAGGCTGTCTAGGAAAATAGTTTAGCATCACCACATGGCAAGATGTAGGATTTGGACAGTATTTAATCCCACATTAAGACTGGGATCAATTCTGATCACTTAAAGGCAATTTTGTGTATAATTAAAGGAATATTCTGTCCTTCTTGTCTCTAAAGCTCTAAAATCCATCTTACTAGGCTCCATCTTCCAGCTAGTTCTCTCTCTATACAGAAAAGCTTTTCAGACATGTAAGCAGCTGCACAGTCCTCAAATATGCCAGAAGGAAAGTTTTGTCAAAAAAAAAAATCGTAATTCACAAACCCTGGGCTTTTTCAATGTATAATTCATAACTCCTTTGAACGGTCCTCCTCACAGGAGTTTAGAGATGGATTTAAATCAGCTTACTTCATTTTTAGAATACAATGGAAGAGCACTTACCCTGCATTCTTGCAGCCTTTTCTATAAATTAAAAATAGATGCTGGGCCCAAATCAGCAGCTTTTTGCACTCCCTAGGAAACCTGTGCGAACAAGCCACAACAGGACAATTCTGCTTTCTTTAGCAATGCAAGCTGTATCCCCTGTGAAGRGACAGAGGGTCTGTAGAGCACTTTTCCCCTGCAGCCAGGGAATAATCACCACATCTTGTTTTGCATGTTCAGAAGCTAGTAGCAACAGAGGTAGGCAACTGAAAAATAAAACGTAGCAATCAGCATAACAGGGCTTGGGTTGCAGAATTGGGCAAGTAGGTGTTTTATGGCAATACTGTGTCAGTCCAAACTGCAGCTTTCCAAATGGTCCTGCATTAGCGGTGCCTTGTGAGTGGCAGTGCCAGGAAGCCAGCGTCCTGGGGATGCTCCACCCTCCTTCCTTGCAAAGGGTTACAGCATTATACAGCCCAGACTGAAAAAATTCGGAGAGTTTTTTTAGCCAGGGAAGCAATTTGTGCTTGGCATGGGGCAGTACAGACCACTTCCCTCTCTCTCCTCCCCCACCCAAGCATCTCGTAGAATCAGAAACCACAGGGTGATTCGGTGGGGTGAAGTCTGTTTCCTGGTGTGCTTTTGGAGTAGGCAGTTGCTCTCGGAGGCTTTGCCTGGTGCTTATGGCAAAGCTGCAGATCAGCCTTTAATTCCAAATAATCTGGGGGAGACGGCAGGACGTGTCCACTGGGGTAACTATGAGCTGTTACTAAGTCCCTGGGGCACATGTTAGATACAACAGTTGTTATGGTTCACTTGTTATGTTTTCCAAAATATTACAGGGGGCCTTCTGAAATGGAAATTTATTTTCAGGGGGGAAAACTATGAAAAATGCAGTCTTGAAGGACAGCTTTGAAAGGCACTTCAAAAATTAAAGCATGGCAATTCATATTGAGAGAGGACTTTCGACTGTTGTTACCAAGCCCTACTATGAAATGGGTTAAAACTTGGACTTTTACCTGGGATTCTGCTCCACAGAAACCAGCTAGTTACATATGTGTGCCTCCCTCTGAGCGGCAGCAGTGATTACCCTTTACTGCATGAAGGTTGGATTCCTCTAGCAATTCTGCCTGATGTCTATTTTTGGCTTCCCCTCTAAAAACAGATGACTGGGAGTGAGAACCTCCTCTTATGATTGCTGTTGTAAGCTGTGAAAGCAACAGATGGTTGCTAACACAGAGATCACAAACCTAGAGTTGTTGAGCTCCAGTTTTTCTTCCAGTGGTGCAAGCTTTATTTTGTTCCTTCCCATCCACTTTATACCTTCTCAGAATAGAAAAGAAATAGGCTTATCCTTTAGTTTATAAGAGTATGTCAGTATGATATAACTGGAGATGTATCATTAAAATTTCATTCCTGAGTTGCAAAACACATAAAATCATTAGCTACTTTGGTTCCATCAGAGTACAAAACACCCAGCCTGGATTAAAACATAAGCATGACACACGTTGCTCAGGGCCCCTGCCACAATGTTAATGACATACCAGAATTTGTTTTCTCCTATTTGCTTAAAGACACTAGCCCTAATAATTGCAAGGAAAAAAAATCAAACAAACAGATCTAGCTTAACATCTTCTTTGCTACCTGTAGCAGCAGATCTGAGAGGTCTGAATTTCCCCAAAGGTCTTGGTCAAGGCATGGGAAGGTATTGACTGCAAAGGTGACTCCTCTAGTTGCCTTTCGTCTCTCCAAATCGTATAGAGAGACCCTAATACCATTCCAGAGGAGAAAGAGGCCTGTGGTCTCACATTACTGAGAGAGGGGTAAGGACCTCTGTCCCCATCCCTTCAACTTGGGCAGGGACGAGCATGACACCATAAAACAGGGGAGCTACAGGGGCTCTAGTACTATGGGATCTCAGTATGCCTGCACCTCTTACTTCAGTTTTCTAATAAATACAAGGAAATAATGCTTTTTGTGGGTCAAGAAGGTTGTGCAGAAATTATTAGACTTCACTTCTAGTATATTTTTTTAAAAATATCCCACTGCACATAAGCTATGTACATCAAAGGCTTTTGGAGTGCTTTGCAAAGACTAACATTATTAAGCTAGCAAATCCCTACGGATGGGAAGATGCAAGTAGAGAGAGGAAAATAATAAAAGTATTAGTTCAAAATCAATTGTACAACTTGAAATACAGCACTGCATTCTGCTTTTAGACTGAGCAAACCCTTGAAGTGAAGAAGAATATAACGCTGCAGAATTGCAATACCATTCTTCAGTCTGCATACAAAAAGTTCCTCTGTTTTTGAGCAGGTAAATGTCAGGAAAAGAAATAGCCAAATTTTGGACAAATCCACCAGAACATCCAAAATACAGGGAAAACCAGTGATTTGGTATTCAAGTACAAGCCAGCAGAAAATCTCAGAGAGGCAGATTATTAGGTACTGTAACATGGAAAAAGAGATCTAAAGGTGAGATTTTAAGGAGCTAAGATAAAGGAAATGCTAGACTTACCTGCACAATATCAAAACTAGGGCGAAATGAAGATTTAAAAGTATGAATTTCCATTCTCCCCCCTTAAAAACAAAACAAAACAAAAMCCCCGAACAGTCCTTCCCATTTTGTAGTTGAGAAGCCAAGTCAAGTCACTAGTTCCTCCATCTCATCTCCTTTCCCGTGTCTGTTCTGTATTGGCAGCGGTCCTGGGTTGCCACAGAGACACTAGGTAAATGATGGATGGTCCTGCTGCAATGTCCTATCTTTTATAGGGATCACAGCTGCATGTAACGTTATGTAAGCTAACATACTTTCGTACAATTTGTTTAAAGTTATTACAACTCTCATATTTTCAGCATGTTTTTCTATCTGTATTCATCTGCTTCAGCAAACAGTGAACAATTCTGTTTTAAAGTCCAGAGTATGTTGGAGAATGAGCCATTTCACTATTATAGCCTGGACCTTTTGAGACTTGTACTGCATATTTCGATCCTTAGTGGCTTTCTTGCCCATCTTATTCACATTCTTAAAATATTCCAGTTAAATTCTTTAAATATTTTTAATGCCTAAATATACATGCAGTGCCTCCCCCAATTAGATTGGAAGTCTAATTGCCGTACAGTGTGGTGTGTACATGCACTCAAATTGGAATTTATGTTGACTGTCTAATATAATTAGATTTTGCCATTGCATTTAATTTTGGAATAAACCACATTTATTTCCCTTACACTAGATTCGGGAAATAAATTATAGTTGAAGCAATCAGATTTTTCCAGGCTTCTCTGATATTCTGTCTAAATTAATTTGGTATTTCAGATTCTTCTACCAAGTGCAGCAGTTATTTAGGCCCAAGACATCAGAGAAAGTTTTCAGGTTTGATTGCTATTTCTAAGGGGCTGTGGGGGGGCAGAAAGCTTCTTTAAGCACAGATGGCCTACTAGATGCTGGTAACATTAAAGCCAGGGTCTTTCTGAGAAGGACCCAGGACCAATCTAATCGTGTGGTGCGAGGCTTTATTCTAATTATCTGCCATTATTAGTATCAATACGAACCTAATTTTCATAGCACAGACAAGGTTTAAAGGAGAGCCTGACAGCACTGACTTGTTTCAAGCAGCAGGATTGGTGGGTATAGCCAAATTCTTTGTTAATTTAAGTAAGCGTAAATGCAGTGAAGTCATTGTAGTGAATACCATGTACATCTTTGGCTGTGGTACATGATGTATCCAATCACACTGTACTTGCCTTCAGTTTAACTTCTTAATTACACAGGATGGACCCACAGCTTGCCCAGTGCAGATGGGACAGGGTGGAAATCAAAAGGCATATAAATAGATGTAGGGGCAGGAAAGGAGTTCAGCAACACACACGCCTTAAAAAGCTGTAACATTGCTCACTCCCAGATGACTGCTGATGAATACGTGGGAAGTAAGATGCAGTACCAAGATGTGGCTAAATGTACAAGGATTTGTATCCAATGGGATTTAAAAAGATAAACTAAATACGAAAGTTTTGAAGTAAACCATGCAAATGTAACTCAGCTTTGATATCAGAAAATGATTAGTATTTGCTATGAATAAAAGGTCTGTCTGTAATTTGAAATGGATTAACTAAAGAGAAATTTTAAGGTCAGTGGACTAACAGTAATTTCTGGTGACAGTGAAATGTTTTCTCCATTCCAGCATTTAATGCAGACAGTATTCTAGTTATTGTAACCCAGATGTGAGATTTTTAGAAAATGTTGAGTGTAGTGAAGGCAGCTCTTCGGTGGTAAGAACAAATTACGACTTTAAACTAGGTATTTTTTTTTTTAAGAAAACCTATTCAGTAATACCCCACATATGATTTAGTAGAGCTGAATTTGAGAGCAACTGACAGATCTGCCTGCATGTTCTTGCGTGCAGATTGTGTACTCCAGGGACCAGTGTAATTTGCAGTTGGGAAGCTTCTTTTAGGATTTTGATCTCAACCCCAGAAAACAGAGTGGCAACCCTGAGCAGTATCTAACTATATTCAGTAGTAGAAGTGAAACGTAAAACACATGCTTAAAAAAAGAACTGAATGTCGAATAGTTTCAAGTTGCTGTTGTGATGTTGTTAAAGTTATTTCTGCTTTCTATGATGAATGCCCACAGATATGGAAAAGACACAGTTACTGTTTTTTTCTTTTGAATCAGGACAGGAGCCTGACACTAGCAGGGAAACAACTAATCTTCAAAAAGGCCTGTCAAATGTTGTAGTTTCACAGTAGTGTCAGTTACTGTGGGTGTGAAATTGGGAGCCCGTGTTTGCAGCTAAGCGTGCTCTAGCTTATTGACAAAACTGTAGAGTATACAAGACTGGCAGTGGAGTGTCTAATCAAAATGGCACATGCGGATACTGATTACAAATAAGAATATTGTGTAAATAGATACTAAAGAGTGCTGGCCAATGATCACCTCCTTGCTAGTGCAGAATCTCCTCCCGTGCTTGTCTTTTCTCCATTTCATGATAAGGATAACAGCCCTCTTCCCACAGCTGTTGACTTCCAAATGAAAAGATGGGTCTAGCAGAAAATGTTCTGACGAAGTTCTTACATGTTTTCTGAAATTCTAGTGACAACATCTTTAAAACTTAACAATTAATCAATGAAGGGCTTTTTTGAGGGTGCAACTATAGGTTAATAATCTGGTAATGTGACTGTTGCCAAGGAAACGAAAATTTAATTTTCTGGCTCGTTTCAAACATGGAGTTGAATTACATTTCTGTCTCTACATTTAATGAACAAATTGTTCCAATATTTGTGAGATTTAATTAAGATGGGGAGCTTATGTGGGGAAAAGAGAAGCTGCTGCGGCAGCCATAATAAACTGGTGTTTATTGTGGAAGAGAAGGCATAAAATCAGCATTATTCACTGTCTCTGCAATGCCTAGGCTCAGTCTTAGTTATCATCTGTGTTAAAAAAAAAAACCAACAAAAAAACCTAAGGTAGGAATGGTAAGGCATTGGTTCACTGCCATAGACCAAAGGAAGCCTTGCAGAGAGAAGCTGGGGCATGCTCCCTCCTGCTCTTAGCTAAAAAATATGGCAAATTCCACCTTCTCTCTTGCTAGAGAGAACTGTCTTTTACAACAGGGACAATATTGCCATGGTATTGTATGCCCTGGCAGTAGGACTGGTGGCTTTAAATGCTATGGCTCTAAATGACCCGAATAATAATCTTTTCACACTAACTTCCCCCCAAAAAGGGATTAATGTTCCCCTGATAGTGTTCTTGATCCTTAATTTCTGTTCTTTCCCACTCTTTTGCTGGGCTTGCTTACAGAAAGCAGAGTCTGGACAAAAGAGGTCCTTTCTGATCCTTACTTTGTCTGCCCTGATCACTAGCAACAGGACAGTAAGGTTTCTAAGAGACAGAAAGAAAATTCTAAGGAGGGCCTTAAATATCACCTCTACATATGATCCAAAAGAAAACATTTAAGTGCATTAAACAGCCTTAATCTAGCCTAGCTTTGTATAACCTGGATGGCTCTATAGCAGCCACATCTGCTTATTTCCCTTTGGTCAAACAAATGCTAACCTTTGATCTGCAAGTCTGTTTGACCCATAAGCCTTTTTTTTTTCTTTAAGTGAAAACTTTTTTAAAGGGTAGTCTTCTGTATATTCTCATACAAAAGTAAGTTTTTATCAGTATTATCACTTTTCAAAATATTTATATTCACATACTCTCATATGCAGATTTTGCTCTAACAGCCACACTAACTAACCTGGAATAGTTGTAAACATTCAGAAAGTTTGCCTTAACAAAATTCCTGAAATATGAATACAGTTTCTGAATATAACTGTTAAAATTAACAAAATACAAGCAACAATTTAATATTGCAGATAACAGAATTTTTCTTTCTCAGGAAGACTATGATCGTCTGAGACCTTTATCTTATCCTATGACCGATGTCTTCCTTATCTGCTTCTCAGTGGTAAACCCTGCTTCATTCCAAAATGTGAAGGAAGAGTGGGTACCGGAGTTGAAGGAATATGCACCTAATGTTCCCTTTTTACTAGTAGGAACACAGGTATATCCGGTTCTGTTCTACTTTATTTAAACAATTCAGATCATCGTATGGTGCCTTTTCTTTGGACCTGAGCAGCAGCTCCTTCTGGCTTTGGAGGAACGACCCTAACAAGTTTGTCCTGGTTTTGGCTGGGATGGAGTTAAATTAACTCTATCCCAGCTGAAACCAGGACAAAGTGGCAGAAAAATCTACATCTGTGTTGTTCTCTAATGAGCTACCTCCATTTTGTTAAAATATATGCATCGTAAACAGGGTGGCAAGACTGGCTGCATCTCTCCTTGTGACTTTCTATAAAGTCACGGGACTTAGAGAATAAAATTGTCTCTTCATACCCATGTTACTGGAATTACTTGAGTCTAAATCTATTGGTCATATCCAATATTTGCTGAAGCAAAGGAGCAAGGGGAGAAGTGAGACAGGGAGGAGGCCTGCATGGATAAACAAGGAGCTCCTAGACAAACTCAAACACRAAAAGGAAGCCTACAGAGGGTGGAAGCAAGGACGTGTAGCCTGCGAGGAATACAGAGAAATTGTCCGAGCCGCCAGGGATCAGGTTAGAAAAGCTAAAGCCCTGATAGAATTACATCTGGCCAGGGACATCAAGGGCAAAGAGAAAAGGTATGTCAGGGATAAAAGGAAGACTAGGGAAAATGTGGCCCCTCGCCGGAAGGAAACGGGAGACCTGGTTACCTGGGTTATGGAGAAGGCTTTTTTTTGACGATTTTTTTGCCTCAGTCTTCACCGGCAAGTGCTCAAGCCTCACCACCCAAGTCACAGAAGGCAAAGGCAGGGGCTGGGAGAATGAAGAACCACCCACTGTAGGAGAAGATCAGGTTCGAGACCATCTAAGGAACCTGAAGTTACACGAGTCCATGGGACCTGATGAAATGCATCCACAGGTCCTGAGGGAACTGGCGGATGAAGTTGCTAAGCCACTATCCATCATATTTGAGAAGTCGTGGCAGTCCGGTGAAGTTCCCACTGACTGGAAAAGGGGAAACATAACCCCCAGTTTTAGAAAGGGTAAAAAGGAAGACCCGTGGAACTACAGGCCAGTCAGTCTCACCTCTGTGCCTGGCAAGAGCGTGGAGCAGATCCTCCTGGAAACTATGCTAAGGCACATGGAAAATAAGGAGGTGATTGGTGACAGGCAGCATGGCTTCACTAAGGGCAAGTCATGCCTGACAAATATGGTGGCCTTCTACGACAGGGTTACAGCGTTGGTGGATAAGGGAAGAGCAACTGACGTCATCTACCTGGACTTGTGCAAAGCATTTGTTGACACTGTCCTGCACTACATCCTTGTCTCTAAATTGGAGAGACATGGATTTGATGGATGGACCACTCGATGGATAAGGAATTGGTTGGATGGTCACACTCAAAGAGTTGCGGTCAACAGCTTGATGTCCAAGTGGAGACCAGTGACGAGTGGTGTTCCTCAGGGGTCAGTATTGGGACCACCTCTGTTTAACATTTGTCGGTGACATGGACAGTGGGATTGAGTGCACCCTCAGCAAGTTTGCCGAGGACACCAAGCTGTGTGGTGCGGTTGACATGCTGGAGGGAAGGGATGCCCTCCAGAGGGACCTTGACAGGCTTGAGAGGTGAGCCCATGCAGACCTCATGAAGTTCAACAAGGCCAAGTGCAAGGTCCTGCACATGGGCCGGGGCAATTCCAAGCACAAATAGAGGCTGGGCAGAGAACGGATTGAGAGCAGCCCTGAGGAGAAGGACTTGGGGGTGTTGGTTGATGAGAAGCTCAACATGACYCRGCAATGTRCGCTTGCAGCCCAGAAAGCCAACCATATCCTGGGCTGCATCAAAACAAGCATGACCAGCAGGTCGAGGGAGGTGTTTCTCCCCCTCTACTCCGCTCTCGTGAGAACCCACTTGGAGCACTGCGTTCTGCTCTGGGGCCCCCAGCATAAGGACATGGACCTGTTGGAGCGAGTCCAGAGGAGGGCCACCAAGATGATCAGAGGACTGGAGCACCTCTCCTGTGAAGACAGGCTGACAGAGTTGGGGGTTGTTCAGCCTGGAGAAGAGAAGGCTCCAGGGAGACCTCCTAGCAGCCTTCCAGCACCTGAAGGGGGCCTACAAGAAAGCTGGAGAGAGACTTTTTACAAGGGCATGTAGTGATAGGACAAGGGGTAATGGCTTTAAACTGAAACAGGGTAGCTGTAGATTAGATATAAGGAAGAAATTCTTCACTATGAGGGTGGTGAGGCACTGGAACAGGTTGCCCAGAGAAGTTGTGGATGCCCCATCCCTGGAAGTGTTCAGGGCCAGGTTGGATGGGGCTTTGAGCAACCTGGTCTAGTGGAAGGTGTCCCTGCCCGTGGCAGGGAGGCTGGAACTAGATGATCTTTAAGGTCCCTTCCAACCCAAACTATTCTATGATTCTATGAATTTCCTCTTGCTTCTTGTGGGCAGTGGACTGGGCTTCAATTACAAAGTGATCCACATGTTGGTATTATGTTTGGATTAATTTTTCTGCCACTGCTGGATACACATTCTGGTATTCCGAGATGATCACATCTAATTGAAGAGCTGAATTACAGAATAAACGTTTGTTCCTTCTGGATTAAAGGTAGTAGTTCACAGCTTAAATTTCCAGGGCTTTTGGATCAGGAAGGGCCCATGATCTGAATTATGACATGACTCTATTTTTATACACCTAATACTCCATTAAATAAATAATTCTGCTTTAAAAAGAGGGTATCATATAGCCTGTTTACTTTTGTTTAGAAAAAGTATTCCAACATGACTGCAATCTTTCTTGCTAGATTGATCTTCGAGATGACCCAAAAACTCTGGCAAGACTGAATGATATGAAAGAGAAGCCCGTATCTGTGGAGCAAGGACAGAAGTTAGCGAAAGAGGTAAAGTGGATACTCCTACATGAAACCAAGTAGCAAAGAAGCAAAAAACCCCATTTCCAATTGACTTTTTCTTCCTTTACCACTTTGTCCATTTCTTTTACCAGTCAACATATGAAACCTTATGACTGGTTACCAGCTAACAATATTTACTTACATTGTTGAATACAGCTAACAAGCAGACCTGTGTAATAGCACTTCCCTGTTAGTAATAGTTCTAACTTTCTGTGTAGACACTCGTAAAAACTACATAAGCATTAGTCACAGAGACTTAAAATCACAGAGTGGTTGAGGTTGGAAGGGACTTCTCCTGGTCAAGCAAAATGTTGGAAGCATCTTCAAGAAATTATTTGAGAATGCGACCATTTTAACACACTGCGTGGATAATGCTTATCAGGATACTTATTTATAGAGTCTTATTTTTGAAAGATGAATTGGTCATGTAATCCTGTAATTCTTTTTTGCTGTTTAATTATCAAAAATACCTTAGGACCTCACTGCCAATCCAAAGACCTTATTTAATATGCTTTCTTTATAAACCAAACTAATTTAAATACATTCCAGATCTTTGGCCAAAAGACAAATCTTTTCTCCTACAGGGGGGATGCACACGCAGATAACTTTTCTAGATCACAGCCAAACATTGTGATGTCACTATAGAAAAAAAAATGCAGAAGTGCACAGATAGAACTGAACAGCTGAAATATATTGCTATTGAATTAACTTATTTTCTTGACAGATAGGAGCCTACTGCTATGTGGAGTGTTCAGCTTTAACACAGAAAGGACTGAAGACCGTTTTTGATGAAGCTATTATAGCCATTCTAACTCCAAAGAAACACACAGTGAAGAAGAGAATAGGCTCAAGATGCATAAACTGCTGTTTGATCACGTGAGATATGTTTGACAATGGCCAGGCTTACTGTGAAATTCTACTGAATTTAAATACAATGCATTAAGTACACAGCGAACTTGTTACAGGTTTGAAAGCTAAAACTACGATTCTGTCTTCTACAACCAGTGAAATCCAGACGAATAAAATCAAACTCAACGAGCTTGTAATAAGAAGCCACCACATCTGTTACAAATATTTTATTCAGACTGGAAGGTACAATCTCTCAGGGTTACATAGTCTAGAGGAAGCAAAAACTGCACCATGCTGAAACGGCATCTATGTGATTTTATTGAGTGGAGATGCTTGGCCTGAAATACTCTAAATGAATTTGGATAGTCTTCTGCTTTGACTATACATATATATCTTTCTCTCTCTCTTAAAAAAACCCAACTTTTGCACAGTCTGTACGGAATCTGCACAAAGAAATACCTTGTCTCTCTTTGCTCCAGTTATCTGCTTTTGTATGTAAGCTGCTTCCGGTTCCAGTGTATCCACAGAGGTGCAATAATCAGACCAGCCATATAGCCAAAGGTAGCTCCGAGGGAACAGGAAATGGGCCATACCTGAGGGGAGAACACAAGGTAAAAGCAGACAATGAGGAAAACGTTTGTGGTTTTTTTGTATTTCGCGAGCACAAATTCTCAGTGTAATCTAGGTACTGAAAGACAGTACAGTCTTATTCTACTTTAAAGYTTGATGTGCTTTCCTAAAAATGCCAAAAGTGTAAAAATAATTTTCATGAACACTAAATGCTGTTGTACAGTTTTTAATTAATATGCATTAAAATGTAACCAGGCTTCTGGCTATTGCAGACTCTAGTTCGATATTCCCAAAACTATGTGAAAAAAGCTACAAGTTTTATAACCCCTGAAGTGTTCAGCTAACCTAACTTCCTGTTCTGCTGCACACATTTACAGATTTCTTGGTGATTTCTCCTTACAGTCTCTCATGGCGTTCTGAAACTTTTAGAGGTGTGTATRAATGAACTAATATTCAAATAAGGCCAGAGACTGAGATGGATAGAGGTGGGGTTTTTTTCTTTTTTTTTGTCTTGAAAAGTAGGCAAAGGGATGAATTTCCCTCTGGCTAGCAGTAGGGAGGTAACATAAATTTGGAAACTGACTGAACATCTTGCACCCAGTTCAGCAAACATGTAGTAAGCCAGTTATGTTAAAGAGAGCTTTAATTATAAGCTCTGTTTCCTAGTATAAGAACAGACTCAATACAGCTGACTCACTTTCACAAACCATCTAGTACTGAGGCAAAGAAGTAATGGGATTCTCCCCCACACTCCCTTTTTTTTTTTTTTAATTGGTATTGATTTGCAGGGAGGAGTGGCCAAAACAAAACTTAACCAGTCTGTCCTCAGATGTAGCTTATATTACCAGTCAACTACATACTGCATTTGATGAAAGTCTCAATTAAGTTAGTGATTAAAAATATTTATTGTAGAATAAACTGAATTCCCATCCCTCTTCAAAATTCTCCTTTGCATATTTTTTTTGCAAGGACAATTTTGCACTTCCTGCTGTACAAGTGCATGTTCCTGAAGCAAGTACACACTGCACTCCCCTATTTTTTTAATTTTTAAATTAAGGGGGATATTTCCACCTTCTATAGTACTTGAGACTGAGAAATGCACTAGACATTAAAGAAAATATCCACATCTCAGTGTCTAGCCTTCTTTTCTACTTCGACTTGTAATTCATGAATACGAACTTACATTTAATGGTACTGATTCCTCCTTTCATTAATTTTCCTAGCTCTAATTCGTCTCTTTACTTCATTAGCACTTGGAAAAATATATTTATTCACATCCTTTGATCATGGGAATTTTAACTAGGAATAAGTAACAAATTTTGTCCTCTGCTGTTTCATCTTCACAGTCTCCTCAGCTGTTTCATCTTCACATTCCTTAGCATTTGCAGTTTTATATATTATTTGGAGGTCTTAAGGAGTGTAGCAAAGATGACTATAAACAAGGTGCCTTAGGTACTCTTTATTGACCTGGTTTCATTCTTCCATTTTCAGACATTCTGTCTCTGCTACTTGTTTTTGTTGCTGAATATTTTGGCTGTTGCCTCTCAAACCAAAGACTTGCTTGTTTTCATTCGTTTAAGAGTGGTATTGTAGATCTTCTATAAAAAGCCTTGAGATGCTTTGGCATGGTAAGATATTACGTATATTTAAAACTCACATGAGTTTGTGGCCTTGGCTAAACTTACGCTTCAGGTGGATCTTTTCAACTTTTAAATGAAATGTAATTAAGTTATTTTGCATATTACACATGTCTAAAGGACAAAACAATAAAAAAAGTCCCTGCAACCCCAGCTGCTCACTCAGTAACATTCAGTTGGAACAGGAGTCATACTGTCTTATTCACTGATGAAATCAAATACCACTCTAATATCCACAAAACTATTGACAGAGGCTTCATAACTCAGTGGTCTTTACATCAAATTCTCTGAGTGATCAATGATCCTTCATTAAATTTTACCTACATTAGGTGCATCTGTAGTTGCCTATTTGCTTTTCAGAAGTATAGGTAGATGTTGGACTCCGAATTTTTCACGTTCCCTTAACTAGAGAGTCAATATCCCTGATGACCCATTGACCCCTGTATCTTTTGGTATTTTGTGTATAGTTGGTGATTGTTGGTACGATTAAAAGGGTCTCTGATGATTGTTGTAGCTTCTTTTACCTGACTGAACTGCAACTTGGAACATGGTTTTTCAATAGTTATGTAACTTTTAATATTAATTATGCCTCTGTCTGTCTTACAAAATATTCAATTTTTGCTTTGCTTTTTAAAAATGAGTGTTACCTTACAGAAGTTTCAGGCTGTCTCACTTAACACAAGTCTCTGACCTCTGAAATCCAACCCTCGCCAATGGCAGTTGGCAAAGATAGGGGGCAAAGGGAAGAAACCATAAAACACTCTATTTCACTGTCTATGAATGAGACAGAAAAGAAACACCACCTCATCCCTTCTAGTGGCATAGAACAGAAGGGTACTAGGCCAGGTACTCATTCTTATTATGCTGGTCAGATGGCCCAAAGTAGTTCTGAAGGAGTTTGATTGGTCTTTTGAAAAATCCCTAAGCGCAGGAGTTAAAAGCCTGGACTTGAGCATCGCTATTTTCTCTAACCCTCAAGGCAGGGCAAAATACTGTAACAAACAGGTAGTGATACTAGTTCTGCACCTTTTATTCTTGACTGCTGGCCTTCAGGCTACATATAGCCAGATGCACCCCTGGGTATATCTAAAACAGCAGGTTATCAAAGACAGATTAAGATGTGGCTTTTAAGCACATCAGCTGCACTAAAATAACAGCCTTTGCATATGCTTTTTGTCCATCTATGAAAGTGGGTTGCTTTGTTTTGCATTAGCTGCTGGCCTCATTTTCTGAGACCCAACCACTTTCCGCTGGACCTTTTTAAATGAATTTGACTTGCTTGATTGGTCTGCTTTTGCCCTGTCTTTCATATTATCTCTTGGACTTGGTTTAGCTTCCCTGACTTGGTATGAACTGCCTCTAAGTGATAAAAATCTAAGCAGCTAATATCCGTCTGCCTGTTCCATTCCACTTGTTTAAAGTATGCAACTTGTAATACACCCCTCTCATCCCCTGAGAACTATTCAGATCAGTTTCTCCTGTGTTATGCTCCCTTTTGCCATGAGGAAGCTGACATATCCTAGCCCAGTACTGATGTCATGTCTAGGCTGGGTCAGCAGCAGGGGAGTAAGATGTGAGGCAACATTGCCTAACTGCACTTTTTTTGAGGGGGAAGAAGGTTGATCCGGAGAGAAAAGTGTGGGAAGCACAGGAGACAGGACAGAACATTCTTCAGGAAACTCATGAAATGCCTTGTCTGTCCCAGCAGCTGGGAAGCATCAGCTACCATCCTCACAGCCTAATACAAGAAGAGTCAGTTCACATATCAAATGCATACGGAAAAGGGCAATTTTAACAACCTGTATATGATTACTAGGAATCTGAACAGCAGCTTGGCAAAAACAAATCTCCCCCTACATGCTTAATGAGAAAAAAAATTGCATTTTAAGGGACAGAGCATAAGCCAATAGTTAATGCAAAACAATCCTGACTTCTGCTATTTGTTTAAATTTTCTTTTGGCCTTTTCATCTGGCAGCAGTGATAGGACTTTAACAGAGATTTCTTTAGGCTAGCTAAATAGACACTGCAGAACTGCAAGGTTTCTAGTATATACTAGAACTCATTTTAAGAATGAGGACTCAAGATAGGAATTGCCACCTTTCAGGACACAAATGAGCTGGTTTCCTCAGCGCTCTTTAGAACAGCTATGAACTGATGTAAGAATGCTTAGCATATTGCATGGAAAGCAGAGCATGGTGCAGGATCCCAGCAAGGTATYTAGCTCTGCTGTACTATGCATGTAGCTAGTTAAACCAGAGTTCTGACTGCATGACAGTTTTGTCGTCTATTACAAGTCTGTAACTTGCATCCCATGCAATGGGAATTACATAGACATTGATAAGGACATAAAGGCCAGATTCTTACAGACCAGAGCAGCAACACCCTAATAAAGTTTTTAAAGATACTATAAAGTAAGCAGCTGACTGCTGGAACTTTAATTATAGAAACACAAATACAGTGGGGCAATCTACTGTACTTACTTTTTTTTTTTCTTAGAAAACTGGTCCCATTCTTTGCATGAGTGCTTTTCTCATATTCCTAAACTTGTGGGGTTTTTTTTGTACGCTTACTATTTCAAAAGATCCATTTCTGACTGTCAATTAAAAAGCTATGTAATAATTTTTGTTTCATTTTAAAACTGAATAAATGAGCACAATTGCTTTCCCTCCCTGTTTCTAACATGCCTTAAGTTCCCGATTGTTTAGTCTGTACTGTCTTAAAAATTTCAGTACATGCCTTTAACCTATTTTGGTTGCATGCATATGTTAACTAAAAGTGTCTTATCACATTGTACAGAATGTGTGTGTCGACAAGCACATGCCGAGGAGAAGAAAGTGTGGGTTTTTTTTTCATGCTGGCATTTGTAACTAGAAGTTGGTTTTGTGGATTTGTGTTCTAAAGTTATAGCAAGCATAATTGCCTTTGATCGCACCATTAAGGTTTACATTAAGAAAACATATCATTAAATAAACAATGATAACCACACTAAAGTGGAACAAGCTTCTACCTCTTTTTAAAAAATAACTCAAACACTGGGTATTATCCCTTCTACTCACATAAAGCAACTTCTTTTACAACAAAACTTTCACAGTAGGTAGTAGATCAAAAAGCGAATACAAGAAGGAAACTCTGAGCTGTATTAAGAATAACAAAGTCATGTGAAAGTTTATAGTCCTATTTCAGCTTACTTGAGTGACCACCAAAAACTGTAGCCAAGATTCTCCAGATTATTTTTCAGGTTACAAATGTCTGAGAGGTATCTAGGCTAATATTTACAGTCATATTGGCTAAATTACATGGCAGTCAATCAACTCATTTGAGTTATATCAGCACCACCTATTATGTTTGCGGTATCCAGTATGAAGTCGGAATACATCAATTTCACTTTCACCTAATGATATGAAAACACTTTAGGCAGAATATTGTTTCAAAGTCACTTTTTATCGTTAGTAACAGGTACTACAGATCAAAATTATGCTACAAAAAAACAGATGGATGGGTGGGCATGCACACAGTAAACCCAGGAACATGTTTTAAAAGTCTGTTACCAAAACATGCAATAAACCCAGGAACTTCACAATTTCCAAAATTCAGTTGTTGTCAGTGACGAATGGAGTGTCTGGAATACTAGTTCCACTGCATATAAAGCGTGCTGATAAGGTTTTGGTCTTTAATTATACCATCTTGTTCTGCAACTAAATTACCTCTGGCTGCGCAGAGAAAGGCTGTGTTACAATGTGTCTAGCAACACCTAAATGATCCTGTTCTGTTTCAGTGGYGGTGTGCTTTAAGGTGCCACTTCTCAGATGACACATGAAGCCAGGATGCTAATCACACGTGGTTATTAAAAGTACACAGTCAACTTGAAATAGGCAATATGAAAAATGAGCAACTGTAACAAAGGAAGTTATTTTTTATTTCTTTGCTAGAACTGTCCTAACTAACCATAACCCTTACATACCCACTGTGCATCAGAGGGCTAGAGGCAACCAGAGGTGGATGTACGACTCTCTAAACCTTTTGAACATCGTCTAGAACAGCCTTATTTAAATGATCATAATTAAGTGTTGCAAATTATTTTTAAAATTAAGAATTAGATAGTAATCTCAAAACATTAGCAAAATTATTCTACCAGTCTGACACTTGTACTAAACTGAAACATGTCTTGCAGAGTAAGCCTTGAAAAGTTTGGACTTTTGGTGKTTTTTTTTTTTTKTTGTTGTTGTTGTTGTTKTTTTTTAAATACAGAAATGTAACTACTGTAGGGACTAACTTGCATTCCTGTAAGGCAACTATCTTTACCTTTATCTGAGATAGGCTTAATTCTGGAGACCTATTACCAGGAACAACCATAGACTAGGGGTCCCTGACCAACTGTTTTGCATAATTACAAAATAATTTTTTCTGAAAACTAGCAGAGGGGCAATAGGCATCGCCAAATTATGTTAAAAAAGTTACTTTAAGAACAACAACAGAATAATGAAAAACAGTGAATCATCAGGATACCAACTGACTTTCAGCAATATATTTTATACTTCTAACAGAAATGCTTTATATGTTTTTCATTTCCATTCTGAAACATTATTAAGATAATTAATGTCATTTTATTTCCAATACAATATTCTGTTCCTATTAAGTAATATTTACTTAGCGTAAAAGTTGTTGCATGCTAAAAAAATGCATTTTACATTATTATTTTTAAATGTAGACAGGCCCACTAATCTGAATATCCCCTGTATGCAATATTTTTCAAACATAAACATGGAAAATAAAGTGAAGATTTTCTGAGACATCTGTATTTATCTTGGTTTTGTTGCATGTCACAAAGGGTATGCGTAAAGAACCAATATATTTTCTTTGGTTTACGAATAACTCAGGATGAAGTAGCATTTTCATTTTAGCCATTAGCACATGAATTGGAACTCCTGATGATGAATTTCATATCAAGTTTACTCCACAGAAGTCTGAAGTACTTTGAAGTAAAAACAAATTCTAGTGAAAGATATACAAGACATTGACATCTGATTTTCTGATCAGGTAAGATATAGGTAATGGTTCTCAGCTTCTCAGCTTCTACTAATATATCTCAACCATGATGTAAAGGGATGACTACCATATAATTTTTCAGTTCTTCTATTAAGATTGCAGGAAAAGATGCTAGTCCCAATACAGACAGCTAAGGACTGGGAAATAGATTAGCAAAAAGTGAACCTAATGTTGCACTCAATTGCTTTTTCTTTAAGGCCACAAAGCAGCAACAAAGTGACATCAGAAGAACTGCCATATGTATCAGTGTGGCAATTCAGACAACAGGTGCCTTACAGAAAAGTGCAGGCAGCTTTATTCAGTACTGTACTGGAATTCCAGCATCCTCATTACTCTCCCTTTCTTTCCTTCAACCTCTTGTTTGCTTCAGGTGAGTGACTACAGGCTAYTTTCATTTGAAGCCATCTGTGAACAAAACTGACTTCACAGAAGTGGCTCTACATACTCCACTTAAATTGACTGTAGTCCAGTTCAGAGAAAGTAGACTGTAGACACTCCAAAATTATCTACAGTTTAAAGTGTAGACACTAGATTTGATAAAGTGCTAAATCCTGATCAAGTGGAAAAATATACCAACTCAAGGCACAGTGCTTAACTTTTTGTGTGAACCTCAGGTTATATTAGATTATTGTAACAGAGCTAAACCAATAGTAGTAGCATCTTTCATTCCAAACTCATAGTGCATTTCTGCACCTGCTGGATGTCAGATGTTTTTGCCAACTTTTGACATTTCAAAAGCTGCAAACAGAGCACAAGGGCAGCAGCAGCAACCCTTTGTTTTGCTTTATCACATGATATTTCTCAACTACTGTTGACTACAATTCTTGTAGTACCAATTTCGCCTTGCCTACAACACTCCTTAAATAATGAATTGTCTGAAGCTAAAGGTACAAATGCAGCTGTGTTTCCATAACACATTGTTACACCACAAACACTAACCATAACCAATAGAAACATCAGAACCAGATTTTGCAACAAGCAGGCTTAAAGGCCTTAACACTGCTCTCTAAAATGATAATACCGTTTTAGTCTTGCCCATATAATAAGATTTAAACCACATTTTCTGTTGTAGAGCAGAACCATTTCCACTACAGATTTAAAAAAAAATAAATAAMTTGTTAACAACAGAAAGTCTAAAATAGAAAAAGGAGAACAATCACTGAATTAGTTCTTATCTCAAAAGCTGGTCTTACGTCCAAAGACTAAGCTATTCTGTTTGAGTCCCTTTTTGGATCTGAGAAGGCTAAGTCCAAAATTGTAATCCTCAAGCTCTCTGCCTTTAGGCTAATACAAGAAACAGCTGATGTCAAAACCATGACAGCTTAATACTTTATTCATGCACATGCCTAGAAGTAATTTGTTTTTGACTGCACTCTGATTACTTTTAAGCCCACATTAAGATCTACATGATTTTTTTCAGACCTTGCTTGGGACTTAATCTGTTGGTGTTCCCATAAGCATGGCAGCTGGATTAGGTTCAATACAAAACACTGACAGTCCATGTCTTTTAGGGGGATATTTTTAATTATTATTTTTTTAGGGTTTTTTTTTTTTAATAAAGAACCTCTTCCTGCAACAGCATTATGTACAGGTATTTTTATGTTCAGTAAGTCAGTGGTTAGATCAGTCATTCAGGAGATAGGCAATCTGCACTAAAGATTTTCTTCCCAAACTAAGCACATCTGCAACAACAGCAGAATCCTTTATGAGGGCCATTCTTCTTTCCCTTGCCTTAGCTGAAGACAACACAAGAAAGCACCTCTCCTCTTACATTGCTATAGTGAAAGAATCTACTATGAGTTTCTGTAATCACCTGACACAAGGTAGCAAAAGGAATACTCTTGCAAAAATAAGTTTTGTTGCTAGTGCCCAGTGAACTTCTGAAGAACAACAGAAATGTCTCTTGGCTCTGAATATTTCTGAGACAGCAATGCAGAGCTACTACGTGCAACTCAATACCTGTGTTATTGAATCCATACTACTCAGTGGGGATAGAAAGAAAAAGACTCACGTCAACCGTTGGATGAAGTTCAGTGTTTCCAGAGAACCTGATTCATATATATCTCATCTTGGCTGAACTGGGAAGCAGTGTTTCCTGGGCAACTATTGAAAATGCCTGGCCAGGACACTTCTTTTTTCCCTTCCTTTCTCTGTGCCTTGGTGACCAATATTTAAGAGATCACCTTCACAAAAAATATTAAATTATCAATAGGTGATTGAAAACTTCTGAGAGTTGTGAATAGGACCTCTAACAAGCTACTTGAAAGAGGTTTATTTCTGCCTTGAAGATTTGTTACCATTTTGGTGCTTCAATGTGTTGCTTTGCTGAGATAATTTGACTTTAAAAACTACATTACATTTTAACAAGAACTTCTTTCATTTCCCCTTATACAGCAGATCTTAAAAAATTAGCACTTAAAACTGCAGTTTTCAAAGACTTTTGAAGTGGCAGCCTGCAAAACTCATAAGCAAACTTCTCTATGGCTGCTCTTGAATTGCTCACATGATGATTAAAGTAATGATCAGCAGTTCAGACCCAAAATGGAAAGCAAGATTTCTTCCCCCACCCCACTATTTTAAACCCTAAAAGGTAAAAGGTGGAGAAGTGGGGATGGGGAAAAATGAGGGGAACTTAAGGGAAAGCAAATGCTCTGGATCTAGGCACAGGAAAATTGCTTTGATACAGGAACTGATAGTCAGAAACTCTCCCCTGCCAACTTTGGTATCAGGAGTATGTCAGAAATGAGGGTGGAGATGGTGAAGGAAAAGGGAAATGCAGTCATACAGTTTCTGCTGCTGCCTGAATTCTCTGGGGAGCATTCATGCCCAGAAACAGCTAGTGACAAGTTATGGTATCTGAGGTTTCTGCAGATGCTTTGCTGTTCTGAGGAGTCAGATAGTATCTTTTTAGATGTCTAAGTATAGATTATAGAGCTTAACTTTTGTCAGTCATGTTTGGCTTTTATTGACTTGGAAGAGTTTTCAAACAGAAAAAGCTGCCAGACCACTACCAAACTTGCATCTCCTACTATGGGAAGATGGGGGAATGGTCAAATAAAGTAAAAAATTAACTGTACTTAAAGTATCTGTCTCAATCTATTAGTGTCTGTGTTCTGTTAATCAGAGCCTACTGACTTAATAACTAAGTTTTCTTTATATCATTGGTGCATAAAAGGTGAAATTTTTACACACAGCATATTAGCAGAGTCTGAGATTTTGTGAATAAAATAAAACCTGCCAGATGTGACATGCCATTTTAAAATCCTAGCTGAGCAAGAAAAAAGTGCTTGTCTTTCATTGGAACAGGAAAGTGAATAAAACTTCACAAGAAGATATGAGATTGCATTTCAATGAATCCCTTGATTTTTGGGTTACATTCATGTCCATCAACAATTAATTAGTGCCAACACATACCTATGTCAGATTGATGGTGAAACATCTTGCAAGAGTAAAACCAAGTGTTTTTAGGGAAGAAAACCTGATTTTTTTACTTAAAGTATTAACTTACTCCTCTATTATTTTTTAAATAGAAATTTTAATACCTCATTACACTGTTGTAAAGGAAGACTGGTGGCATAAAAGCAGGCTGTTAGCTACTTATGGAAGATAAATTTCCATTGCAGCTGTAAATCACAATGTCTCTACAATATCAGAGAGAAAAGTGTGTTGCCTGTTATACTGATTTCTGAAAGAAACCTTTGAAACCTTCTGCTTAAGAACAGGCCTGGTAGATACTACTCAGCTGAGAGTGTATGAGTTTGGTAACCTGAGGAAAGAAAATATCCACTGAGGACATTTAGGAAAAAGTGTTACTAGTGTCATCATTTTATGGCAATTGCAGACTTCAGTTATATTTAATGGAATAACTTCTCCATGCCAACAAAAATATTAAGAAAATAGCACAGACATTTGAATGTATAAGGACAGAATCTGCAATGCCAGCTTCACATTTTTTATTGTGCAACTACAAAGCTAATGCTTGCCTTCCTTTGAAATCAGAAGGTAAGTTTTTAGTACAGTGCTTTGGCCACACCATTTCCACAAATCAATCCAAATCCATTTAAAATGCATTCTGCTAAGTGCTTTTATGGACAATAGAGGGGAACTAAAACACCAGGAACGCATCTTTCCTTCCTTACCCATAAACAATAAAAGCTATCAGACTGAAGGCAGACAAACTTGGAGACATCTTCATAATTTCACATTTCTCCTCCTGCTTGTCTAGCTTCTTCTTATTAAAATACTTACTGCTCTATTTCATGATAAAATTTGCATGCAACAGACAGTCATAAATCTATAACAAAGAATGTGTTAAAAATGGAGGTAAAAATTTTGCATTTTACACTGTAAGCACAGATGCTTCCAGTGACTTTTTAAATGTGTGGCATAACCCTGTAGGAACAGCTTATGAGTAAGTCCAATATACCTGTAGAGTTTCAGAGCAATTTTGTGTAGCGTGCATATCCAGAAAATTAATGTTTTTATATTTATGACAAAGGTGTACATACTAACCTGCCAAGGCCGATCCCAATCAAGAGGAATAGGAAATGCTCCAAACCAAGCTCCAAGTATACTGCACATGGTAGTAATCTGTAGACTGCTTTCCCAGATGGACATAGCTCTGTAAAAACAGCGTGTTACAACATTTCAACAGCAGCGGAAGTTACCATGTCAGAACATTAGATGTGATAGTGTTCATGAAAGGCAGGTCCTGCTTGACCAACCTGATCTCCTTCTACGACCGGTGACCCGCCTAGTGGATGAGGGGAAGGCTGTGGATGTGGTCTACCTGGACTTTAGTAAAGCCTTTGACCCTGTCTCCCACAGCATTCTCCTGGAAAAGCTGACGGCTCATGGCTTAGACAGGTGTACTCTTCACTACGGGGTAAAAAACTGGCTGGATGGCTGAGCCCAGAGAGTTGTGGTGAACAGAGTTAAAGCCAGTTGGCGGCTGGTCCATGCAACGCTACAGGCTTGGGGAAGAGTGGCTGGAAAGCTGCCCGGCGGAAAAGGACCTGGGGGTGCTGGTCGACAGCCGGCTGAACATGAGCCGGCAGTGTGCCCRGGTGGCCAAGAAGGCCAATGGCATCCTGGCCTGTATCAGGAATAGTGTGGCCAGCAGGCAGAGGGAGGTGATCGTGCCCCTGTACTCGGCACTGGTGGGGCCGCACCTCAAATACTGTGTTCAGTTTTGGGCCCCTCACTACAAGGACATTGAGGTGCTGGAGCGTGTCCAGAGAAGGGCGACGAGGCTGGTGAAGGGTCTGGAGAGCAAGTCTTATGAGGAGCGGCTGAGGGAGCTGGGGTTGTTTAGTCTGGAGAAGAGGAGGCTGAGGGGAGACCTTATCGCTCTCTACAACTACCTGAAAGGAGGCTGTAGAGAGGCGGGTGTCGGTCTCTTCTCCCAAGTAACAAGCGATAGGACGAGAGGAAATGGCTTCAAGTTGCACCAGGGGAGGTTTAGATTGGATATTAGGAAAAATTTCTTCACCGAAAGAGTGGTCAAGCATTGGAACAGGCTGCCCAGGGAAGTGGTGGAGTCACCATCACTGGAGGTGTTCAAAAAACATGTAGAYGTGGCACTTCRGACATGGTTTAGTGGGCAYGGGYRCTGGGTTGACGGTTGGACTTGATGATCTTAGAGGTCTTTTCCAATCTTAATGATTCTATGATACTATGATTTCTCCCAAGATTTTTGAGACTACAAACAGATATAAAAATCCATATATTTGATAAAGAGCATGCAGGTTTCTTCTAAAACAGACAAGCTATATGTAAAATGTAAATTGCATATTTTAGCTATAATCACAATCTTTGTATACCACACATTCAGGAGATTTTTTTTCCCCTTGAGATGTTTACTGCAAAAGCTCATTTATTTTACCTGGAAATACTCCTATTGAGCTTGAAACCCTGCTTGATTGAGCAAATGAAAATATCACAATGATACTGTGTGCATTGCAGGGAGAAGCAGACATGAAAGGGTAGCATGGGATTGTATAGAAAAGCACAGGCACAGTCACAAAGTACTCTATGGTGTAGACATGTTGTTATTATTTGATGACTACAACAATTTGAAATTTAAAATAAAAGTCCACTATGTGAATATCCCAAAGCAAATTTCCATCAACTGAAAAGAAACATTGCAAATAAATGTAACCTGCACATTGCAGCCCTTCAGCAACATTGCATCCAAGTTCAAGTACACTGGCTGCACAATAAATTTATTGCATGCTAAAGAACTCTTGCATTGCCAATCATGGCACGTATCATATCATATCACAAGAGATGTTAATGACTTCAGTTCTCAGTTTATAGCCTTCTACCACTACTGACTTCAAACGTTTTGGAAAAATTTGGTTTCTGTTTAATAGATAAGCACTTACTGTCCATCATCAGTCTACCAAGTGATTGCTTTGTTTTTCTCAAGCCATGAACATTTGAGTACTTGGTACCAATTAAGAAACAAGAACAGCAGAAGTTCAGAACACAGTAGGGCACAGTTCTGAGACAGGAGAACCGGGTTGAAATCCCTACTCCAAATCAGTAAGGTAAGAAATCTGTATCTTAAGCTTGCTACATCTCAGATTATAAACACAAACCTAGCTTTAGCCAACAGAAGAAAAAAAAGATGTGCATTGTCATGGCTAGGAGACTAGATGGATAGTAAACTCTGAACTTCACGTGGGCTGTTTAGGTTCCATGACATGAAAGCTTTAACCCTACACCTTGTTTTGAAGAGTCTAAAATTTCTGACTTTACTTCTGAGTACACCTAATTCACTGTTGCACTTGCTATTGACCAAATGGCTCACAAGTGTAAAGCAAACATTCTTCACTGTTTGCAAAATAAAGGTCATACAGATTATAATATTTACAGTGCAACACTGACATTTTGAGCAGAACTGTTTCTTCTACAATAACCCTGTCCCTTTAACTTACAACACTCCAATTCACAAACCTACCAGCGTGAGACTTTTTTTTTTTTTCTAAAGGGAAAGATCTTGATGTAACTATAAAATTGTTTAGGAGTCTGCATATAGAAAATTCTTGTAAATTATTTTCAGAAGCTGAGTAACTGAGCAGAGAGCTGTTAGGCAGCATGGGGAAGAGAACATTCATTACAGCCTTAAAGCAGTGAAAGAGCCAGCAGAATATACTGAGGACTGACTGAGGTACATTTATACCCCACAAGACATCTCATCTGGTAAATCTACACACATACTGCTGCACCATATGGAGATATCAGACTGAGTCCAAAAGCAAAACAGAATTAGCAAGGCACAGTACCCAAGTGAAGTACAGTCATTGCTAGTCTGGGAACCATTTGAGCTGCTAATTCAACCACTCTGCAGCATGGACATTGGCTACTCAAATACAACCCGACTTGTCCTCCAACATTATCCTGAAGGAACAATGCTTTGATTATTCTCTTTTCTTCATGGAATGTCACCTATTAGGATTTTTGCAGGCATTCTTTAACCCATTAACCCATCACATAAACCCCTCATTTGCATGAGGCTAACAACTGCAGCAACATTTATAAACTTTGAGTTTTATAGTTTTTTAATTTTTTAACTATGAATAAACTACAACGAAGATCTGCAGGCAAAACTAGCAATATTTAAGATAATAAATGATCTCTAGTGGCACAAAGGCCTTTTAAAGCCTGAAGTAATTATTTAACCCCTTTAAGTAATACAATACATTAAGTGCTGTTTTAAATAATGTTTGAATTAAGAGGTTAACTAACATAAAAGAATTTACTAAGACAGCTCCTGGATAAACATGATTYGGAATTCTGGGCTGCAGCAGGACTGAAATACTAAGCAGCACTTAGTATTGGATGATGCCTACCTTTACAAAGGACATTTCCAAGTTGGTAAGAGTATGCAGTTCACAAACAAGTGATAAAATAGGTGAAATGAAAACTGGAAGGAGCCCTAAAGTTATGGTTTTATACTATTTTTTGGCAAGCTCCAAATAAAATCTATTTCCTAGCCAGGTGACATCTTGTAATTGCTATTATAACAGAAATTTCAATACAATTACTCAGAGTAGTGATTTGAAATAAACAGTCTCCAAAAGCAGCAATAAAAAATCAGCAATTGAAAGCTGATTTCTTAAAGGCTTTTATGCAGGAGGCTATTTCAGCCAACAATTACTGAAAAGCCACTTAAAGAATAGTCACCTGCTTCCATTAGTGCCGATAACCCTTTCTGTGGCTTTTATCTCCCCTCTATCTGCTTACAGCAGCACATGATAGCAAATGATCAGTGTCATGACATGTCACATGACAGGTCACAACACAGAATATGGAATCCAAAGATAGCTGGCATGGGCCCACCCCTTCCCAAACGCAGGATTAGTGAAAAGAGCCCTATTTACAGCCTACTTAGAATTGAAGTTTTTACGATGTAGAATACACAAACTTACTTTTGTCACATATTCTATGCGTACATAGACTAGAAATATGTGGGTGAGAACAAATTGTTCAAATTTCTTAAAGTAATTAAAAAAAAAAGAAATCTATTTGGTCCATCAAATGGACATTTCCAATTCAAAAGTATACTCCGAAAATGTGGAGCACGTGCAATTTTCTGTCTGAGCTACAACTGTGTTTCATGCAATTGTTTCATGTATACAAAAAAACCCTCAAACCCACAACCAAACAACACCTCCTCTCCACCCCACCAACAACCCAAACTTTATAATACAAACAATAAACCTGCAGTGTCACAGATTACACATTATCATGAGACGGCACATATAATCCACCTCCTAGAGGCATGGGCACTTAAAGACTGATCTTGTAGTAACCTTACTACAAGCGATTTTACTAGCAATGACTGCACTTCTAAGTGCTGGAAGTAGAAACAGAGAAAGCTAAGAATGTCTGCAGAAAAAATAAGCACTTTGCAAGATTATCCCCAAAATATTTAAGTCGGACTGACTCAGTTGTACCATAACTATTATGATGCAATAGATTATATACAACTTACTTGAATGTAACTTTATGAATAGTCCTATGACAAGACATCACGCACATCAGTATTTTCACTAGACCACCAAAACATAGCAAAAAGCTATCCAGAGCAATAGCTAGGTAATTAATATCTGTTACTTATTTACACTTGATATATCAAGATAAACTTTCTTTTTCTAGATGTCTTTGTCTTTCTGCAAAGACAATAGCACAAGCACATTTTGATCTTACAAATATTGCACAGGCAAATAAGAGTAACAAAAATAAAGGTCAGTAGTTACTTAAGTCTAAATTGTATTCAGATATTTTTATACTAAGCTATACGCTTAATCAGACTTTCCAGCTTGCTGTTCCAGTGCAATTCAATTCACTAAACTCTTCTTTCRAGGCAAACAGCTGTGTTGATATTACCTAACCATCCTTTTCCTCCATTCAACCAGTCCCACCTCACTCCACATGGTGAAGTTAGTGACAACCTTCTAACACCTTATGTCTATACCGAGCTCACACCTAAACGCGAGACGTTCCAACTCATTCATAAGGTCAAATGAAAAAACACAGGATTATTTTTAAAAGAGCAGCTTGCTACAATCCATAAAAAAATTTGCTACAATATTTCTTTGTAGTCTATTTTCATTCAAAGGCTAGTCTCTAAATAAACATCATTATTAAATAGACATTTTATTAAGATAACGTCACATAGCTCACTAGTAAAAAGTATGTACAAGTTGTCACAGCAAAAACATCAAAACGACAACTCTGTTTCCTATGCAATAATTGTGCTGAAATAACATTAAGATCTAGACTAGGAAAGAAAGAAATTGACAGGCATTCGAAATCTAACCTGGCACAAAGACAGAATGTTGTCAAACATCTGTTACTTCAATTCAACTACTATTTCCAGTTGCAAAACCTCCAAAGATGACTAAGTGAATCAGCAATGATTTGTTTTGGTTAAAGAACTCCCTGCTTTTATTAAAGTCTATTCAACCCTTCCACTGAAAGTAAAAAAACAAGCACAACTGACTTGAATAAGGATTCAAGATATTTTTCAGTAAGCGGAGAACTGAGATAAACCAAAAGTCAATACCTGAAACTACTATAAAAAGTCTACTTTTGTCCTCATCTACAGAAGCTTAAACCAAAAGTAACTCCACAGGTCAGCAGTGTTATACAACTTTTCACTTTCCTTTGAGATGAGACTTCACCCTTGTGAACTACTAAAACGGAATGAATGTTAACATCTTATTAAATCTCAAGCATATGTGGGGCTTCTTTATGTTTCAGCGTCCCAGTTTCAACAGCCCTGTGATTTAGTGAGTGAAAAAAGGCAGAAGAGGTAGAATACTTCCGAAAAATACATTATCCTTGACACATGCTAACGTCATGGCTGTCACTGAGGTGAAAATGAGGTAAAAAGGCTCATTTTACTTTAAACATACTCTTGAAAAAAATAATGCTTGAAAACTCTGACACTGAAAACAGCTTGCTTTGAAATTTGAAAAAGAGCACGGGTAAAGATTACATACTTAGGACTACAGTAAATTATATATAATTTTCACCATTATATTCAAGTTAAAAATACTGTTAAAATAGTGTTTGTTTTGGCTTGTTATTCCTACTTTAAAAGCTGTATTTACAAAGGTACTATTGGATCATGTGCAAGATTCTCCCTGTACAGCTCAGTCTCAGGTCTCCTCTTTATTTGACAACCATCATACTGGACTGCAGAACAGTTTTACACCACTAAAATGTGCGTTTGAAACTTTACTTCCTTCACATATAAAGTGAGATTTAGTGTCTGGACACCAAAAAAAAAAAAGCTAGCTTTTTGAATCAATGTCTTCAAAATAAATAATAATCTTTGTCAGAAAAGCTTTCATAAGCCTGTAATTACAAATATGAAAGACACCCATAATTCAGGAAGTTTTCCTTTCTTTACAAAAAAATCCATGATAGATTGTTTACATCAATTCTGTCCTTTTCTATTCTGGGTAAAATCGGAAACTTTAGAATAGAACTTACCCATTTTTACTAAATACCCGTATCCATGCTTGTATGTTTGGTCCCAGCATGCACAAGCATTGTAAAGTAGTAAAGGTAGACAAGAGAACTGCAAACAAAAACGTCTCAGTCACTGACCTACAAAGAAGGAATATTACAAAATTAAGTGAGGTAGTTACTAATTTTCTAAGAGTTCCAAGATTTAGGACACACACCCCCACCCCAACCCCTCCCCAGTCAACTTGTGAAAGCATGCATGCTTTCTTAAACCTCACGTAGAAGAATAAAGTATTTTCTTCTTACTCTGTAGAATAGTAAAGAAAGATGGAAAGAATTCTGGTATCTGTTTGTTATCTCAACAAAGACTGAAATGCAGTAATTATTTTAAATGCCTGATACCGGCAACATTTTAAAAAACTAGGTGTACCTCATATAGAACATTAGTTCTGAATTTAAGTACACTTGGATATTTACTTTATTATTCCATTTATTCTTCTAGTTTGACGTTGTGGAAGCAACCATGAAATGAAACTACATGATGCCATTGTTAGTCAGAAACTTAGTGTATCTCTCAGAAATCAGGCTGCTTCATGCCTCTCCTTTTTTGTGTGGTGTTTTTTTTTTGTGTGTGTGGGTTTTTTTTTTAATCATTCTTAAAAATTAAAACACTAATATCAAAAGGATGAAAGATACGCAAGATGCGTGTTTTAGAATCTTATGGGGAAAATGACTAAATGAAACTTGGAAAAATGTTTGTACCCATATGTTTAACATAAATATTGAAGTAAAAGGAGTTGTTTGCAACCATCTTGAATAACACATCTCCAAATATACAGAAATTGTAAGAGCCAGCTTCTAAAAAAAGCCAAACAAAACCCCCCAAAAAAACCAAAACAGCCACCCTTCTTCCCCCAGCTTATCCTTTAACTTCCAATGTACCAGGAAATATACAAGTACTTATACCAGTATCTGCAAGGAGAACTGTCCCTTAAAATGTTTAAAGAAAGATAGGGTCTTCTGACTTACTCTATGAGAGGCGCTCCATAAAGAACAATAATCGTGTGAAATAGTATGCAAGACATGAAAAAGTATATACAGCATTTTAGAAATCTGGATATCTAAAAAAGAGCAATAAAATATCAGAATAATGTTTCAAAAGAAAAGAGAACACAAAGTAACACACATAGTCTGTATCTTATCAATAGCATTGTACTCTGCCTATTTCTTTAATTTCAGCTACAGCACAGTATGATAATAGCACGGCATATTTCAAAACAGTTTTCCCTATGTTTAATACTTTAAATAATTAATTAAAATGATCACACTCCATCTGAAATTTTTTCATGCACCCTATTACAATAAGGCAAACATACAAAAATATAACTAGAAATGACAAGATAAACAGAGATAATTTTATTGGATATTTTTACATTTCTGTTTTACATCTGAGTGTTATGTCCATACACTAAAAAGCATCTTTCACAGAAAGTGAAAAAATATTTAAAAGCAAGAAAATACATAATATGAAAAAAAAGACAGACATTCAGAATCAAATGTAAATCTTAAAATTACATGAAATAAAACCCACTACATTTTGAACTCGGCATCTTAAATTCTAAGTCCATTTGAGAAATGTCCATGACTTTCTATAAATCTGCAATACACATATAATTTTCTATGAATTTAAACAACGGTTTCTGGGTACTCGCTATATCATATAAAAGCATAGCCATTTGATAAACAGTTCTGGTTAGGTCTGCTCTGATCAGGTCACCAATGGAAATCCATAATTTCACTTGAACGCTTTTTTTTAATGTTTATTCTTTATGCCAGGCTGGGATGAAATCTCACCTAGAACACAAAGCCTGCTTCATTTTTAAATCACAGGTGGTTAAAATACTTGTTTTCCATAATGACTTTGTGTATTTCACATCCCCCTCAGTCAGCAAAACTAGACAGAAGCTTTGCATACGAAGATAGTGCTTTCAGGTATGTTTGCTTAACTGTTTAAGAATCACCACATCAGAGCACTAAATCTTGTCTGACTTGGCAAGTTGGGAGTGCAAGACTATCCACCTGACTTCAAAATGCTGGTGTATTCCCCCACTCCTGAACAAGTTGTGTGCTGCTCCAAATTCGCTCTGTTCAAACCTATTTCATTGGGATTCATACCTTTAATGSTCCCATTACAAACTCTAACTACAAAAATTCCTCCCCGATTTAAATTCCTCTGTATGCAAATTTCATCATTCAAGGAAATGCAGCCATTTTAATACTTTTCCACATCATTTTTTAAAATGTACCAACCTTGTTTAAATTGTAACAAGCTAGTCTCTCTTTTATGTCTCAAATTCTAAAAACGATTTCTCTTCCTTTAAAGTTATTAGCAACTTGTAACTACACATGAGAAAAGTGTTTCTTCATAACGCTGAAGGTCAGGCCTGGACTATGAAATGAGTTCTGCACCCATTCAATTTTGCCAACTTTTGCCACCATGCAAATTGTTGGAAGATCAACAGCTGGGACTACAAACAACAATATATTGACAAGAAAAAGAAAAGGCATAGAATCACTCACCTGAACAGGTTATTTACAGGTAGAGAAAGTTTAACATCACAAAAATATTGGAGAACTTATTTTGAAAGGTGCTACACTCAGCTCACTCATGGAAAACAAGAATTCACCACCAAAAATTGTCGTCTTTCTTTCTCATTTGATTATTTCAGTGAAAGAATTTGCTGCTTCTCCGTATTGTCTGGAAGCAATTCAAGAATAAAAATCTTACCTTGTGAGCAAACGAACTTCTCTTAGGAGACAGATTTGGCTTAAGGACTAAGTGCAAGATTATATTAAGGACACTAACACAAACAGAGCAAATACACAGCCACGCGAGGTGTGTTCCCAAAACTGTGAATCCGTCCCAGAAGAAAGCCGGAACAACCGCTGTCAGAATAACTGAAAAAACACAGAGGAGGTTGGCAGCCAAGAGCCTCCTTATTTCTGCGTCTTTCATTGTGTTCCCTATTAACCGGCCACCTGCAAGACAGCAAGTCGCACCCCGTTACTGAAACGCAGCAAAAGCACTACAGGATAAGATCTTTCCTAGTCGCAATACGCAAGGCTGAGCTCTGAGCTCAGTTTGGGGGTGAAAGTGATTATTTTGGGGCAGAAGACTGTCATTCCTTCGTTTAAGAATCAGCCCCAAACCCACGGACACAGCAGCACTGCTCTAAGAGAGCAGGGCGAGCTGAGCGCTGGCAGCGAGCCGGCAGCCTGCCCCCGCACCGGCACCCCTCGCACCACCGAGCGCGCTCCCTCACAGAGGAACCGCCTCAGCCCCTTCCACGCCCGGGCTTTCCCCGCCGCCCGGGCCGGGCTGCTCCTCACCGCTCCCTCTTCAGCCGGGAGACAGCGGCAGGGTGACCTACTGACAGGCCTCGCTCGGCAGCGCCTGTCCTGGGCCGGGAGGGAGGGRGGGGGGGGGGCAGGTGCCGCTCCGCCTCTTACCGAAGCGTCGCCGCCGCCGCGGTGCGCGCGCGGGGCCGCCCGGCAACGGAAACCGGCGGCGCCCGCGCGTCAGTTCCGGGGCGGGCGCGGAAGTGGCTGTTTGTTGTGGTGGGGGCCGCCATGGTGTGCGAGAAGTGTGAGTGCGGGCGGCCCGGGGGAGTGGGGGGGACCTGCCCTCGGGGGTCCTGGGGTCGCCTGAGCCGAGCAGCAGCAGCAGCAGCAGCAGCAGCAGCAGCAGCAGCAGCAGCAGCAGCAGCAGCAGCAGCTACGGGTCCCGGGCTGTGTAGGGCGGGCTGTAGGTGGCGGTTCCGGGAATGTCTGTGCGTAAGCTGTCCTTCTCCCGCAGGGAGAATACTTAGTTGTGAGTATTAATGCAGTGTAGTTTTAATTTTTTCCTTTGTAATGTTTCTGTATGTAGGCGAGAAGAAACTTGGTACGGTAATCACTCCCGATACGTGGAAAGATGGTGCAAGAAACACTACAGGTAATTTTGGGGAGGTTTAACACTTGTTTTCCAGGTATCTTAAAGCCAGTTGGGCACCTAAGCTATCTTAGGATCTTAAGGCTGAAATTTGAAATAGTTAATTTGCTTAATTTTTAACTCCTGTAGTTTCCCTTCCATGCTAATTTAATGCATTGGGAATTTATTTACCCTGAGCTCCTCAGTATTGAGCTTGTCTCTTTGTATTCTCCTTGCATGGAATGATGATATGCAGGCGGAGCACAGTACAAAGTATTCTGTTGTCCTGTGCTTTAATGCTGTGCTATATGTTTTATCTCTCTTTGTGATTTTATTTGCACATGTAAATAAAAGCTTTATGCACATGCCTAAAAGCTGTAAACTAAGCTTTTTAAAGTATGCTTGGAACTGGGAAATTTATTGGTTTATGGTTTTATTCTTTTTGTAGAAAGCGGTGGCCGCAAGTTAAATGAAAACAAGGTATTGACCTCAAAGAAAGCAAGGTTAGTATTTAATACTGATTTTGGCTAAAAAGGTTAGTTTGCTGTAACTGAGGCCTGTTTCCTGCATATCTGGGCAATTGCTTAAAACTTGTCCAAAATACACTTTAAAAAAAAAAAAAAAAAAAAAATATCTACGGATTAGGACATTTGATTAGGTGGTAAAAGTATGTCCATACATATTTCATGTGTGCTTTCTGCTGAATCATGGAGCATGGGCAACTATTTTACTGCAGTTCTCGCCGAAATTGCTAGGGTTTGATGGTTTTGTTAGGAGAGGAGCTGGGAAGGCTTATTTTCTGTGCYAAGATTGACGGTACAACCTCTTGAGCATTTTCTTAATGTCCGGGGGACRTTCAGTTATGCAAGGGGGCAAAAGTAGTTCAAAATAGTCTAGTATCTTAATAAAAAGACAGATTTTTAGTTCTGCTTTTGTTAGGTTTTTRTCCGTAATGCAAGAAATCTCTCTTAATGGGGAAAGTGGGAGTTTTTCTGTAGACTTTGTGCAGCCTATTAGAAATAATCCTTKTATGWCCCTTTTCTAAATCACAGTTTTTGCTGGAGTTTCTGTCTGTGCCCTCTGGCTTAGACTCTTTAGGATGAGGCAGAGGAAATACTTTATTTCAAGGTGTGTAAATAAAATACTTTCCCTTTTTCCCAGGTTTGATCCCTATGGAAAGAACAAATTTGCAATATGTCGGATTTGTAAGAGTTCTGTCCATCAGCCAGGGTCTCACTATTGTCAAGGATGTGCCTATAAAAAAGGTGAGTTTCACTACCCCAGTTTGGTTTGAAATTAGAGAGCAGGTGGAACTCTTGAATTTACTTCGCCTTACAAAGAGAAGGCTAAGATGAGATTTAGTTGCTATCTTCAACTACTAATGGGAAGGCATAGAGAAGATGGAGTCAAACTCTTCTGAGGTGCACAGTAATAGAGTAAGAGACAATGTATACAGGTTAGAATATGGAAAATTCTAATTACGTACAAGGAAAGCAATTTTCACTGTGGGGGTGGTCAAATATTGTAATAACAGGGACCCACAGAGGTTGTGAAATCTTTATGGGCGGTATTCAGAGCTTGACTTGAAAAGCCCTGAGCCAGCCTCATCCAAGTTGGCCATGTTTTGAGTGGGGCAGGGGCAGGAYTAGAGACTGCTGGAGATCCTTTCCAACCTAAGTCATTCTATGATTCTGCTTCTTTTAGAATGTTTCTGATATCTAAAGCAGTAGAATTGGAAGAATAAATGTAAGCTTAATCTTAGCACTTGCATAGAAAACAGTAATCTAGCAAGTTTGATTTTTCTTAGTTTTAAAAAAAATCAGATTTTGTAAAACACAWTTGCTTGTTGCAGTCCCTTTTCTGCTCCCTTCTCCCCTCTCCCGTTTTTATAGTAGCTAAATCTAAAATTCTAAATAGTGGTCTCAAAAAACAAAACAAAACAAAAACCCCACCCCAAAACCAAACAAAAAACCCAAACACCCCAGACCCATCCAACCCTCCAAAAAAACCTCACAAAACAACCAAAAATCCAACTTCTGATCTTGGTAAAGCGATAGGCTAGTTTAACAAAAGTAGTATACCTGGGGAATAGAAGACAAAGAGAAAAAAATAAATAGAGTTGTAAAAGCAATTAAGAAAGTGTCTCTGAAGGCAAATAATACTCATGTTTGTCTTTGTGTCTGCATGTATTCTTATGCATTCAGTGGCTTAATATAAGCCATTGAAAGGTTCATTTCTCTAAAAGGAGTCTCTGGTCCAGTTGCGAACACGCTTGATACATTGTAAGGCAAACTTGGCTTAAGATGAAATTGAAAAATGAAAAAGAAGAATATAATCATCGTCCCTAGAAAGCAAGATATTGCACTGTGCAGTACATAATATATAAAATCTTTCTGTATTTATGAGTTATGTGTGAATCACTGCACTGAAATTCTGCTTATACCTGGAAGCTTTCGATCTCCCATATTCATAGTAAGTCTTCAGTTAAAAACTGTTCAAAAATTCCTGAGGGGAAAAAGATCATTTTCAAGCAAATTTCTTGGAGAGCCTTAAGGATATAAAACTTGTACTAGTCTTGTGATTTTGAGTAGGTAAGCAAAAGGGCTCAAACTTGTAATTCCTGGAGGAGAAAAAAAGCAGCATGAACTCAGTTACATTATTAATACCAAAGAATCCACATAGCACACAGACATGGGGTGAACCAATTGTTAAATGTAGAGTTACAGCTAACCAGTAGTAAGTCTTGTTTATGAAATTACTTTAATTGTTCTGTAAACGTGTACTGTGTCACTGAGTCAGTGGTTTAGCAGCCTGCTGTAGGAGGGTTGCCTTTTCTAGTTGCTAGACGCTCACCAGATAGCTGCCTGAATCCCATATGGTAGAACCTTGTTCTCTTTCTTAAACTTATGGCTGGTTTGGGTGCGCTTCAGGATTTCGTCTTTTGTCTGCTTGTGTATCCTTCCAGGCTGAATTTGGTTTCTTCATAAAATTCAGAACTCTAAATGCTTTAGGTTCAAGTTCTGACCATCAAAGACGTGGTTGTGGCATGTTTCTTGAAGCAAATGCAGTCATATGGCTTAGTGCTTCAACTGTTGCATATCTCTGAAATTGAGAGGCAGTCTAAAGTTAATTACTCCTCAATTTAGACTTGAAGTGAACAGCCTGTGGGCTGGATTTTTCTCTCCAAAGTAAATCATGTGGCATGTTCCCTGCTGTTCTCTTTCCTAATGGACTCTTAGATATGTGTCCAGTCACATGCTGTCAATATATGAAAGCACATGATTTGGAGAGAGTTAACAGGAATAGTTGCCACTCGACATGGTTTTTTTGTCTGCTGATGAATGGTCTTGTAAAACAAGATGTGGCCCTACAGACAAAAGATTTAGCACCTTTCTGCTTTAGAAGAAGAGGGAAACATTGAGACAACCCGCCCCTCTGCCTCTGCTGAACTTGTGGACTTTTTGCTGCTCTAGTCTTCTGACTTGCCACTCTCTGGGTTTAGATCAAAGTCCTCTGGGACATCAGTGGTCATCTTCACTTCAACTCTCGAGTGTTCTTTGTGTCCATTGTTCTCACTTCTACTGCACTATAAATAGCTTAATTCTATGAAACYGTATTCTTCTCAACTTTCTCAATTGTCTGAAGCTCCCCACCTGTTAATCTTCTATTTAGCAGTCAGTTTGTTGGGGACTATATTTTCTTAGCCTAGCTACTTTCTGTCCATCTYGGGCCTCAGTTTGGCTACAGGACTTCCAAAGTTTAGTAATAGACCATTTTTACCTCTTTGACAGGTGGGAGCCTTTCCTGGCTCTCTTCCAGTATTCTGGCAAATTACAGAGGCTTCGGGCAGAGTTGTGAATCATAATGCTCTCAAAATAGAGCCTATTTTTTTTAAGTGGCAGTATTACACATATGCTGCAAATACTAATTTGTATTAGAAGTCATATTATTATTTCTGAATTTGCAATATCTGGTGAGAAAATGCACAGATATGTTGTCAATGAGAGCTCATTTAAACAATTTTTTGAAAATGATCTTTGCAAAAACACAGCAACTATGTTTTTGAAGAAAACCTTTAATGATTTTAAAATAATTTACACACCTTTTGTGTGCTTATAGGCATCTGCTCAATGTGTGGCAAGAAGGTCTTGGATACGAAGAACTACAAGCAAACTTCTGTCTAATTGTCTTGACTAGTCTTTTTATGAACTTTAACTTCTATGTCTTTGTACAGTAACTTTTCTCTAAAATAATTTGTGAATATTACTTTCTGGAAGATAATACATTTACTTGGAATGAGATGAGAGGTAAAGACAGCCTGATTGTTTGCCTAGAAATGTACATAATATCTGATTTTCGTTGTTTTAGCACTAATGATAACTGATATTTAAAGGTAATGGTTTGCAGCAACTGATACAGTTCAGAGTGAATGAGAAGATCCTAGTGAATAGGTTGAAACTATGTTACCATCATAACACAGATCTTCGAGATTAACACTTTTATTCTTTTGCCTTGTATCTTGAGTCTTCTGCTTGTCTGATAGTAGTATTTTATAGATGTATAAAATATGAGCTTGTATCACCTCATTAAAGTAGTATCTTAATTTAGTTCTATGCTTATAGGTATTTATAATTACTCTCACCCCAAACTACTACGTCCTCCCCTCTAAGTATTGCTCTTCAGATTGTAATGCAATTGTCCTGTTGAATTTTGTTTCTGCCTACAGTAGGGTTGGTTAAATCACAAATTGTTAAACAACTGAAATCTAGTGTGTTACTCTGCCAGTTCTTACTTTGACAGTAAAACTAATAAGCTGTTCACTTGTTAACTTCTAAGGGGGCTTTACATACAGCATCTGGTGGCCCGAGGCAATAAAATAATGAGCATCAATTTCTAATGCCAGGTCTGAGTCTCATCATTTCCTAAGTTAGTCTGGCTTTTAAATACTTGGTTTGAAACTGGCTTTTGAATTCTATGATGTAATTGCTTATATACATGTCAAATTCGAAAGATCAAAACAGGCTGCCTTCTCTTCAGGATTGGTTTGATATAAGACTTGAAGTGAGCCTCTCTGAACATGAGAGGCTGCGTGTGGCTCTGCATTTCTTTTGTCCTTTGGTTAGTTTCTACGTAAGAAAGCAATTTATGTTATGGAGAGTAATAAGTGTTCATTGTGCATGCATTTTGAGGGAAAAGAATGGTACTCTCAATTCATGGTGGGGTTTTAACTAGACCTATTTAAGTGTTTACTCCTCCCAGCAATCTCCTCTTGGCAGTCTCTTATGCTTTTGCAACTTACTTTCAACTGTAACAGAAAAATTATCAATGGGAATTTCCCTATGAGTGGATACTCTGTTTTAAGTTTCCTTTTGTTCTCATATCTGTTACTGAGACAACTGCATGACTAATAGAGACTGAAAAATTGCTGTWCTTTCTATGTGTTAGTGGGAGAAAATAAAGAATACTGAGGATGTAGTTATTCTCCTTGCTCTTAGCTCCTGCCATGCTGTGGTTGTGCTGTAAGTAGCCCTCTAAAGGGGGTTGCCTGACATTTCCTGTCACCATTAACTATACATTATTGAGCATTTGTCACCAAAGTTTCTTGTTCCAAACGTGTTGACATCCTGCAGTTGCTAAAATGATAATTCTTTTCAGCATTTTCTATTTACTAAGAAGTTTTGTCAGGATAGTGGAATGAGCTGGGTCCCCCAAAAGAAGAGAGGAATGCTGCTGCTTTTCATTTTAAAAGCTTCACCTACCTTAACAATTGAATGGAGGTACGTGGATTAGCTAGCTGGTGATAGCTGGCAACCTGCAAAGTTATTTCCACATGGTGGTGGCCACTTGTTTCCAAACACATCCAGGAATTCTAGTATTAGTGTACATCTCTATGGCACATCCTTTGTATGGATGGAAATAAAATGTCTATAATTGGCTTCAAGTTTTGCAGTAAGTGCTTGGCAGCAATGTGTGTGGCGATTTCAGGTGGCAGATTCTCCGATATTCTCTGAACTCTTCACCCTTTATGGGTGTGTTCTATAAGATTGATTGATTTTTGCTATTCTGTGAATAAAACTTCTTTTCTTGTCTTCCTAAAACTTGCCAGTATCTCTATTTCAAAAGCATGACTTTGTAATTCTTGAATACATGGTATGAATTGAATGTTTATTGCATTCTGTAAATACTGTCACTGAATGAACTCTTACCTCATTTTGTAACTGATTTAAGAACGACAGGGATTTAAATAATATGATCCTTTGTTCATAATTATTTTGTGAATAGAGCTTTTATGCACCAGTGTTCTATTACTGGGCAGCTGCTTTTGCATGTTAGAATGTATTTTTGTTGGAAAAGGAGGACAAGTTTTGGGKTTTTTTTTTTCTTTAATAGTGGATACAAACAGTGGTTTGTTGTTCTAGTGCTTTGTACATGCTTGGGATCTTCCATCTGTAGCTCTCAAACCTTCTTAGCCTCATGAGAGGTTCAGTTCCTGAGATCTGTAAAATTTGCTGATGTAACAGTCAACTTTCAGAAAAGCTCCTTTTCCAAGCATTGTTTTGGAGACCTGTTGCTTTAAATTTAGATCACAAGCCCTCTTCTGCACCTCTGAGATGCACCACAGTTCAAGGCAATCTTGGCAAAGAAGCACTTAAAGTTAGCTTTTAAATTTACATACACCTTCAGTATAATTGAATTGTCACATAAAAGCGTTTTTGTTGATACTAAAAATGTCTTGTTAGCATGGGACGCCTTTCCTGAGACATTATGCAGTAAAAAATAAAAGAAAATCTGTAATGGAAAGTTGCCATTTTTGTTTAATGTACTGAGAAGAACCCATTAATGTTCCCAGATGATCAGACTGTCCTCTAAATCACAGGTTACATAAGAGATTTGTGCTGCCAAATTTAGGAGGATTAGAATTTTCCTCATTACTACTGAATTCCTATACTGTCCTTGCTGTTTCTCCACGTTCATTGGCCAGAGCTGTTACTGAGTTAAGTATAAGCAACGTTTTGATGCAGATTATTGACAGAAMAGAACAGATTAGCTATAAAAATGTTACTGTGCCTGTAGCAGCCAGTCAGATGAATACTAAACAGGAACTGTTGAAGGGTCCTTGYTGTGACAGGGTGTTCTCACGTTCTTCCCCATGTTGTTTTTTTTGYTTTGGTTTGKTTTTTTTTAACCCTGTTCTTTCTGCTGCAGAAGCTGGAGAAAGGACCATCCATGACAGTCATTTGGCAATACTGTTCCAAGGCATTAGGACTATTTTAATTGTTTACTTGTAGAAATGTGGTGGGTTTTTTATTCATTCAAAGACAGTAAGCCAAGAGCAGGAGCTGTGGCTCTTTACATCTGGTATGGCAAAACTTAGTTTGTGATAGGGCCTCTACACTGAGAATAAGATTCTGGGGCTAATAAAGTCTTTAAAACCCCCCTCAGACAAGTCATTGTTTCCCTGGATTGAAGCTGGGCTTCCTGATCTCCTGTAAGTATATATGGCCTAAAGATGGGCCCCTTTCTGTCATTTGCTTTGGATGTTGGAGAATCCAAGAGTGGTTTTTGGGATGTTGCTGCCCAGTCACTGACTTACCGGTTGCTTAATAGAACTATCTCCTCAGTGAGCACTGGTTCAGCATGGGATCATGCAGSTATCTCTTTTGCTTACAGTATCTTACGAGATCACTGGTTTAGAAAAAAAAAATGTGGCAGGGTGCAAAACAGAACACTAGTGACAGGAAAACTGACCCTGAATATCATGAGAGAATGAGCATGTTGCCGCATCACAGCTGAGGTTTGCTACTAGCAAAAATATTTTTGCTCTCCCAGTCAGCAGAACTGGTTGGACAATCTGATAAGGCATGATGGCAGCCCTTACGAATAACAGAGCCAAATGTTTCTTTTAGTAAAAATTATGTATGTGCCTCGTGAAGATCAGTTGATTTTGAACTGCTTGCCTTCTTCCCAGACTTGTGCTTTTATGGAAGAAGTTATCATCTGAAATTCATCATAAACTGATTTTTTCATCAACTTTTATGGGTAGGGGCCGTAGTTCACTTCGCAGAACTTTCATGAGGGAAACGTGTTCATCATGTCTGGCTAACGCCTGAAGAAAACGTGAATTCTCTGTTGACAAGAAGTGCTTTCTTCACCCACTTAAGGGCAACAGGAACAGCTGTGTTGAAGGGACCTGGAAGAATTTGTTTGAAATCTTGCCAAGAAACTGAAGGAAGAGCTGAGAGGAGTATTCTCCATGTGGGTATTGCTGGTAAAAATTACTTTCTTACATGGTTCACAAAGACACTTCTGACACTTATTTTTTTTGCCTTGCTGCCATTCATTTATGATAAATAGCAAGTGGATTTTTCAGGCACCACTGAATTGATGGCCAAATAACTACCTAATTAAGCAGACACTTCCAGATTTGCTTTCTAGTAGAAAACTTCTAGAAACTACTTCTCCTTCCTTTCTGTCTCTCTCTTTGCACTGAAAGATGCAGACTGAACTTAGCAATGTTAGCGATTCATATAAGCATAAGCACTTCCAGCAAATGCACTTACTATATGCTCGTCTGCCAAGTGGTATTGCGAAAACAAACGTTGAGGGGTGGGKTTTTTTTGCCTCATCATGGTTATGATGATTAAATATCAGTATTGTTGACTGTTTCAGGTCACATGCAAACACACAGAACTGACAGTTATCACTTTCTACTGGCTCATGGATCTCATCACAGGCATCTTAAATGTATCATTATCAGTCCAGTCTTCAGGGAATCATTCCTTGCTGTTATTTTCTGTTACTCCTTCTGCTGCCATAGATGATAAAGATTTTAAGTTTATACAGCTCCCAGATTGTGTCATGGACTTTTACTGTTCTGATATGTTTACTACTGTTCAGTAACAAGTCAGTGCAACTGAGACTATGTCTGATGAAAGGCATGGCTCTCAGGGAGTTGGCATCTAGCCCAGTCCACTTGTCGTCTGTTATTGATTAAAATATTTAAMAGCTAGTTGGATTAAGCGAAGATGTTACTCCACCATCTTAAATCTCTATCTTTCTATGGAAGGCTTTTGAAAAAGTGATGACATGACATTTCAGTGATGAATAGCTTCCTTTTATGGATTCCAAAATCATTGTTTCCTGAAGGATGGCAAGTAAGCAAAAGGGATATAAGGGAAGAGTTATTCTACTGATTTTTCAGATTTGTTTTTTTTTGTTTTCAGGTAGTCCCTACTTATTAGCATTTCACAGAAATCTTTAAAAGGTCAGGCGTATTTTGTGTATGCAGTGGTGTCAGCCTGAATTTGAAGAGAGCCTGAAGCAGTGACTGAGACATTAGTTGCTCTAAGCTTAAAATAGATCCTTGTTTGGATAATGAGATATTAGTAACATTAATTGCTGCTGTTCTCATCAGAACATGTAAAATCTAAATTCAGAAACTCACCACACTGGCGTATTTCCCAGCCTAGGTTAGGAAYAGTGGACAGGTAAGTAGATGGATATGGATTTACGTAGATTTGGTAGGGCTGCAGTGAAGAGGGAGAAGGGGGCATCGTGCACTCACTCCGTGTGGCATTCTGCAGTGCTGTTGTGGAGGCTCTGGGCAGACAGGCTCCGTGTGCCTATSCTGGCGGAAGCTAAGAAAAAAAGTATCTGCTAGCAAGGGCAGCAGAATTCAGGCTTTAGGAGTCAAAGTTTGTGTCTGTCACAAATTTTAAAACATTACAAATAGTGAACTGTGTGAGTGAATCTTTGAAACTTCTAGGAAAACTCTGTAGAGAACAGCAAAACCAATTGATTTCTTAAGATTTTGCTGATAATACTCACCCCCATTTCCTTCTGTTTTATTCAGATTTCCTATTATAACTACCTCTCTGCACCTGGCTAACATACAAGCATATGTTATTGCTGAACTTTGAGTAAGTGCAGCATTGATAGTCGCACTGAGGAAAAAATAGACAACCAGGTATTACGGGACATGAAGAAAAAAACCCCAGTTTTGAGACTGTCACATACATTCATTACAAAAGAGAAAACTTTTAACATTATTTATCTTAGCTAAATGAAAAACAAATGATCATGCAAATATTAAGGATATAAACGAGCTTGCAATCTCCATGCCTTTTTATTCTATAAAAGATTTCTGAAGATATGGGTTTTTTTTCGGAAACAGCTGGGTGCCAGGGACAATTTTTTTAAAGGTTAAGTTTATTTAAGCAAATAATTGTTTCAAATCCTTTTCAATATGAGTCTATATATGACAAGGTCATGAAGATTGTTTGGAGGTGAATATATAGGTTAGCCAGGTTTTGACAAGTGCGCCTGTCACATGCTAGCTGTGAAATGCAGTTTCACAAAGACTGCTCTACCATAAAGTGCCATATGGTCTGGCTTTATTCCTGCCTTTATATTCGTAATGAAAAATCGATGCTTAGATTGAGGGAGGAAATGGTAGTACTAGCAACAGTAAAACAACTAGCACACTTCTGTCATTGAGCACTCGGTAAGCATTAATGTTCCCTCACAATGCCATGCAAGGTAGATAAATAAGAACCATTCAGCTGATTTGTCCAAGGCTACTGAGGAAGTTGGTGGCAGGCTGGGGCTAGAACTCATTTAAAAAAACTGGCATATGTAGATTGCTAGGAGATGGCTTGTCTCTGTGYGTCTTTTGTGTGTGTAATACTTTTGATACCTGTATGACCAGGGCAGACTAAGACAAGAACCCCTTTGACACGAGAACCCCTTTAATGAAGGAAATAGTTAATTTGGAAAACAAATAGACCATAGTTTTCATATGGGATTTTTTTCCCCTCCAGGTCCATTCAAACAGTTTTCCATAACCTTTTATGTGTGTGTATGTGCGTGTGTGTATGTAAGTTTCACCGMCAGTACTTAATACTTTGGGCTATACAGCTGTTTTATTTGTGTAAACACTTTCTCTGTAGAATCGTTCAACTTTCAGCATTGATTAAAGTTAGGCAGGAAATGTGATATCTATTGAACATTTCATACAGAAAACTATCAGTTTAACTTGTTCTTATTTGGACATGTATGGGTTATGATATATTACCCTAATTCTGCCAAAGATTAAGGCATATCCAGGTTGTTGTAGGACGACGTTTTCTCCAAAAGATGGGTCAACTGGATTACAGTGCATTGAGGAACRCACAACTATATCTCAAAGTACATTTACATGTGAAAAGTGTTATCTTTATAAAACTGGTAAAACTAAGAGTGATGAAGAAAGAGCAGGTATTAAATCAATAATCTGATAGGAAAAAACTCAAACATCTATAGAAGATAAACTTTTGATTCAAATTCAGGTTAACAGTCAGATTTTGCCACTCTTCTTGATGTAGAATAGTATCTTTATCTCCAAGTATTGCTCCTAGTTTGGTTCAGAGGTGCAAATCTTTAAAGGTAGTTAGGGACCTAATTCCCATTGAATTGGTTTCATTGAGAACAGGTACTCGCATCAAGCAGTGTAATAAGGTACTGCATAGTATGAATAAGGTACAAAATGTGGCGCGTTAGTGATGGTATATAAAAAATGCCACTTGTTCTATCTGATTTACTGCTACTGCAGATTTATTTCCAGTAAAGCTTTAATAAAAATTCAGCTTGCCACTAGCAGGTAAATAGCGATACAATAGCAGCTGATCTTTTCCCTATGCATAAGGATTTGGAAAGACTGTTTGATCCCAGAGATCTTAAGAAACAGCATAGTGTTACCTTGTTGGTTCTGTATTCCCTTCAAAAAGTGGCAAACAGAACTTCTGAGCTGGAATTTCCAGCTAGTGATAAATCAATTTCCTTCACAGGAGGAATGAGGCAGCCTGTTAGCTGGTGATTGAGCATTTTCTATATATCGAAGGCTGATAGTGCACTACTGACTTCCTATAATATATACATTGCATGGTATATTACTGCATGATAGCAGTGTATCATTCAACCCTTTTCCAATCTGTCCTAGGAAATTGGTTTAGGTTAAGGAAAAGGTTTAAAAATACTTTTTGAGGGCTAAACAAATRCAGCTTTGTCCTCTTCTTTGAATCCTGCAGAAGGCCCCCTAACATTTCTATGTATTTGAGAGTCCTAATTTCAGGATATAGAAGCATTCGTGCGGAGGAAAGGGGCAATTCTGGAGGAGAATGGCTCTTCACAGCCACTTATCCATATTTCATTGTAATCCATTTAACCAAATTTCTGCTAGTGACTTTTAGGAATGGGCATATAATTGCCTTGCTGGTTTCTGGTGGGCTATGACTTCCAAAGGGCAGCTTACTGGGCAGCAGTTTCTGAAGCACTGTGGCATGCTTGTCTTGGCATGCCAGCTGGGAATTTTAGCTTGCACCCTAATTCTGCCAGCCAGAAAGGATAGAGGACAGTGTAGAAGCAGATTACATCAATCTTGTATCTTCTGGCTGTTCATAGGGGGAATGCTGGCTGGGGAAACCGGTTTTGTTTGGGTTTTTTTGGTTTTTTTTTGTTTGTTTGTTTGTTTGTTTTATCAAAGCATCTTTTGGAAAATAACCCATAGAATCCTTTGAAATGGGACAGAATCCTCAGCAGCAAGGATTAGGGGTCTGGATCCTCAAAGGATCAGCTGTGGTCATCCAGCTCTTACTGAAATCTGGATAATGCCTGAGTGTCTTCAGGGGATACGTAGTTGTCTTCTGTGGGCTTTGTTAGTAGTTGGGATGAGTTGGTTTGGTTTTGATTTCTTGTATGTGGGTGAGTAGGTCATTTTAGATTCCAGCTAGTAAAATGTTACAGTGGCATTATGCTGCAAACAGTGAGAGAACACTTTGTCTGGTTTTTGTTGGGTAGCTATGAATTAAATACTTTTATCTTTCAGCAAGAATTTTAGGAGACTGCAAGGTGCTAACGAGAAGTGAGAACAAAGCTGTGAAATAGCTTTCTCTTGTACAGATTCTCCAAACATAACACAAACATACTACATATGGTAATCAGTGTCTGGCAATTGTTTTTGCTGTTAGTGCCGTCAAACTGTGATTCAGAATCTGTTTCTATTTAATTCTTGATCAGCATGAGAAAATTCTTCCTTGGATTTTGGATCTTCTTGCAAGACTGCAAGAATGACACAAGAATGTCCTGCTGTTTGTCAACAGTGAGCAATACCATGCATATGCGTCCACAAAGTGATTTGTTAAATGTTCAACCTTAGCTTAATATTCTAAAATATTACAAGTCTGGATAAAAGTTCACAGGAGTATCATTCTTAACTTCTGATAACAGCTCTGAAATGAACTGCTGTTTTTCAGTAGTCAATATTTAAACGTGCTTCAGTTAATCAGAAAACCCATATATCACCCACTGTGTATTCCTTTTTCCTATAAGAATGATCTGCCTTTCATCTCTAGAATGGAGTTCATGGTGGAAGTCTGACTGAAGACATGATCCTCTTCTTCATCTTGGGAATTTGATAACTAGCAACCTTTAAGCATTAAGACCCTAACACAGCTTAGGTAGCTTCTCACTCAGATTGTTGCTTTTTGAGGTCTCATCCTTCAGCCCACAACAACACACAGGATTTTGTGCAGGAAAGCTGCACTGCCCATCTCAAGGCTGAAGATCCCGTTGCATGTGAGTTGGCCTAACAATGAAGCACTGGAACACCGACATCTCTTTTGTGGAGGTAGCTGCAAATTACTTCACCAGGGTCATGTTATCTGGGTCATTAGCAAAATCAGCTTTGGGAGCTGGCTCAAAATCTCCCCTAAAATCTCCCAAAAGGGAGATGACAGTGATACACTGTGACTGTGTAGCTGTTCCTGACTTTTTAATAGCAGGCACTATGATCAAACACCAGGAGTTATTTTACTTCTACAACTGTGGGCACCCCAGCAGGTTTCAGAGCTTCAGTGACTGTAAGAGCAATCTGTTTTGTAAGCTGCTCTTAAACTAGAGGAAGAAAAATAGGATCTTGCAAACCCTGCTCTTACTGCCAGTACTTGGGAAGTAACATTGAGATGGTCCTACTGCACTCCAGGCACACGCCATCAAATTCTAACACCAAGTAACTAAGTGAGCTCTTGTGCTAGAAGCATTTCTTTAATGCTTTGGAAAGCCAGTAAGTGTAGTGCTAATGAGGAGTACTGGGCTGGCAGCTCCAAAGCTCTGAGTATTTAAAAAAGTGTTATCCTGACTGTTAGTGAATGTAAATGATTGTACACCACCATATGTAATCTGATTAAAAATTAGTTAGACATCCAGGCCTATTTATAGTATCTTATATACTAGTTACTATATTCTTCTTTGTAGAAGTCTCTCTCAAAATATTTTGGGTGGGTTGTTTGTTTGTTTGTTTGTTTTTTAATACTCAGCTGCTATTGCAGTTTAGATTATGTGACTGTTATGGCAGTTCTGGATTGCATTCAAAGAAGGCATTAGGGACTCCTAGTCTTATTAGCATAAGCCAGTGAAGTACATGCCTCACRTTCTGTGGTTCAGCTATGGTTGAATCCATTTGCTCCTCCCCTCCAGCCCAGTCTTTGTCAGGCCAGAGTTATACCAGCACCCACTTATTTTAACCCATGTAGTTTTAAAATGTAGTTACAATCTTCTAAGGTTAGCATATGAAAACCTCTGCTTTTTCTGTGAGACATCTGTCAGCCAAAACAAAGAGRTATTTTACCAGTGTGATCTATTTTCAGTGCATTATCAGCCTTGCTATCACGATTATAAAGCAACCTCTAATATCACAGTGTGTTTGTTGCTGTTCAGAGTACAGTAGGAATATAGTAGGGTCACTGGCAAACATTCTTACTATTTTTGGCTCATTGGTATGTGTACCATTTTTTCAAATGTAGGGAGCATGCTCATCATTTGATAGCCTGAGCCCCTTCAACAGAATGGAGAGCTCCTCACTTGTGAGAAATATTTTCTTCTATCCAGAAAGAGGCACCAGTCTGAAAGTTACAGGTATCCCTGATTTGCTTACAAAACTAATCTGGCAAACCTAGCAGATGTCCAGCAGGGCCATCAGCAGCTGCCAGTAAAATATGTACGCTTGGTGGTTAGATCTTAACTAAACAGATCACAGAATCTACCCTTCATACAGACCTTAGCTTCCTGCCAAGTGCCTTCCTGCTGAGAAGTCTGGGCAATAGGAAAATATTTGCAGCATGCCCATGAGGCTATTTCAGTTTAGGGTGAGGTGCCAATTCCTCAGTTAAGTACCTCTCACAGAGAACACCCTCCTGCCAATCTCTTTTCTGCTTGTAGATGATGGCAAGTGTTTTGTGTGCAAGCTTTCAAGAAGTCTGATTGGGAAATGCTGTCAGAAAAGATAGCATTTCCATGGCATGAAACAGTCCTGCCATGAAAAAGCTGCAAATAACTATATAAATGATAATAAAATCATATTATGTAAACCCTAATTTCTTCCTAAAAAAATATTATTTTGAGATCACTGTCATAATCTTTGTTACTGGTATAAACAAACCACAGACAGTCTATCATTGGCACTGTTCCTGATGTCTATAAAAGACCCTTCCTACGAGAAGGGGAAGGTATTTCCAGAACTTGTGATGGAGATGGAGTTTTACCTGTGTACCTTGCAGCTTCTCCCTGGAGGTCTTTCCACTTCTACAGGTTGGGAGACAATGCAGAGCTATCTGCCAGTTTTTCCATGGCTCAAAGGAGGCACTACCACAGTATCAGGACTTCAGTCCTAGCTGTGAATCTGTCCCTTTGAGTGGTTCACCACCACGGAGTCTCAGTTCTGAAAATGAGACTTGTCTCTTGCACCTTAACTATAGTATTCTACAGATTTGGTTGTCTATATGCATCCAGTTAACTTGCAATCTTATGTAGTGCAACCACTTTCTTCATAAGTATCTGATGCATACCTTCAAAAAGAAAGGGTATAAGTGCTGAATTACTAGTAGGAGTGATCCTAGAAGGAAAGGTGAAGTCTAAGTAAAATAAGGACTGAAGAGGATTTCTGTGCCAAGTCTATGGGGCTGCCCTGGTCACAGCAGTATAGGTGCAAATSAGAAACTGTAAACACTGAGCTCTTGAGCTGTGGTCTTCTAGCCTGCATGTCTTCMTATTAATACCAATAGGAGATTCAATACTGCATCTGAAATTCTGAAAAGGTCGTCAATAAGTCAGGCACACAAAGCATGGTAGTTGTAGAGGTAAACAGTGCACATGTAGATGTGCTTTACAGCTGAGATGCTAAGAATCTGAGAAACTCAGTTTCTACCAGTTTCAGGATAAAATTACCTTTAACACTGTGAAGGATGGAATGCCCAGGAACAATCATTCAGTTCATGAAGATAAGGTGACATTTTAAATGGAAATTTTGTTTTGACAAGCCTTTTTATTCCTGTAGCTAGGAATTTAACCTGATTTTATTCAGCTAATAAAACACTACTTTAATATGCTGAATGTTTGTATTATATTTGAATTCCAATTTGCAACTAAATGTAGCTTAACACCAATCAGGAATCAGAAAAAAATCAACTCTAAGAAATATCAGCTACCTTTTTCTAGCATCATAAAATATAAACATTAGAAATCTGAATAAATATATGTAATGTTAAATAAGTGCTTGTGTATGTAGAGAACGTGTCTTACTGATTAGCAAAAAGAAGACCCAGTTTAATGTAGAGGCTACATTCTGCTGCAGATGAACCCTAGATTACTAATCAATGAGAATCCAACTTTTTTCAGGAAGTAACAAAAACATAGAAATGGAAAATGATAAAACTATTCAAGTCAGGAATTTCCATTTGCCAGATTAAATCATAATTAAAACAGTGATTCAAATTATTAATCAGTCTACTTTGAGGCACAGTTTGTGCATGTCTGGATCACAAGTAGGATTTTTGGTATGGAGGAAAGCAGGCAGGTATATTTTTGCACATTCCAAATGATTCAGGCTGCCAGGGATTCGCATGGAGTAAGTACTGGGGCCATAAACAGAGAAAGCTTTAGCTAAGCAGCGCATATATAGATAAAGTGTGTGGCTGAAAGTTCTGCTGGAGAGAAAAAAATCACCTGGTTTGTTTAAATGTCATTCTAGCAAATAAATGCAACGGGAGTTTCAGTTGTGGAAGGAGCACAAGATTAAGCCAGTGAATGTAAAATTTGGATTAAGTTTGTCTGATTTTGGGTAGAGATACTTCCTTGGTGTAGCTTCCATGGTGTTTACATGAGCAATACTCCTGCTATAGTCATTCACTTCAGTGGGAATTACGAATGCCTAAAGCAGAAAACTCTGCACTAAAGGGATTTATGGTTGTAATGCAACAAATGAGCTGTACAGCCCAAATTTGCTGAATGGGAAATGCAGGTGTACATTCCAACTCTGAAGACTCAGTAGTTCTAAAAGGAAGTGGGGATTTGCATCCAGACCTACCTTTTCCTTTTTCCAACCATTTAAGAAAGTGAGGATTCTGCTCTGGGTTCAAATCTGTGACTCCGGTACATTTCCAGTCTTGAACTGTTCACCTGGATCTGAATGTTGCTGAGATTTCTCTGAGCTTGAGTTCTGACCAATTTCAGTCCCGGTCACAATGTGATAAATTTCTAGGATTAAGCTTGATTTGTTTAACTGTTTGTTTTACTGATTACAAACCAAGGCATAGTGACATGCCCTTCTAAATGTGAAGTCTTACAATACTCGTAAGGTCATTTTTCAATATTTTGACAAATGACATGAATTTGTTATACAGAAAAAAAATCAAATAAACTCTGAAAAATCAAACTAGAATCCCGAGTTTACAAGTGGTGAGTGTGCTGAGGTGAGGGGATGAGAAAATAGGTCTCCCATGCACAATGCAGCAGTAGAGGAACCTCTTCCCAAACATATGAATTACAATGAGAGCAAAGTCAAGTTGACATACAGAAGCCGTGATCCCTGAATGAAATGAGAGTCACAGCAAAAGCACTGGATAAATTATTATTTTCAGTTTCACAAATAAAAGACTGTAGCCCAGAAAGCAGTGATAAAAAAGAATGAACATTTATTTGAGAGGAAGGAAATTTTCCAGTATTAGAGAAACTGAGCAGAAGATGCAATTTATTGAAGGAGATTTTTTTAGTAAAGCAGTTTTCACATTTTCCATAATGTAGCTTTCTTTGGTACGTACTTCTTCCCTGCAGCTTATCTCCCATTTTCTTCATTCAAATCCTTCCCTTAAGTCATCGCTGCAGTACTGCCTAAAAATGTCTTTACCAATTATTAAAAATGTTACAGTATTATCATAGCCTTAAACTGGCCAAAGAACTGAGCAGCTTGCCAGGGGAGAAACAGAGGTAAATGCCAGATGACCTTAGCAAAAGAAAGGGAAAGCACAGTCAGACTAAGTACAAAGGATGAGCTCTGCAAATCTCTCTTCTCATCACACGCAAAATGTTACTTGTTTTAAACTGCTCCTAGATATTTTTTTGGTCTCAAGAGCACTGTCCGTGAGTACTTTCTGACCTGATGTATGACCTGGTTCAGTGAACACTTCGGCACCAGCATCGCTTTAATCATGTTAGCCCAAGCAAATTCCATGTGAACAGAGATAATACATACATGTAAACACTTTCAAGATCTGGCCTTTGTTTTTAGTATCAAATTATCATACATAATTGAAGGGGAAGCATCTTAAAAGGTGGCTCTGGAGTAGGTTCTCAAATGGAGGATAAACAAAATTGTGTATCTTGGTGTTTGTTCTTATTTTCATTTCATTAATGACAAATACGTTTGTAATACTTGCTGATTTTTCTGTTTGCATGGGRATAGCTTTTTTAGTTGGTCTTTAAATAGACTCATAAAGAACCCCTACTAAAAGGCTTATCCTTGACATATTTTCAACAAAAGAAATAATAGGAGGGCTTTCTAACCTACTGCTGTGTGAATATCCAGAATTAAAAAAATAACAATAGCAATGGTAGGACTAATGTGTGCAATGGATTTSCAAAGGAAAATGAAGATTTTAAAGCATACAAATGTAATCTGTGGGAGTAAAGTTCAGATTATTTATCATCCATGTTATTAAAAATGGAGAAAAGGAAATAAAAACCCTGGGCAGTTTTGGAAGCAGGACCTTTTAAAAGAGAAACAAATTTTTTCCATTAAAAAGATTCTTTACGCATCTGACGTGGCAGACCCATGAGTTAAAATAGGCCATTATAGCAAGAGTATATCTCATTAAGTAAAAATGATTTCTCAAGAAGTAGGAATACAGTGCTGTTCAGAAAAGAGGAAACCAGCCAGCCCCTGGCTGCATCCTTTGTATCAGGAATGGCTGGTTTTCCTGGCCTTGGGAGTCATGTGCTAAAACCTTACAGCTCAGACCTGTAGGGCATATTCCACGTACTGCAGGAGACAATAGGCAGAGAAGGTCCTGAAGAGGTTCATAGCTAGGAAATGACAATTACTGCCCAGGGGCCTTCCTGTCCCATCGCAGGATGGGGATATAACTGATCTGAATGTCCTGCTGAGCCCTAGGGCGTCCCCAGGATGGCGACACCAGCATCCCCAGATGGCTCACTCCTTTTTGCATCTGACATTAAAACCGATGCAAGAGGAGGCTCTGAGAGCCCTTCTCGGCAGCCCTGCTAGAACGGGACATCCTTAGGTTTAGGACCTTCTGACAGGGAAAAGGATCTCTGTTTACAGCAACGTGACTAGCAAGGGAACAGGTAGAAAAGAATCCTATTATCACAACTTTCTCCTAGTTGACTGGTATTGAAATTTATCTCTTTTGGGGAAAGGCTGTCTTTACCCAACTCTCTCAAAACTTTCCATCAGAAGGTGCAGACCTTACTGAGTGAGACCTGGCTCTATTTATTTGCAGCAATTTGAGACAGGAAAATCCAAACACCCTTGATCTCAACAACTAATTTCCCATTACAGATAACACTTTCTTCCAATACTGTCTAGAATGGAGAAATTAGGAGAAGGGAAATCTAGGGAAGGAATACTCAAATCAGCAATGGAAGAGCAAAAAGCAGTGGAGGTAAGAACAATGTGGTGCCAGCCAGACGGGCCTGCCTGCAGCTGAGAAAGGGCCGTGCTGCCCCATAGGTGCCTTTGCCTGAAGCACAGCTTGCCATTCCTGGGGCCCTCCTGCCTCCCCCAGTCACCACCCAGCCTGCTAATGAGATTGCGGGGGCTGTCAGCCTAGTATAGCCCAGCACGAGCCAGTATGCTGGGTTTTGGTCTACCCTGGTATGGAACATGCCAGCACAGCATGGCATGGCACAGTCCGGTATGGCATAAGCTGGGCCATTATGGCCCAGCACAGCATGGCTCAGTGTGTCATGGCACAGCCACCTGCCCCTCAGCTCAGCTGCAGGCTGCCTGGCACCCACAGACTACATGCTTCCCTGGTCCAGTCCTGGCCCAGCTCCCTCTCCCTGCATCGCGCATCCAACTGAAGCTGCCTTTGAGCTATGCTAAACAGCTTATTTTCGTGAGTTGTGATTCATGTATCTTGCCACTCCAACCATCCAGGCTTTCCAAAATGACACATTTGCACTTTAATCCATGCTATTATGAAATCAATCTTGTACTGTGTTTGGAAAATGTTTATTACAAAGAAAATTGTAAAGCTAGCAGAACTGGTGTCGGGCTCCCAGTACCAGCGTCAGCTGTGCACACAGCAGTAAGCACAAAGCAGGCTTGCCCCTCTTGGTATGCAGAGGGAAGCTGTGAGGCTCTGTACTGGCCAAATCAGAACAAGGTAAAATCTGTTCACGTCTATTAATTTGAGACAATATCTTTATGTACAGCAGTGGCTGTTCTGGATCAAACAGTAGATAATCTGCAATTGCTCTGTGATTTTGCCATTCACCTGAAGTATGACATTTTTTATTTTCCTTTTACTCAAGCAATTAGCTGAAATTAATCTCTGAACCATTGGGAATCATCTCATAGATATCTACAAGGTCTGGAAAAGAGAAATGGTATGCATTCAGCTCCAAAGAGAAGTCAGAAATAATAGACTCATCAGCCTAACTTCATGCCCTGGAGAGTTTTGGCATAAAACACTGAAGAATGAATATGTGAGAGCTGAGATAAGGCACTGATAAGTGTCCACCCACAACCCCMTCTCCCCCCAATCTGTCATTAGATGAACAAGTCTAATGTTCTTCTTTAAGAGGATAACGAGCAAGGAAGGGAGAAATTGTAGATGTATATATAGAAAATAACCACCTATGTAGCAGCACAGCAGAAAAGTATGTGGGAACAAAAGTATTTTACAAACTACAGATGAGTCAACTAAATAGTGTCATTCTGGGATGAATGAACAGGGCTGTCATATTTTAAACAACGTAAGTAATTATTCTGCTCTGCTTGATCCTTTTAAAGACTCAGTTGGAAAACTTTGTCCTGATGGCAGATTTTAGGAAACACGACTTAAAGCAAAGCTTAAGGAATTAGTTTGTTCACTTAAAAAAGAGAAGGTTACGGGTAGAGATTTTAACAATTTTCCAGTGCATGAATGGTTGTTATAAAAATGCAGTGCTCAGCTGTTCTTCATCCTTACAACAGTAACATATTTCATATATTAAACATATATCTTCCTTGCTGCAAATTAGGCTGATTTATTTTCATCATTTGATTATATAAAGTGCTAAAATAGGTTATGTAGGGATTCTGTATAATTGCCCTCATTGCAGCTTTTCAAGAAAATGGACAAATACCTTTGTGGTTGGTCTAAACACACTTCAGCTGGCTTTAATGCATGGAGTCGGACTATACTATCTCCTGAAGTCCTTTCTGGCTCTGCAGTCTTACGTTTCAATAATTCTGTTCCAGTACATCTTTTAGACAGAAAACCCTTTGAGGCAGGGTATGTCACCATTCTGTTTGTGCAGTGTCTGAAACAATGATGTCCTATATAGTACATCTGTCTGCATAATTATCTAGAGAGTAGTCAGGAATTAATGCTGCAGATCATAAAAGCTAATGTCATGACAAGTAATACACTGGAAGAGATAAGGTAAATATACCTAGGATGGTTATCTAAGAAAGATATATATTTATGTTTATTTGTTTATATTTTCTGGTATGGATGTATACAGATACAGATCTTCCCTATATTATAATATCTTAATCTGTGTACCTTTTTTTTTTGGCATATGATGCTTTATCATCATTTAGCTAACATAATGCTACTAACAATGTTTTTGCAAAGGTCTAGTTATAATTGGTTGGCATGCTATGGAAAACAAAATTGATCTAATCTAATTCTCCCAAAGTTTCCCTACAACCTTTGATCCACCCACATACAATTAAAGCTGGGTACAGAAAATGTTCCTGTCTGATAAAACTTACAAAACAAGACTAGTGTTATTCCACAGTGCGGAACTTCCACCAACTTCCACAGTTCTCCACAAAAAGCAAACCCAAAACCCTAACCAACTAACCATAAGCACCCTTAGTCCTACAGGAAGGTCCTCCTACAGGAGGACCCCTTCCCAACACCCAGACAGCTTCCTGCTTACTGCACTCACATGGGGTGAAGGGTACTTGGGTAGGGATGCCTGGTTTACTTTCAGCAGATCAGCCCATTGAAGCCCCTGTACTGTATTTTAAAGGAGCCTGGTTGCCACCTCCAGCTGGGCTTCACCTTATGAATAAAAATGTAAGAAAGTGCTTAGAGCAGAGCAGTTGGAAAGACGGATGGGGAGAAGCTACCAGCCCACAAGGAGAAGAGCAATCCATCAAGAACTCATGTCTAGCTGCTAAAGTAAGCATGGCCTACTAGGCTTGCTAACCTGGGGGTTTTGGCCTTATGAATCTGGGTTACCAGATACTGGTTTGTTTTAGAAAAGTTTTCTTGCTTGCCTATTACTATTTCTGCTAAATCCCCATTTTAGTGCAGGCTTAGGTCACAGAGTTAAGCAGAGGCATGGCGGTTTCCAAACTCAGAAATGAAAGGAGTTGCAAAAATCACACCAAGAGCTAGATTTATTGGATACTGTAGCCCCACCGCTACCAAAACCTTGCCATGCAAACCCAATACAGTGATTTATCACACATCACCTGGAAGTTCGATGTCCACTCTGAGCTAATTACCTTGTGTTCTCTTTACCATCAGTGGAGAGAAATATCTATTTCCAGACTGTGATTCATCCCATCTTAGATGTGCATCTTACACATCTTCCCCTGGCATGGCTTCTGCAGGCTGGAAACACACAGTGTGAGTGCTGCCCCGTAACTGACTCAGGAGATGGCTTTGTGCATGGCCAGTGGCTGAAACCCACAGCAGACTGAAATGAGGATCTAGGGGTTTCAGTGGGACATTCAAACTGAACTTTTACGCCCTCTGTGAATTTAGCTCATGTTCCCTTCTCATTCCCTGCTTGGCTTGAGAAATAAAACCAGACGACTTTTAGACTGTAGATGGTAGGGAGAGATGTACAGAAAATGAAAGTAAGTCATGGATGAATATTTAGATAGAAGTGCCATACTTTGTGCATATGTCAGTTGTCAGCCAGAGAAATCAGCTGGCAGTGGGCTGTAGGAGTCGATTTCTAATACGTTGACTGTTACCTCTTCTGAACTTCAGAGCTGAAAATATTAATGAAAATCTCCTAATCACAAAACAGGTTAGGTGCCATAAACAAAAGTTCCTTTTCCTACTAATGTTGTGTCAAGGTTTTCCAGCAAAGATGAACCTAAAATATTGTATCATGACTTGCAGACTTAGGTGTTAATCAGACAGATAAAGAATAATAAGTAACACACAAGAAATTCCTTGAAATTTCATCCATGGTCCCCTGATTTGTGGGAGAATCTGCATGCCCCTTATGGATCAGAATGCCCTGGAAATTCACGGGTGATACCACAAAATCATTCCTGTGAAAACAGCAAGCAGTTTTCTTATGAATAGCAGAGTAGCATAAGATAACTAGATATGCAGAGCTAATAAAGAACTTAGACATTTTATGAGTAGTATGTTATGTAGTTGCTCTTGCAATAGTTTCTGTCTTGAAGAAATTTGGGTACAGCGGATGAGCAGCAGATCATACACAGAATTAGATGGGGCTGTCTAGTAATTTTTGTACCGGTAACAGAGCCTTGGAATTTCAAATAGCTATTCATATATGCATAAACATTTGCATGTATAGATGTTTGCCAAAGCTGTATTATATTCTGTATATGACACAGGTTTCCCCTAGAAAAAAAATATCCTGATGCATTCTTAGATATTTTTGCAGAAGGTCTTCCAACATCTATTCCAGTTTGATTTTATACAAGGATCGAGGCAGACTATAATGTTGTAGTTTAAACAGCATTTTTAAAGCCATTTGCATATTACCTCATGGTAAAATTAATTTTGCTGACATGCTACATGAATTTTCCCCTTTTTAAATTTTGACCTTCTGGACAGCCTCTGGCACGATGGGAGTGCTGACACTGTTGAGAGTCTTTGGGAAATGTCATGGCACAGTGAGACAGAGGCATTAACAATACTAAGCATTTAAAAGTGAATCAGATCTTCAAACTACGAAGCTGATTTAAAAATCATAGCATTTTACCACAAATCATTTTGGGAGGAGGGACTTGGCCTTCTTATTTCTGAGCTCTTAGGATTTATGGTTTTCCATCTTTCTCTGTAGTCTTAAAAGCAGTTAACTTACTTTTTTTCTTTTGTTCTTTTTTAAGATGAAAGCTGAGAGTTTCACAGAACTCTGGAAACTTAAATCAACAGATTGCGTTTTATGGAATTCATGCAATTGTGAACAGCACTGGAATCCTACCTTCTCTCCAACTCAATAAAGACCCAGAAAGGTCAAAAACATCTGTTTTTTACAATAGGTTTTCACTTTCTGAAATAAATCCTGGAAGAAATGTAGTTCTGATGTTCAGCTCTGGCTTAGCTTCCACCGCAGTAAATGAAACAGATTCTGATTTCAATGAGAGCTGGGGCAGACCCTCATGAGCAATGTTTTTTTTTCTGCATTCAGAAAACAGTTCAGTACTTTGTGGCAGTTCCTAACCCACTTTAAATATGGGGAACCTAATGGAAGAAAAGAACTTTAATGTCAGATCAAACCAGGCACAGGAAAGTGCCTCAATCAACTTCCTTTTAGGTTAATAGGAACTTTCCATTGACTTCACTGTGCCTTGAATCAAGCCAGATAAATCAAAGCCTAGCCATAAATTTAAAATCTGAATGGAATCTAAATAAAACTGATAGCCGAGAGAGAGGTCCTAGGTAATAAGCTTAATACGCTGTCAAGCCAAAATTCACAGGGCATGTGCACAGCAATACAAAAAATTTAGGCAGAGTGCATTGAAGTGTGTGGGGGAATTGCTTTGTTGCTGAAAGCATAAGTGAGTAGATTTAAATATAGCAGCAAATCAAACTTAAATTATCAAACATATATGTAGGCTATATAATGTGTAAAACTTACTAGATGCATCTTTTGACCAGGTTATTGCTGCAAGAAATATTTTTCCAAAAGTCTGATAAAGTAATATCTGCAGCTCTGGCTGCAGTCTGTATCAGCACATTCAATCAAAAATGACTCAAAGCAGGACTTGTGTAATGTCGGTAATAGATGTGTCAAATCAGGGCCTGTGAATACTCTACACAAATGAAATTTGTTAAGACTGGATTCTGTTAATGACACTGCATAGGACTGCATTTGGCAAGCAGTACAGATAAAATGTAGTAATTGTGCACTGGCAGTTTGTCTGCTTTACCCTGCTGTCACTCAGATATGCCCACAGCTTTCCCCATTTCAGCCCTGACATGCTTTTGTGTTTTTGGTGTCCTTACGTTTGAACAGAGTAACTGGTGATGATGGCAGTAATACCAGATGGTTCCAGTGCAGATGAGGTGTGAGTGATCCTCGTCCGCAAAAAAGAGCAAATGGAAACTTCTGCCACCACAAGCTGAGATACTACTGTGCGTGGGGATAGATGCAAGCATTGCTACTGTCATTTTGCCAAAATGTCTAAGTAGCAATAAAATGTCTACATGTGACCAGAGAAGATGGAAATGGCATTACTAATTCTGGGGGATTCTTTATAGAAGCAATGTATAATGTTTCAATTTTGAGTCTCTGGCTTTTCTCACATTTCACTTTCTTCAAAGCTTTGTTTTGGACCAGGCTATTTCTGCTAATCCTTCATTGTTCTTTGGGAGAGCTGGGAGTTTCAGTTAGTATTGTAAATGTTTATTTGGGTCTACAAGTGTTAATGAAGGTTTTGCAATGACTCATGAGAGCTCAGACCATGATTCATCTAACCTCTACTGAAAATTCTTTCCAGAGCCAGGTCTCCCAGGCTGAGAATGCTTTGTCCTACGCTCTCACGCACTGTATGCCAGGCTTTGAGATCTGATTCATTCCCTCAGCAGAATCCTTGAGCCTTTTAACTTGAATGGCTTTCAAAGTGATAAGATACAATTTAGCTTTTAGTCTTTAAGTAGTTCTTCATGCAGTATTGCTATCACTTCAGTGTATTCCTACTTATTTCTTCCTGCAATTTATCCTCCAGATTACTATTCCCCTTTCCTTCTTGCCAAGCCATGTCTTACACTCAGAATATAATGTTCTCCATGACTCATATTCCAGGCAAAATGCCATTCATCCTAATAGAGTGAAACAGAGTATATTTTCCTTCTATTAATTTACCCAAATCTGTTTTTTGTTCAGATAATTTTCTGTACTTTCAAATAAATCTTATTTGTTCCTAACATCTTCTAGCTGAGGAACTCATCACACTTTACAGTTTAATAGATTAGACCTTGTAACTTCACTATGAAGCATGTAAATACTAAGATTTGTTGKTTTTTTTCAAATGAAAAATTCAGATATGAATAACTTATAAAATTTATTAATGGTTATAAACTGATAGATGAGGTGTGATCTGATTCAGTATCTCATTACTCCTTAGCCTGAGCTTAACTCCTGCTTACTTGGTACATAAGCAGAGTTTCCTAGGTGAACATGTGTGTAAAACTCACACTTTTGGAGGTGAAAATTCTGGCATGATCTATATCACGTAACAAGTTTAGTTTTAAGTTGGGCAAGAAAGTTAGGAAACACAGTTCTGACAGCCATGGCCATTTTAATGGTCTATAATAGTTCTGTATTGTAGGTTGAAAATACTGATGTGATCTGTATCACAAAATGGCTTTATTTTTGTGAGCTGCTTGCCAAGTCTAGAGAATGAGCATCCTCTTTACAGGCTGCTCATAGATGCACCCGCCAGTTCATCCCTTTTGAGCCTGAACATCGAACTGTGAGCAGTAGCTGTTTAGCTCAGCCATTCCTGATAGCTTTTGGAGGAGAATTATGATGGATTTATTTCCAACCTCATATTGGGACTGATGTGGTTGACCTGTGTGTTATGTACTATTCAGGCATATCTAGTGGATATGTTGTTATTTTTCCTTTTCTCTTGTCTCCAGTAAAAAAGGATTAAATTAAAACGATTTATTTGGTGTTTTGCTTGCTAGTGGGGAAGTTTTGCTTATTGAGCATTGCAGCAGTATCATTTAGTTTGCAGATCCCTGGCTTTGGGCTTGAGTTGATGGTTTGGGGCATGAGTAGGTGGTTTTGTAAGGACATCTAGAAATTGAAGTTAGCCTTTTGAAGCTAATCAGTCTTTGGCAGATGATATACAATTACAACGTTAGGAAATGAGACTGCCTGCAAAGCAGTGCTTAAGGCAGGACTGCTCAACGTCTGGGCAACAAGGCTGCATTTGGCCTACAAACGCAGTTCTACTCTCCAGCTTGTGCTCATCCCCAGATTGTGTGAATGGTAGTCATGTGTCAGCAGTACTTGCCTAGGTACTCAGGACTTCCCTGGATTTTGGGAAGTGGTGTCACAGCAATTAGCTGCTCAGACAGACACGAGTTGAACCTTGAGGTGGCTGATTCTCAGAACAGGGTTTTTAACCAAAGTCCTTATTTCCATTAGATCCCTAGTGAATGGGTAATAGATTTGTCTCCTGTCGCTGGCCCTCTCTTTCTTTAAGAATATTTAACCTAACTTTGCAAAATGTAGCTGTGTCAAACTGAGATTGAAAATGACCCCATCCTAGGAACTTGATCTACCCACGTACTGTAGAAGTGACACAATGCACGCAGTGGGCATGTGAAGTAATGCTAATCTGCAGAGGAACTGCACAGGAGGTTACGGAGTTATGTTTGTTTCATAAGCAAAGCAAAGCAAATTCCTGAAATATTTCACTACAAAATGTTTTCCAATTTTTAATGGCAATTGTGAGTCTTCTCTAAACCTTCTCAGTGTCTCAACACTGAATTTAGTGGAGATCAATCACACAACTGTCAAWTAGGCCCCTTCACTTTTCATTTATAAGTACATTTATGGATTGCATTAATGCTCTTGGCTACAGAATCAGATCAGAAGCTGAATGCTCAGCAGACAATCCGCCTTACTCATTGCCAAATCCTTTCCAATGTCACATCTTCACGGGACAGATATTCCAGCTTTCACCTGTTGTCTGAATATGATCTGCATGCTTTCATCCTAGATCTACAACTTTATGTTTGATTATATCTTCTGCTGTGTTGACCATGCCACCCAGATTATTCTGTATTAYTGAACTGTCTTCATTCTTCACAACTCCTGTAATCTTTGTTGTATCTCTAAACATCATCATCAGTTAGGCATAGGTATACTGTTGTTTTCCCTACGGTATGTTTGTCTGTCCTATGCACCTCCCACCACAGCTTCTGTACACAAGTTTGTTGAGGCAGCATAGTTCTGGTAAACGCAAGATGTACAAGCAACAGAGACACGGTGCCTTCTGTTTGCTCAGTCTGCTTTATGGTGGGCTACGTCACATCATTTCTGTTGCCTATGGACTGGGCCTCACTCTGTAAGCCTGTAAACCTACTGGTAAGAGATACCTGTAGTCTTGCTGACCAGTCATCTAAAAGTAACTTGATTTATTTACACACATGATGCTGCCACAAAAGACACAGAGACACAGCGCTATGTAGGCATCACAGCCCAGTTTCCAGGGAACAATTTTACAGCAAGAAGGTATCCAAGGATCCTTCTTAAAGACTTGGGTCAGAAGGATTTCAGAAATGGTACTCTCCACTGAGAAAACAGACTCTCTGTCCAGCTACATTGACATCTATGAGAGGTTCCTTACGATAATCCTTCTGATCGTAGGGCCAGGATCTAGCATTTGTACTGACAAATAACTACATGAACTGAGCCCTTCCCCCAAGACTCAGAGAATTGCACCCTCTTGCATATCCTTGGCAGACAGAAATTCCTCTTCCCACAGAACTCCCAACTGTGTTCAAACAGGAAAATCTGGACTGGGAAAAGAGAACAGCGTCAATAACTTGAAACAATAGAGTATGAGAATAAAAATGCTAATGAGGTGTCAAATATTCCTTCTCTGTCCTTTCTTGCTAGTAATTTAATAAGTCTCCCTGCAAAATATCAATGTCATTATCTCACAGATAATAGTCTCTTGCAAACTGCCTCAGGAAAGTATGATAYTGGCTTGCGGAATGGCTACATTTTTTTTCCCCAAATAATGCTATAAATCAGTACACAGTGGATATTATGCATTGCTGATTTAAAGTTATGGTAATTTGTTTCTCATTCCCTAGAGTTTGGTCATATAGTGAGACCAGTAAGACTATCAGATGAGCAAATATTAAACTTTCTATTCAAGAAAGCACTAAGTCTAGAAAAAGTTAAAGATTTTTATCATCTTTGTTATTATGTAGGCATGGATACAGTTTGCAGCCATTTGCATTTTTTAATCTTGCAATCAGTGTCCATAGTTAAGTTATAAAATAGGTCAACTAGTTTTTTTATATCTAGCAAGAACAACCGATTTTTTAATTAGAAACACCTTTTTGCAAAGTTTGGCTTCAAATGCTAGAGCTTAAGCCAACCTGTGTTAGGTACCAGGCTAAGACCAAGGGTAGGACTCTGACTATCTGCTTGCCACAGGGCTTTTATAGGTTTCTTTGAAGCACTTTGTACCAGTCACTGTCAGAGAAAAGGTTTTGGACTAGATGAATCTGGACCTGCCCATGCGGGTAACATCCCTGTATTGAAACTTCATTTCTGAATTGCTGTCCTCTCTGTAGACTCCAGCACTAAATTACCTGTGAGTTTACTTGGGTTACTATCATCTTGTATAGAATTTTTTTCTGTCACTTCCTAGGTAATGAGACATTTTAACAGTAGATTTTGAACTAATTCACAGAACTACACAGAGACCAAACTATGCCAGTATTGCCATTAAATAGAACATTTTTGTTTCTTTTAGTATCAGCTTTTCTTTATGTGTGGACCCTTGGCACCATCTAGTGTTTGAAAATGTAGACCAACTCTAGACCACTGAGCACAGAACATCACTACAAAGAGGTTTCAGCCATAATAAAAGCTAGTGGTACTCTGAACCATCACTTAATTAATTTCACACAGTTACGTTTTTCCAGTTACAAAATACAAATATACCAGACCAGGATATGGAAGATACTTTCCATGCTCGTGATTTCCAATCCTTTGTCTTTCCCATGATGTTACACTGGAACTAATAGATCAGTTCAGTGTCAGAAATGGACATCTGTGTGTCCACTAGTGGCAAATGTACAGTACTTTTCATGAAAGTAAGTATGGTGTTAGATAAATCTTCAAGCACAGCTTGGATGGAGAAAATTATTTTCTGCTCCTGTTCTAGATTAGTGGTGGCTTCTGACCCAACCATAACAGCAGCCCTCTGCATCCCAAATTTAGCTGCTGATTATCCCTCTTTCTAGGGAGTGATGTTGACCTTCCAGTTCTTGCATGACGTTCTGCAGAAACAGAACCAAAATTACATATATATGTACTGTATAATTACATGTGCTATTCCGCAAAAATCTACCAGTAAAGCTTTTCTGTCAACAGTGTGCATTTCATGAGTCTGCTACCAAAACATTTGTTTTAATAAGATCAGTAAAGTGTGTATAGTTTTAGCATAGAATTCTATGGCTTCTAACAAAGCTGAGACAGCGTAGTATCTGATTTCTGGTACCTCGGGACCATTACTTGTGGCAGCTGAGTGAAAAGATCTGTGTGAAATGTACATTGTGGTTAGCCACGTGTGAAAGGGAAAAATTGCTGTGTTAGCAAATTATGCTGCCTTCTACGTGCTATGAGAAATGTGGTCAGGCAAAAAAAATGACATCCCTTTGTCAGTTTATGCCAGGCCGAATGAAAGCCAGGGAGAGGAGATACCATTTTTAACTGATAGCTTTGTCTTGTTCTTGTGACTCCATGAATGTGACCCAGCTGCTGGTTATTGAGGTATTGCCAGGAATGGCTGGGAAAAGACAATCTGCTATAGATAACTAGAGCTAGAGACAGAGGATGTGTGGAAGACAGAGAACAGAGAGGATATTCAGCATTTGAACTAAACTTTATGGATTCTCATACATACACTGAATTTGGCTATGCATGGAACAGATTATGAGTGCTTTCCTGGAAAAGTAATCAGCTGAACTAGAGAGCCTGGCCCATCATTAAGGAAATAATTGCAATTGCCTTTCCATGACTGTCGAAGAATTGGACACCTGGCCTAAGGCTGTCCTGGTCACTCCCTCGCTGATCAATGGAGAGAAGCAGCACGTTCGGGAGGTGATTCATGCCTTGTCTCTAAGACATTTATTCTGGAATGGGGTGAATCCAGAGCTCGGAAGGTAGTTTTTCCTTTCCCAGACTGCAGAGGAGACCAGAAGGGGCTTAGACACGATGCCAGTTTTACATCAGTTAGGTGGGATGAATCCTCTACTAAGTTGGAGGTAGAAGCAAGGCGAGAAGAAGACACCTGAAGAAAAGCACACCGTTAGTGGTGTGAACTCCCTTCTCTCTCTTCATTCAGCATACTGAGGGTAAAGGTAATAGGCATGACAGTCTTGAGACCCATGCCCTGTAAGTATATAAACTGACCTGCATGCGCTTGACATCTTCCCCACTGCCCTCTACCCGTGGACTCCATTTACATTTGTTTCAGTCCATTTTTGTTGTATTAAACGATCTGATGAATGCAAGTATCTACTCATAAAACCAGTGGCAGGATCAAGCCCTTCTCTGGGACTGATTGCACCCAGGTCTCTGTGCAAACTAATTGACAGCGCTTTACTTGAGCTCTGTCTAGTCTGGTTGTTGCTGGTGGATACAGGCCCTGAGGCTCTCTTTCCTCACAGCTGTCACAACATGACATGATCTACCCTGGTCTGTCCCTCAGAGTCAGCTCAAGATCCTTACGCAGGGCTCGCTGCAGTTCTTTCTGCAGAGAAGAACCCGGGGTTACATGGGTCACAAGCTGAGCGTGAGACAGGATTGCAAAACAGACAAATGATGTTCTGGGAAGTGTTAATAATAGGGCCATAAGCCAAAGAAGATAATTTTTGGGGTCTGTTTGGCACTGGATTTTTCTTCCACAGCTGGAATAGAGAGTCCCATTTTGGGCACTGTGTTTTTAAAAGAATGAAAAACTCGAGTGAGCTGAGAGAAAAGCAGTGGAGATGACAGGCAGTTCAGAAATCCTGAGCTCTGAGAAAGGACAGAAGGAAGTTAGGCTGAAAAAAAAGAGGAAACTAAGGGAAGGGGAAATATAGCAGTCTGCTGAGTATGTTTTCAGTTGTCATGAAGTTGATTCAACTGTTGGCTATGTCCAGTGCAGGTACAAAGTTAAGAAGTAATTATCTTAATTTGTAACAAGAGAGATTTGGATTAGCAATTAGAAAAAATTTCTAGTTAGAAGGGCAATGAAGTAGTGTGAGGGGATGCTGCTTGTGGTCATTGTGGGATCACCTTCATTGGAAGCTGTTAAAAAATAAGCATCTGTCAGGAATAGCTTGATATACATCATTCTGTGCTGTTGCTGGGGAATGGAGTAAATGATACCAGAAAATCCCTTCCAGCTATAGATCTCTCAGTCTTGTTAATGCTGTCAAAATTCAGGAAAACCTGTATTTACTTTGCTCAGATGGAGTGACAGATATATATGACCTTTCCCATCAATTTAACGATATGCCTACCTTTTTTTTTTTTCCCTAGAGCTTGCATTCCTTGGCTGCCTCTGGATGTGCAGATTGCAGTGGAGGCAGRAACCCCCTTGTGCCTGACTACCAACCTGTCAGTACCTGTCTTGGACAAGGACCGTGCTCACTTCCATCCTGGATCATTTCACTCATTCTCATCAGATCAAAGGTAATCTGAGCTAATTCAGAAGTGTGCACCTGTACTCTGTATGGTATCATACACAGATAATGGGGGTTAATCAATGTAATGCCTTGTCTCAGTAAAGAGCCAGTAAAAACTAAATGCAGTGAACCTATTTAAATGTTTGTATCACATATATTTTTAAAGTATGGACCAATACAGAATGTAAGGTCCTGTGAAAGATACATTCCTCACTGAATTATGCCATGTAGAGACTACAGGGGCAGGAGTTTACACTTTACTGTAAAGTGCTTAAGAAGCTCTCCAGCTGCCCAGGTATCTGAAAGACAATAATTAGCTTTTTCTGTCTGATGGAGAAACAGAAGAGGGGGGAAAAGTTACTAATGGTGACTATCCTTTGGTAAGAGGAAGATGCAATGGAGCCTTAAGAATGAAACATTTCATATGCTCCCATTTATTTGCTTACACAGCTCCTGCTAGAAAGACCATGCCCCCAACACAATACAGATTTCAGAATCCAGTATTAAAAGGGATCTTATATCTCATTTCCTAAGGTGTTTATAATTGTCAGTCATCCTGCAGATTTTACAGTTGATATTAAAAAGAGAACAGTTTATTGCCGTGCTGTGTCTTGAAGGCTATATGTGCCCACACTCTTTAAATAATGACCTTGTGAGATAAGAGCTGAAAAAGGAGGATAACATAGTAGTTAAGCGTGTAGTTCTTCCAGTCCTGCTGTATGGTATTTTAAATAGTGAGCTGTAATATTTAATAAACCAATTAAACAGGCTTCCAAATTGGCAGGAGAGATAAATAGTGGAAGAACTAGAAGTACATCTGGTAGGATACTTTCTTCTCTTTCTGTCATCTGCAAGGAATGTTCCCAAGACAATAAACTCAGAATTCAGTTGGGAAACTGGTAATTGTTTTCCACTCCTGTCATCAGGAAACTGAAGTCAGAGCAAAGTACTTAACTCCTGTTATCACCACCACAGATGTCTGTAGCATTACCCCCACCCCTCACCCCCCTCAAATTGTTTGGTAAGTGTTTGCATTCAGTGAATTTAGCACTTTAGGATAGATATGTGGACTGTACAGGCAACCTGAATGTTCATGAGTGAAAAAAATTAATACAGAAGTATTACAAAGTGTTGATCGTAGCTGCATGTTACCTTCTATGCACTTTATTTCAAGTTGTCCACTCAACAAGATTATAGCTGGCAAAAATCAGTTAGGACTGAGAGAGATGTATTCAAAGTTCAGAAGTAACTTTCCAGCTTTAATAGGTCAGATTCTGGCCAATTCCATCAATCATTTCAAGAAAAAAGAGTCTCCTTCCTGAGCACCCACTGCTGAACCACTGAGGTACTGGAGTGTTTTCCAGTTCCTTGGGATAAGAGCTACTCAGGCTGCAAATGCAAAGCTACTCCTTGGTTTCTCCAAGGATGAAACTTTTGTTCTGCYAAGTCGAAAGGACTTTTGCTACTGTTTCGAATAAGGACAGGAATTCTCAGCATGGAGTGACATGGGTAGGAGGCAGTGTTTCCCCCAGCAGTCCCAGAGGAGGGACAGAGCCTGCCTTGCTGGGGAGCAGGAACTACAAGGACTCCTCCTCCATCCTGGATCTGGATGGAGGCTCTCTTAACTCTCAGCTTGGTCTCAAAGGCAAGAAGTGGAGAGTCTGCAGGTCATCCTGCACATAACCTTCTCAGTCCTTTCACCCTGAGTATTCAGTTTAAGCAAGATCTTTAAGAAGTTCCAGCTACTTCTCCAGGGGTAAAGGGGTTCCTCTATAGTAGATTCTTCAGCTGTTACCCTGTAACATCCTGCCATGATATCCATACTGGGAAAAGAAGCCTTCTGTGGAGGCATGTGGTAACTTGCTGCAGGAGCCTGCCAAAGACTGGCTGAGCAGCTACTTCTCTTTCATCTTCATGACCATACTAAGCACCAGGCCCACTGGCATGGGACATTACAGGGAAGAAATGAGAATCTCATCTAAGGACTTACTACTCCTGCATCGCTGCTTGTGTCTCCTAAGTAATCCTGTTCAGCTACATACCAGTTCTGATGTCTGCTCAGTGGTGTGGTATGTGAGTTACCTCAGTCTCTGGCTCCTGTTTGTGCTTTCTATCATCTTTGCAGGATTTCACGAACAATTAATGGGAAAAATGTAAAGGACAGAGAGGCAACTGATCAACACTGGCTCCTGAACAAGGCACAGTCCCTGATGTGTGTGTGCAAAATTGACAACTCTTCTAAAAACAATTGCTTGCGTATACAGACTCAGGAGTTGGTGAGCACCACAGTGTATGGATTTCGTCAAGTATCCTGTTTAGGTGCAGCTTTGAATGTTAGACAAGAAGTGATTCGGTTGCCTAATCAGAAGCATCTAGTGTCTTCTTAGATCCTGACCAGCCTCCAGCTGCTGCTGCAAAAGGGCTTAGATCTCCTGTAAGTCCTTATCAATACCTGCCAGYCCAATGCAGATGTCTTGGACAACCTAGGTCATCTAAAGTGGCATAGATCCCTAGCTCAGATCTGTCCTGATCACTCCCAAGATGTCTGTGTAGCTGGGAAAACGGGATACATTTGAAGTTTGAAGCTCGTATTTTCTGTATAGAATAAAAGGATTTCCTTTGTCTTAGTTAAATGGATCATTAGGAGAACTATAAGCCCTTCACATTTTTGCACATGAAAGGAAACCCAGAAGGTCACGAGCTGTCACATGCAATGAAAAACTAAGTATATAGTGTGTCTATAATCTGTATGTAAACCACAGTGAAAAGTGCCAGCTTTGATGTCACGTGTTTTCATACAATCAAAGCCTGTGAGGTCCTTTGATTAAGAATTTATGAGATTTCAGTGGCACCGAAGACTGTCACTATTTAAACGTGAGTAGACTCTTGTGAGAACTCAAGCCATTGTGTGATAAGAATGTACTGGTTTTATGACTCGCATGCTTCATCGCAGTTTTCTACATTTATGGGTTTCTTTCCAGAAATGATTTAAATATGCTTCATGCCATGTGACTCAAGCAATTTCATGAAAGAAGTTAAATGAAATAAAATGGAAATAACCTGAAATCTTAATCATTGTTCTAGAAGCACATAATTTTATTATGTATCTTACAATAGTAGGCTGATGTGGAGTTCTTAAATCTAAGTCCTGGAATCATATTATGTCATGTGTAATGGCAAAGAAAAATTATGAATTCTAAAACCCTAAAAATGTTAACAAAGAAACCCCAACTTACAGTTTTGGGGTGCTGCCTCATGAATTTTGAATACTTGTCACCAGCAATACCGAAATAAGATGTTGGGCCTTAACTTGTCAGGGTCTTCAGGTTGTTACAGCTGTTCAAGCACAGCACATCCTGTGTCTTTCTCCATTGGTCTACACTGGAAACCTCAGTTTTTCCGGTAGCTCCAGGCTGAAGTTCAGCAGTAGTGAACCTGGTGCGCCAGCAATCCCACACACCTCTCTTACTTTGTACTCCATAACTTCTGTGAGCTCAACAGGAACCCCCTACACCACAAGTGGATCTGTAAAGGCAAGTCATTGCAAGATTTGCTCACCCAGACATCCACACTGAAGGAAAAGCAGCTGCAGGGAAAGGATTGTGGATTGGGAGAGGGTGACTGCAATGCCACGCTCACATGGGCATGCCCCGTGGGCATGCCCCATGGGCAGCTTGTGGCATTTCGGCAAACACAACTAGACTTCAACAATCTTTCACAGCCCTGTTTGACCCTGTTAGAGGAGCAATCACCCTTCAGTCTTTTCCTGACAGTCCCTGCTTTCCCTTTGGAGTCACTACGCTACATACCCTAGTCATCTTTGCTGATGACATTTGGGCATGTGACATCATGGGCTAGCCCTGGAGAGATCATCTGCTGGCTGGTAATCAGACTTCTCCTCCGTGAATCCAGTGCCCATCCGGGGGTGTCTCTTTCCTTGTGGGATCTCCCTCAGAGGGAACTTCCCTTAATGCCACAAGAATCAACCAAAACACATGCCTTGCCGGAGGGCTTCAGCATGGCTGATGCACATATATGTCAGAGTTCTCCGCAGGCTACCAAGTAAGCAAATGGCAGCTGTGCTGAGTGCCAGCCTTTTGCCCTCAGCAACTTCCTGGATGTTTCCTTGTCGCCTGGCTTAGGGCTACAGCTCAATCAACTGTTCTGGCCATTTTGGCCATCACCATACTGGCTGCTAGCAAGGCAATTTGCTGGAGTTGTCAGCAGTAGTGCCACTACTGTGACCAGCCTAGAAGTGGATCTGTGACACACAGCCACTTGGGCTCTGCATGTTCGCAGGCAAATCAGTTCGCATCATCTGGCATAGCCTTGACTGGCAAAAGCTACCACACATGCAGCAGTCAATTGCAAGAGTGTCTGGTTTTTGTATCTTTTTGTGTTGTTTTTTTTTTTTTAGAACTGGCCAGCTAGCAAGCCTATCTTGGTTCTCTGCTGTATGGACTAGAAAAAATGGACACAGGGAGACACCAATTAGCCAAAGACCTGGTCAGTTCTTTTGCAACCTCTTGTGTGCTTCCCATCAAGGCTTATGTGTCCTGTGTGACACAGGGCATCCACTGTGCTTGGTGGGTTTTGTCACACTTGACAAATCCTGTCTCGGGAACACCTAAATTTGGTACCCTCTCATACTTGCTCTGGGTGGACTGAGAACCTTCCACCTCAGCTGGCCTTGGGGGAGTAAAAAGCAAAGGATTAGGCAAGACAGCATGCCTTGTAAGGTAATCAAACATTCTTTAAACTATTGTACACACTATGACAAGCCTTGTCCTAGAAGAAGATGTAACTCTTGAGAAAAAACAAAATCTGGCTTATTATATATAAGCCGAAAAATGTTACCCAGAACTGACCCTCAGGATAGGAACTGAAAGAACAGATGTACTGCTGTGCAGTATTTAGAAACATTCTGATGGACATTGTGATGGGCTGTGGACTCCCAGGTGAAACTAGAGCAGAGGAACCAGGCTGTTTCTCACTCTCTGCCTTCCAGAAGAGGCATTAGACTTGCCCGGATATGCTATCATCTAAGTCTGGTTAGACTTGCCTGGATATACTATCATCTAAGTCTGGTTGCACTGGGTGGACATGCCACGGTAGTATCAGGGAAGGCTGAGGGTGTAGCTGGATTGAGGCACGTGGCATGCACACTTCTGGTACGCAGTTTCATGTGTTCTGGATAAAAACCCACTTTTCAGTGCAACGCAAGTCAGTTGGGCTGTGCCAGACCCGAGCCTGAGTGCGTAGTGGCTTCTGGACAGCTTGTGGACAAACAGCAACTTTGACCCTGAAAGTGGGTTTGAGAGCAAGCTTCGAAGCCATGGATGTATCCAGGAAGAGCTAATTCTGCAGCCTTCACTTCTTTGGAAACTTACTCTGTGAGTCAGTTAACTGACTTTCACATCTTTATTCACTGATTCGCACAGCAATGTACAGAGGAAAGATGACAGAAGTAGCAAGTCTGGGACTTGTTTACTTGTGCCTCAAGTCACGCATGCTACATCAAACTAGCGGGGGTCTTGGATTTTGAATCTGCAATTAAATTTTGTACATAAATAAGGTATTGAGTGGCTTCCTCATGACCAGGCTTGTCTTTTTTTAACACATGTATGCATTTTTTCTCTCTCAAAAAGCTCCTTCTCTCCTGCAGGGAAAGAGGTAAACAGGCCTGGAGAGAGACCTGTGCAAAATTGCAGGATCTACTGAAGGAACAGAGAGGGGAYAGGAGGTGTGAGGGGACAACAGGTCATGCAGGGCAGGACAATAGGGAAGAAATTTGGAGACAGGCAGAATTGTTTACTTCAGAAGTATACAGACTTCTGCAAACTCAGAGCTTTGTTTTGGTCCCTTTTGAATCAGTATGAAAGACTCAAGGAGGTGAGAGCTAGGCCTCTAGCCTCCTTTTTTTCTGGGGCCTTCCTAATTTATCCATAGCTTTGCTCTAGATCCTTACCTCTGGTGGAATTTGCTCTATATGACCATACAGGCCAGATGCTCAAAGAGCACGTGGGTGCATGCAAAACTGCCTCAGTGGTCACTGTTACTGCATGATCGAGAGCCTTCGGTTTATTGTGTGCACAGGCAAGGAGAGGAGGGATGGAGCACACGCTGAATCAGCATGTTGGACAAACGGATTGAACAATACATGGRAGGTGAGCTTCGGGCATGTGCAACAACGGTGCACTTCAAATGTTGCCACTAAGTCATTCTCAAGGATCTGTACATCTAAAAAGAACTATTAAATTTATATGTCAGTTAAGCAGACATCGTTAGTTCAAATAATGTTTTGGATTTTTTTAAAATGAAAGGGAAATGATTAAGAACAGACAAGGTAAACAATTCTCGAAACAATGAGCTTTAYTGCAAAAATATACAGTGGGCTGAGAGACAATTTCATATGATGCCATTCTAAATCCTAAAAATCATGTTAGAACACTGAAAAGCTGGCTGACATTTAACTGTAATGGAGCTGTAACACTAAGACAAATTTATTTGTAGAAATATTAAAAGTGCCAGGATAATTAATGTACTTATAATGCTCTCTACTCTCTTGCAAAGCCCCGTATTCTTCCCTGCTGATTTTTCCTCTAAAGCAAAATAAATGTTAGCAATAATAGTGGCTCATATCACCTTACAAAGTTGTAAAATCATATATCATAAGAAATGGGAATTCTTTGCCAATGAAAATAGAAAAAGATTTTCGCATTCTCAAATGTCTTAGCTTTTGGCATTTGGAGTAAAACCAACTCTTTTCGAAAAMTAAAGCATTATTTTATGGAAAACTTATGTTCCTTAAGAGCCTAGAAGCTATAAAAAGAGGCTTTCTTGAAATCGTTGCAATTTTTAAAAACAATAATGCAACTCATATGTTTTCTAAAACAAATTTAGTTAGTTTTAGTAAATATCTCACAAAAAGAGTAAATCTTTCTAGTAAGCCAACATATCATACCAGAATCTGCAATTGTTTTTCAGTGTCTCTCTATTGATGAGACCAGTCAATTGATCAGATCACATTGATGAGATCAGTCAATAAGAGTTGAAGAAAATTTCAGAGGTAGAAAAATGTGTCGCGGCTGAATGAATAACGCACAGGAATCCCGCAGCCACAGTGTCAGTGCTGTTACAGTGCTGTGTCAGTACTACTCTGTCAGTAGCAGTTAGGCTACTACACAAAGATAATAAATCTTTTCAGATTTCCTAAATGTAGCAACAGAAGTGTCAGATGTGTTCAAATTACAGATGAATTCTATGGAAAACCTTTACCTTAAAAAAAGTAGAAAGCAAAGTTCGCGGATCTTAGGAAATAATAATTTGAAGGTCATTTAGGCCTCTCTGACTCTGCTTCTTGTACACGTGAACATATTTACTGTTCCTCATGTGTGAGAGGACTCCCCAAGTACACCGGCTCTTTCCCTATGCCTCTTTATCTCTTCATTTATTCATAAGTCCTGCAGCCAGAAAGAGTCATCGCAAATCATCTTGTCTTTCTCCAACATAATAGAGGCAGTTGGATTTCACAAATCAAGCCCACCACTTCCAGTAGAAGGATACCCAGCCTGGCTTTTGAAATGGCAAATGCCAAGGGGTCCATAGGCCAGCCTTCTCCAATTTCCCTGCAGCCCTCAAAGTAAGCCCAAGAGCTCTGGCCCCCGAAAAGAAGGGAGCTTACCTGTGTGGAGTGAGTGACTTGCAAAAGCCTAGGAAAGTAGGAAGGATTCCCTTGGAGTCCTTCTTGCTGAAGGAAAGCTCCATTTATTGGGGCAGAATTTCTTTAAGTTACATGCAGAAGCCCATAATGAAATCTACAGTGTTGGATAAGGGTAGACTGTTGAAAATTCGAGGAGAGTGAAAACTGCTTTTCAAACTTTTCAATTTTGACAGTATTTACTGCAGATCACAGAATTCACAACAGCAAACTGAGTATTTTTTTYTTCTGCCAGAGAATCTCAAATCACACAGCAGTGCTAAATGAATAGAAAAGAAAAATAATATTTTCTAAGTCCTTTTCTTGCCTCGCTTCATCATAAAACACATTTCAGTCATATTACCGAAAGCCCTCTGAGCAGAGTATGAATCTGCCAAATTTTAGGCCCAAGGAAGGGGAAAAATGTTAAGAGAGATCTACAGATAATCCCTCAGATCAGAGAGCGCTGTATTGCTGCACCAGTAGGTATCAACCTGCTGCAATAGCACCATAATTCTATACTGTGTGAAAGGATGGCCAAGAAAGTCAGAGAGATTTCAAATGCATTCAAATTTGAGGAGAAAGTGAAAAAATCAGTTGTATTTATTGGTAGTGTAATGAATTTCTGCAGTAGTTTGTAAAATGCCCTTAATTATCAATGTAAGTTCAGAGCATGCTGAAAAAAGATATGACCATCTTTGTAACCATTCTGAAAACATAGTTTGAACACTAATAGGAATGAGCATCTTCCTCACAATGACAGAATTGCACTGCTGACTACACATTAAAGCAGAAATTTTGGTCCCATTTGAACTGAGATACCTCAATCACAACTCCAGAGCAGTCAGCAGAGATCTCTGGATTTACTCCTGTGAAAAAGAAGACAGAGCCTGGGCCTGAATGAGTTTATTGCTTTCTGCTGTGCATGCACAGAAATCATAAAGAGAAGAAGGATTTAGCTGATTTTAATCGAGCATTTTGGTAAAGAGGCAAGTCTGTTCTAACACACTCTTAGGGTTGTAGGGATAAAAGGGAAAAGAATAATAGAATGAAACCGATCTTACAGAAAGACAAAGTTATATGGAAGTCCACATTATTGCTATTAAGTAAAAATAATTTTTTGAATTACTGAGACATGAAACTACATAATCATGGGGAAAGGCATTCCACTACCAAGAAGGAGTTACAGAGATTTGGGACCACAACTGAACAGCTGTGAAAATTCCTATCTGAACTCACTATCTTGATAGTGTCCATCACAAGTATACTGCAAGCATTAGGAGGACAAAAAAGAGGTTCATTATAAGCATTATTCCTGGTTGTTGAAAAAACAGTGAAATCTCTCCTGTGACACAACCTGTTAACTTTTAGCATTTGGTACCTTTAAATCAGAATGAGAAGCTAATGCAATCCACCCAGAAACTCAGCTAACAACCTTCCAGCAACTCAACACCAAAATTAAAAAAAAAATACTGAAGGCAGAGTTAAACTGAAACACTGACAAAACTAAATGGGTTCCCAGTAATATGAAGAAAGAGAGCCAAAGTGATATTCCAGATGGAGATTATTTGGAGTTACAACAGTGAACTGTGTAAAGCTAAAGGAATGGTAATAAAGAATGAAAATGAATCTGACTATTAAACAGAGGGGATAGGAAACGGTGCCACTGAGAGATGGGTGTGTTAGTCAGCAACTCGAAATGGGATACTCTTCGCAAGAGATTGGCTCCAGAGCTAACAGTAGTGCAACATGTCAATTCCTTTCAAAGCAAAACCAGCAACTCTTATTAAATATCAGATCATCCGTAGTGAGTTATGAAAGCCAACTTGCCTGTGCACTATTATTTGACAACAGGGAACAGAGAACGGGTAAAATAACTCCCTCCATCCTTCCTTTGCTGCATAGGCTGGCCAGCAGAGCTGCTTTGCAGTACTGACTCTGGGAGCCTCCTGCTGTAGTAGTGAAAGCTGACAGAGGACCCCATGCCTTAGGGAGATGGGTGCTCAGCACCTTTGCACTGGAGCCCTAAGTCCCTAAAGTTTAGTGACAGTATCCAGTGAGCATTCACCAATTTCCTCTTCACTCTTAAAGATGATGGGATAAGGGATAAAGAAGATATCTGGGGTGAGAGAGAGAGTTTGAAAGGGGCGCCCCTGGTGCCATCAAAACTAGCCACAGTCAAGGTCTCAGGTGCTTAGCAGGGTTTCTGAACTTCTGTGCCCCCGCTGGCCAGGCAGCGCAGGTCAGACAGCCTCCCTCCCACTGGGGCAGCAGCACCGGGAGCTGGGAAGAGGATCCCAGGGACTGATCTGCCATGCTCTAGGGCATCAAGGCCTCCTTCTTAAGGCCAGAAGAGTTCATTATAAATGTATTTTATTTCAATGTGATGTTAGGCTACAGATGACATTCACACTTGCAGGCTTCTGCACAGCTCGGTTTCCAGTTTGCTCTCACCTCTCTTTATCAGAGACCACCTCCACCCTGTTTGGCTCCAGCTGGATCCTCCACTGCACTCACAGACAGCCTGTGGCCATATTAAATATTTATCCTGGGGAGTGGCAAAATCTTTTCCCCGCTAAGGTCTGAAAGCCTTCTGAACACCTTTAACAGGTCACAACTTGACACGTCTTAATATTACTCAATAGTAACCAGAAAAATAAATAAACTATGTGTTGGCAAGCAGCCTGAAATAAAATCAAAAGTCACATTGAAGCTTGACTATTTCCCTCTCCCTTGTTGTTCCTTTCTCTCTCCCTCAACAATTTAAAATCTTATTCCTCCTGAAAGCAGCCATTTAAGGCTGAGACTGGGGAGTAACAGCCACAGCGTTCAAACACCTTCCTTTCTCCCATCGTCTAAAGAGGTGCACAGCAGCAGCTGGGAGGGGCCTCATCCTACTGGGCACAACCATGCCTTGAACTCCCAAATCTGTATCTGCTGTTTCTGCACCAGCCTCCATTTGTCTGGCCCACTGCTGTTGTTTGCTGCTTCTCCTTTAGTTTATTCACCCACTCTTCAGTCTACCTGTCCATCCTGGTTTTCACTCTCACCCTCCTCCCTCCCACCTCACTTGCCACGTTCCTACACAGTTGCTCCTTCCCTTCTTCACCTCCTTAAAACTCAGTGCCTCCTGCATCCCCCTCTAGCATCCAACACTGATATCTTCTGTAACAGTGTGTTTTGACCTCTCACTTCATGCACATGCTTCATGCACATGCGCACACACCCATTATGTGACTCTTACATATAAAAAGACATGCTTAGTACAGAAGTCAATGGTTAGTTATCTTCATTCATCAGGTTGAGTGGAGAGAGATGATTTATTCACACAGGTACCTGCTCTTTGGAAAGGACTCGCATCAAAGGACTTGAGTAGTTGGTTCCCTACTCTGTTGCTTGATACCATGTTCAGGATCATCCGTGAAGGAAGGGACAGATTAGACTGGTTCTGTCCTGAGGGTAAAAGCAGCAAAGAGAAAAAAAACCAAACCAAACCCACGCAAAAGAAAGCAGATGAGAACAAAGTCCTTCTGACAGAAATCAGGCCAGGTGAAAGGTTTAGCAGTAGGAACAGTATCACAGAGGAGAACGTTATATGCCCAATATCACATCATATGTGGTAAAAATGTGAAGCCAGATGTCACTGAATCTTCAGAAGTCACATATGTTGACATCCTCTGTACAACTCCTAGGGGAAGGAAATATTTATATTTAAAGCCTTCTGTTTCTGTATTGTTTCTTAAGTTATTTATTGCTTGTGACAGTGAAAAATTGATCTACACCTGTTATATCTAAATCTCTTAACCAGTTTGAAGTATACCAGAGCAGAACATCTATTTGACATTTAAAAGAATGAGACAGTTGTGTACTGTCTTTAGCTGTGACACTGTCAAACAGCTCATTTTTATGTTTAATATGTTGTGCTCACAGAATGCGTGAAATGTTTTCTAGATACAATGGGAAGGTAATCCTGACCTTTAAAAAAGAGTAAAATCTAGATAGTTCACTTGCACATTTGGTACATTTTACTGCTAAGACGTATTTAGCACTGTCCTAAAATTGAGACTCCTATCAGAGCTAATGTAGAGTGGAAAGTAAAATTCAGTAACAATATCCCTAAATTAAACTGTACCAGTCTTTTGCACAGTTCCTGTGATATGTTCCAAACGGGTGGCAGTCAGATGGTAATTATAAATCATTGCTTTCAGTTCTCTAACTTGAGCACTCTCCAAGACAGACAGTGAACACCTCTGAAACAGCTTATACAGTCACCTCGAAGACTTCAGGAAGACATCAGGTTTGCTGTGGTTCTGTAGGACTTACGTGGCAAAATCTGAAAAGTGTCTTCTCACATCAGTTTTTTTCACTCCTTTGCAATTTGAGAAGGCGTTGGGCAGCAGCGGAGACTCTGGAATTATCTTCTGCAGACTCAGGAAGATGGTACTGTACTGTGTCATTCTCAAGTCACATCTGATTTTTTTTTTCAGAAGCAGCACTAGCAACTTTTTTAAAAAATGAAAGTTATTGGCATTCATGGGGGGACATCCTTACTCCCGCTGAGTGGATTTTAGACACTTTATATTGGATCAACTTCTATCTGTCACTAACTCAGAGAGATCTATTAATATTGTTCGAAGGATCATGTACTGCACTCTTGATCTGTGAAAAGTATAAACTAGATAGGTTTCCTACTTGCAGTTTCCTCTTGCACAGTTTACAGGATCCTGTGAAATGTTGCAGCAAATTCAGGCTGGAGTAATACTAGAACAGCTACAGAAAGTGTTGGATACACAAAAACTGAACAGTGGGCAGTAGGGACCCTTTCAAAATGAAGGTTAAGAACATATAAATGTATTTCAAACAAAAGTCCTAAACCTGGTGAAATTTGTGCAGATGCTTAACATTTTACTTTGTGAGTAGCTCCATTTAAATCAATGAGGCTCTTCACAGCATGTAAAACTTGACACATACACAAGCCTTTGCAGGATGAGGGCCAAAATTTTTTATAAAGAGTGTGACTTGCTTGGAGACATTCCAGAGGACAAAAACATGTAGGGCTTTCTATAAAATTGTTGGCACCATTCTGCTTATTAAACAGACATGAGTTCCCTCAAATAAGATAAGGTCTAGACATTTATATCAAGTATGTGGAAGTTTGTGCCTATTCCTAAGTTTWAAAAAAATAGCAATAATGCTTCTAGATTTGTACACTGGGTTAAATTCTTGATACATATTTAGTTAGTTAATTTTATAATATTACCTCTCTTACCTATTTTACTGTCTTACCTATAGCTTTGTTACCAAGCAAAATTTGCTCTGTTAGCTGATAAATTGCTATAACTTCCAAGCAGACCACATGGAAAACAATTTCTCTTACTTATTTTATGACCTTAGATGTAGCAAAAAGTAAATCTTCCTATCTTACCTCAAGCTAATTCAACACTAAGTATATAAGACAAGAATTTATTGTTCAATTTGCAGCTTGAGTATTGAAAAGCAATATATTCATTTCAAGAACAGAGTCTAATTTTAGATTGGTATTGAAGGTGCGATGAAAATGCGAATGCTGGGAGTGTCAGTATGACTTTTCAAGAGCAAGCCCAGTATAGTCCTTGAACTACAATGATTATGAGATGAAAGAAATCATAGAATAGACTTTACTGGTTTAAGAGGAACCTGTTATATACCTGAAATTATTCACCCCCCAGTTGTTATCATGGGCATAGCCTCAGACTACTTCAGATAAATGCTTCGACATTACAGCTCTTCAAGAAAACAGAAATAGTCGTTTGGCCCCCTGAGTGCTGGACTGCTTGGTGGTAGATGCTGCCAGCACTTTAAATAAGCGGCCTAGGGAGACACGTGGAACATCTGGCGACAGCAACTACTTTTAATCACAGAAGCCACAGGTCACATTGTACCACAGCACACAAAATCAGTGTCACATTCAGCAAAGCACATTTGCTTGACCACAAGGTGTCTTGAGGTCAGATTTAAAAGCTTCTGCAGATGTAGACAGGAACCCAGCGGGATTTTCACAAGTCCCAAAGTKCTTATTTCCCATTGGTTTCTCACTATGACCGTCTTTGTAGTAATACTTTAAAAATAATTGAAAAATATGGCATTGGGTATCTCAAGGCACACTGCCGTACTTCAKGCTGCAAGCTGCCGGTTGGGTAACTGGTTTTCAACTGCAGTTACTTTTAGGGCAGCTGTTCCATGTCTGTACCAAAATCCTCTAGGGCTCCTAGTCTGGGAACACAGGAGACCTGGGTGAGTTAACAGGGACAATTGCTACATGAACCAGGTACATTTTAGTTAACAGAATTGTATAGAAAATCTCGGAAGTCTTTTTCATCTCCAGGGGTGTGGTAATCCCTGTGGATTTTTCAACAGAGATAGCACCCCATATATACAAGGAAAAGAATAGTTTTTTCACCGTTTGGGCTGGGCTTGGTGCTTCAAAATCATCTTTGCAAGCAAGGATACCTCCACTCTCCTCGCTGGTGCTCTCCAGCCCCACACCCAGACTGGCCATGCTGGAAGGCATCAGGCTCCTTTTCTAGACGTGCTTTCTTGAGCAACTTCTGYGTTCCTATTTTTAAAAGTTGCACATTTTGAAGATATGGAAACACATGCTCTTTGCAAGATAATCTCTAGTTCCTTCCCCATTCTACACAGTCATGCTGCTCAGAGCCAATTTTCATGCATAGCATTGCTGGAAGGTCTGTCATAGAAATGTATATAACCTATATTATGACTTGCCTGAGAAAAAATAGGGGGGGGGGGGGGGATGGTGAATGTTCCCGAGGAAATTAATTGCATTTTCAAGATTTCAGAGTGTTTAGACCTAGAAGTAATGAATCCAGACCAATGTCCTTGGAAATGCTATATAGTGAATGCAAGGATCAGCAGAGCAGCACTAGATGGCACTACAGTAATTTTCACTCAAAAAGCATAGGCCAAGCCCAGGGAAAGATGGACTCTGGTCCAGCTGTGAATGGGCAGCTCAGATTTACCATCTAAATTTTACCTGGGTGGCCTGGGGAGATTCTGAGGAATATAAGACATAGCAGTCTTTTCAAGGATTATAATATATATATAGCCTTGAGTAGGTTGATAAGTGATATAATATATATGATGAAGAAGAGTGTGGAAAACTACCTGAATGCTTTCATTTCATAAAGTGAGACCACAAGGCACCTAAAAACCTGTTATGTTCTGTTGAACCCAAGGTAAGGATATCCAGATTCAGTACCTCTAAAACCGTCTCACTCAAAAGCACACCAAAAATGTTATGTGTCATCTAGGCAACCGGATAGTTCAACGTCTGTCTGCAGATATACACTGGCTGTTTATAACGACAGTGTTTTGTGCCTGGAAATGAAAATTTGACTTAGCGGGCCAAAATCAGCAAGATTTTGGGACTAGCCTCATAGCTTGCATTTCCTATCATACAGAGTTAAATGCTGACTATTGCCAATTTATTTTAATGTTTCCCACAGGTGGTAGCTAACATCAAAGCTTGATACATATCTTGTTCCTAATAACAGACAATATAGCTTGTTGTCTCTAACAGGTACTGCAATAAGMTGATTTGAGAGCCTGCTTTGAGAACTTTGCAGAAGCGTAGTCTTTTATAGGAACAACTGAGTGATTCTGTACCTTATCAAATACAGGAGAAAATAGAGCCTGTTGAAAAAATCATACTCATTCTTGTAAGTTGAACTGATTTAAACTAAATTCAGGCGGTTGTTGCAATTTAAAGGACATGGTCTATCTCAGATTTGAATTCTAAAACATTGTAGAACCAGATTTATAAATCTTGTAAATCCTTTTAAAGGAAACACCTAAGTGCAGAATGTTCACTACAACAGCACTACAAGTTATTTTTATAGTATCATAATTATTTTTCTATTATGCATTTCTGTGAATTACATTTTGCCTTCTGTTATGCTCCAGGTTCAAATCCTCAAAGGATAATTAGTATCTATTTCACTGGAATCAGTGGGAGTTAGTTATTTCAGAGACAGGGAACTCTGACATTTAAGTTTTAAGGAGAGATTGGCATGAATGTTTAAGTTTCTTCAAGTAAATCTTATTCTAGTTATATAGCTACATATACTTTAGGGATATTGCCAGCTAAAAGGCCATCCACTTGTCAGTTACAAATAAAAAAATCTAATAGTACATTCCTTTACTACAAGAACGGTCTTTATCAATGGAAATAGCCYGACTGGAGACAATAGGATTGCTTAGAAAAATAAGCACTGGAACCGGTAGTATTATTTGAACATAGGTTGTGCTCCCACCCAGGCAATATGTGCAGGTTAACCCAAATGGGCTTTCAACACAAGAAGGGTGGAGAAGAGGGGTCAGAAGAGTCACAGCATAAAAATCTAGCATTGCAACATTGCTTCAAACTGCCAACATTTAAATGGCAGAAAATTAAAAAATTAAGAAATTAAATGCTCCTTGTGCTGGAATTGGACTGTTTGTCCATGCAAGGCTAAACCTGTGGTAAAGATGAGAGACATATGATGTCCAAAAACACTTTAAACTGTCTCTTTTAGTCATAAGCCACTGCTCTTTGAAATGATTCCTGTGTGGTTCTGAGCACATCCTGAGAAAATGTTCTAGTTGTCCTACTTCTTCTAATGTGTACTCTAATAAGGGCTCCTTTAATCTGTGCTTTAAATCTCCTTTAATCTGGTCACTGTTTTACACTTTGAGATGTACCCCTGAGGCCTCCTCTTGCCTCAGAAGAGGCTTGAAAACAACCATAACTTGCTGCTTGCTTTCTCAGACATGTCTATGTCTACATTCCTGGAGTCGATGTTGGTCCTGATAGACATTTCCTAAAAGCAGACTCCATCCTAGATGCAAAAGTGGTCTGTGTAGCTGGCAATGAAGCATGGCACTCACAGCAATACTTGCTGGTGAAGTGAAGGTCTGATGAGACATGCAGTTTGTTGTTCAGTCCATGTTGCAGCCTGAGTGACTTAATCAAAGTTGATCCCAACAACCCATTTGAAGTCCAGAAGAGCAACTGGAAGTTTCCCGAACAGTGTGATATGTCTGTGGGAAACAACGACAATGCCCCAAAGCTCACTGTTTTCACTGTCACTCCAGCAGTACAGGGTGACACAGAAGTAGATGAAGCAGTGCCTAGCCTTACCTTGAGCAAGTACAGCCACAGCGGTGGTGTATCGCTGCCCAGCTGTGCAGGCTTGGGAAGAGGTATGTGCTTGACAAATGTGCTTGGTTCAGTGATAATTACATTGCCAAACCACTGTGTGTGTGTGTATGTGTGTGTGGGTGTGTGAGGTAGGAGATCAGGGAGTTGTCTTACCTAGCTCTATTACCTGAGCACCAGGTATCTTGCCTAAACTAGTCACCTATGCTCCCTTTATGTCAATGGCAAGGTAGGTAGGGTAATATATCCTGTTCTAACCTAGGAGATAAAGCTTAGAAAACTAATTTAGAAAAAGAATAGCTACTATTTAGTTAGCTGAACATGTGATAAAAGTCTCCCCTCCTTTAAAAAATAAGTCAAACTATCATGAAATATTTTCAAAATATAGCACATTTAAGACAATATAATTCCCTTCTAGGTTTAAAACATCTAAAACTTTCTCAACTTCTTTAATTTGTCTATTGCAATGAATTTTGACCCTCTCCATTTCCAGCCTAGCCTGGTTCACTCCTCCTTAGGCAGCCTGGTGATCCTGAGCTCCCTGGGGATCACCATACTGATGCTGGCCTTAGTACGGACACCTGCTCGGCATAGCGCACTGCAGCCCGTGACTCCTGATCTCAAGCGATCTGGTAGACTCAGCCTCCCAGGTAGCTGGGACTGCAGGTGTGCCTCACTGTGCCCAGAAAACAGCATGCCAAAAGCATCCTGGGCTGCATTAGGAGGAGCATTGGTCAAGGTAGGCAATCCTTCCCCTCTACTCAGCACTGGTGAGGCCACACCTGCAGTACTGTGTCCAGTTCTGGGCTCCCCAGTACAAGAGAGATGTAGACTTGCTGGAGGAGCCAGCACAGGGCCACAAAGATCATTAAGGGACTGGAGCCTCTTTTGTAGAAGAGGCTGGGAGAGGTGGGACTGTTCAGCCTACAGAAAAGGAGGTACAGGGGGATCTTATCCATGTGTACAAATACCTGAYGGGAGGGAATGACGAAGAGGGAGGCTGACTCTTCTCAGTAGTGCGCAGAGACAGGACAAGAGGCAATGGGCACAAATTGAAACACATGAAATTCCATCTGAACACAAGAAAACACTTTTTTACTGTGAGGGTGATCGAACGCTGGCCATAGGTTGGCCAGAGAGGTTGCGGAGTCTCCATCCTTGGAGATATTCAAAACTCAACTGGACAGAGTCCTGGGCAACGTGCACTAGCTGACCCTGCTTGAGCAGGGTCTTGGACATGATGACCTCGAGGTCCCTTCCAACCTCAGCCATTCTGTGACTTTGTGATTCTGTGAATTTGCTTCAAGAAAAGAAAGCTTCAAGTCTTTATTGAGTTGGTACTATAAGGACAACATCTTTTAATGTCCAATCTGTAGTAAATCCAGACAGCCCTGATACAGGAAATAGGCGCTAATTTTAACATAAACCTGGTTTACCCTTATGTAAATTACACTGGATTCACATGAATTGTATGTTTATTAGTATTCTATCCCTTTCATTCTCATTTGCCTATAATTTTCATTTGTGCAGCTCACTTCCATTATGGCTTTAGTTGTATTTCCCAGTTTGCATTCTCCCGTCAACAACAACAAAAAAAGCCCAAACCCAAAGAAATAAACAAACACACAATGTATTTTCTATGTTTCTTGATGGAGAGTTAAGAAAATTTGAGATGTGTTCTCTCTTTTTTTACTACCTTGCTATTGATTACTAGTCTATATTTGTATTTATGCATATACACATGCACATGCTCAGACAGGATCATTTAAGTTAAATCATTCAGGTGTTTTGACATTGTATGGACTCCTTCAACACTTTCTTCCATTCTTTAAGTTTAGCTGTCAGACTTCAGAAATCACATTAGTAGCCACTAACACCGAACATTACTGATTAAAATCAGATTTTTATGAGAGTAAGAGATCTAAATCCTCAGTCCTACATCACTGATCTTCAGTGCTCTGAAAACACAGATCTAGTTCAAAACGTCTTTGCTGGAAGTATGGAAATCTCCAAGTGGAGTGAAGCCACCAACCAGAATGTCTCCCAACCACCTCCTGGTAGGCACTGCCACAGAAGAATATAGCCTCCACAGATACTCTTGGGGACTGTTCGGCTGCTTCAGTTTATACTCAAATTATGCTTACAGTCAAGTGACCTGGGGAACAAGGAGATGTTTTAAAGCAACTTTGTAGGTCGCTCATACCTATATTCAAAAACCTTGGCCCATGTCTCTTGCATTGATTCCTTACCTGTTTGCACCTGAATTTCATTCTAAAACTCAGAAAGATGAAATAACACAACCCTGTTCATGCTGGTGTCCGGCACCTGAATTACATATAATTTTGCTTAGCCTCTTTCTAATTAACTGTGACTTCTGCAGATGAAAAGTGCTATATCAGTGCTGAAAACTGGTCTTCCATGTTGAATCGTGGAAGGCATGGTCTGCCACTCTTGCAGCACAGTGTGCAGTCACAGGGACCAAGCACTGAAAATACAAACCTGGAATGTATTTGGGTGGCATTAACTAGGTTTCAACCCAATCTTTTCCTACTGTTGCTGCAGCCTGAAAAACTATGCAAATGCATTGCTGCTGAAGAAAGGAGGGAAAATGAAACAAGTCCAGACAACAGAACTGCCAGCTCACATTAGTGTTCTGCCACAGTGAAATAAACCAGATCGTTCAGACAAAATAGGCACAAATGAAGGTCTCATCAGGAATATAGCTGCTTGAATAGGAACAGCTCTAATCTCAGCAGTGCCACAAATCCCCTTTGAGAAAATGAATTTTGGAACACTTTAAATTTTTAACTGTTTTTCAGTTTCCATGGAATAGCACCGTGCTTCAGGCCACTCTAATAACATTCCTGGCTTGCCCTGCTGTAACAATCTGTAAAAACTCATCCAGTCAGATGATTTGGGTTTTAATATCAAGTTGCTTTGGAGAACGTTCATGGTTGGAAGTGCATAATAATATGCTTTAYTATTGCTGTAAGAAAAAAAAAAGCTAGAAGAGAAGTGGTTTGCTTTTGCCCATTGGGGAGCTCTGGTTTGTTATTACATTCTATGCAATGATAATTAATGACTCCACAACCAGCACTAAAAAAGTGTTCCCTGGCTAAAATTTTCAAAAGTAACTAATGATTTGGGGTTTCTTTGCTTTTATGTGTTCAGTTTGAAATACCTTAAAGAGGGACCTGGTTTTCAAAAAATGCTAAGCACTGACTTTCTGCAAATTGTCTACCTTCCTCTTAAAACCTTCAGACCCTGTCATTTTAAGGTCATGGTAGATGCTGTTTACTGGAAACAAAAGAAAAGTATGTCAATTCACAAATTAGTAATAGAGCACCAGAGCAGATCACAAATAAATCCATTTCAAAGGAAAATATTTTAAAATGATACCTTCCTTGCACCTGCAAGAACAGACTTTTAGACTCTTGGGATGATTGGAAGCTCCTTAATGAACAAGCACGTAAGCAAAAGAGGGCAGGCTAGGGACCGGTTCTAGCAGTTGCTTCGTATTACTCAGTAAAAGAAAGATCAAGACCACATCCTACAGTCTTGGGTGGTGCTTGGACATGTCAGAGTAGTTTTGAATGTCAGTGTATGCGTTGCGCCTGCCTGAAGCTGTCCTGGAGCCTGGCTGTCCTTTGCCTGGCGGAGGAATCACTATTAACACCTGTGCAAAACGGGGAACCTGCAACTGAATCAGAAAGCTGATGTTTCAGTCTTGGTGTCAATGCKCATTCAAGGTACGCAATGATGGAAAAAGGAGCATCACAGATGTTCTTATTTCATCCACCCAAATGGCACAGCTTCTGGAAAATCTAGAAAGGCTTCTAGGTCTTTCCCCCAGCTCAGCTGCACTGGAGCAGGCAGAAGAAAGCAAAGGACTGAAGGAGAAAGCAAGTAACTGCCTCYGAGCTCTTCCTCCACCACACTGATTGCACCAAGGTATCCTTATTTCACGCCCTTCTACTTTTAGTCATGTTCAGTTAGGCCAGATTAAAAACCTTTGGACATATGTCTCCCCAGCTTGGTTCCAGTCATTTAAGCAGCCTTGCCTTTTCTTTGAAGGGCAGTCCCTGGCTAGGGCACGTGTGCTGGATGTTCAGGTCAACATTTCAAAAATATATTTCTCTTCTGACACCTGAGGTTCTCACATTTTTAAGTGCAAATTTCCCTTCTATTCATTTGGGCAAGATGCAACTTTTGGTCCTGTAAAATTAACAATGAGTATGCTTGCAAACAACCAGATCACCATGCTGTGGCTGATTTTACATGCAAGCAGAACTGTCAGAGATCAGTGAAGGCAAAGCAGGGTAGTACTTGGTAGCTCAAGGTGCCCAGCTGCATGGAGCTGGCTGGCCTGCTGATGGGGGTTCCTCAGTTCATAATCCTAAATCTGTCCCATGTTGGGATTATTTTTGTTAGATTAGACACCAGGCAAGGCTCCGCACTTGTGTGAGCTTGCTCTATCTTCCCCAGGACTGTCCACTTTTGCTTTGCAGAGGTCCCTGTCCCTATTGCAAGTCCCTCTTCCCAAATCTTGTGGTTTATCTAGTACATGCTCATCATCCTTTTGCTTCAAGGTGTCCTTTGCTGACAGGATTTATCCATAGACACCAAGATTTCCTCAGCAGGATAATGAAAGGATAATTGTTTTACTCCAGCTCTCCTTCCTTGCTATTTTCTTAGATTTTCCATCACTAATTCTTCTCCTCTGCCTGGCTGAAGGAAAGAGGAGTGTTCATCTAGTTCCAGTCTGAAGGGAAAAAGCCTGGAAGTAAGGAGGCAGCATCAAATGATCACACTTCTGACGACTGCTCTGACTTGCATGGGCAATCCTCTGGCTGTGTGTCATTATGGCCTAGAAGCACCCTAGCACGGGGAAGACCTACCACTATAGCTGCACCATGGTTCTCACACAGACTTCTGGGCACAGGGCAGGGATGCTGGGTCTGCAGAGAAGGCTGATTGCTACGCCAGCCAGAACTGAAAGGGCGCTGTTCTGCTTTGCTGAACCACGATTCAATTTTACAACTCCTGAGCTTTGGTATGTGACTGATGCTGCTGTTAGGAGTGAGGGGAGAACATATGCCTTGACTAACTTCATCACTCTTTATAAAGTTCTGTTTGGAATTAAAACGTTTTATTYAAGGTCTATACCTGCATTTGCTTTCTCAGAATTGCTCTAGGCTGCAGAGAGGATAAACCCTGGAGAAGGGAGTGGGAGAAGGTGCTCGGAGCCAGAGCTGCAGAGCTTACCAGGATCAGGCARTTCTTCACGCAGAACCAGGACCAGGGACACACTGAGAAGCAAAGATCCGGCAGAGCTGGGCTAGGGAAACGCAGTTAGTGTGGTAGCTCAGGACTGGTGAAGCAACCATGGTGGTTGATAGCACAGAAAGTGGGCAGTGTCACCCAGGAGTGGCAGGCTGAGGGCACTGTGCATGGTATGCCCTGCAGTGCTGCGCTGCATTGTTGGCAGCACACACAGGAGCTCGCGGCACGCCCAAGAAATAATCATCGAAAGATGAAAGCAGGCCAACGTGGGAGGTAGCAGCCTGCTCGGTTYCTAGCCTCTGATCACCTTCTTCCAAGCCCTGTTTCTTCACAGTGTCCCCTTGTCCTCCCACAATGAATGGATCATTGCCCTCCATCGGGAAAATAAATTGCTTTATGAAAAAAGGGATTGCCCGGATGTTTCCCCAGAGAACTGCTTTGCATTCAAGGTTGTGTGCACATCCTGAGAAAGAAGGTGATCTGATCTCTTTTAATAGACTCATTGCAGCCTCATAATCTGGAGCATCCGCAATTACCCATGGCTTTCTCATATCCTTCTGAGTCTTACTGATACAGCTCTTTAAGATGTCCATACCAAGACATTAGTACAGAAATACCACGGCAAGTGGCATCATGCTTTGAGGTCTCAGTGTTGGTCCCTTGTACCAGTGCTTCCTCACAAAATCTAAGTAGATCCCACAGCTGTGCGGGTCAGGCTGGTGAAGCCTGGGRATGATAACCACCAGTCGCACAGTCTCCATCCTGCTGGGCTCTGGCTACCGCCTAGCTCTTCTGGTATTAGGAAATTTTCTTCTTGCTTACAGCAAGTAGCAGACTATTTTCTTTAATTTCCTCCATCCTATCATCAGATCCCCAAAATGAAACATTTGGTAGTAAGAACAAAGCAGTTGATTATTTCCCTCTATTCAGTTACTAGTTCTTTGCCGCAGTAGCAGACCAGAATGGCAGGTGTTTTCATTAGATGAAGAYGACTGTTGCTGAGTCTTAATCCTGACAAAAACGGTATCATCAAGAGGATTTGGTCTATGAATAAGAGGTATAGCAAATCTGGGGTTTTATGTTACTAAAACTTTATACTTCTGAGAAGTTTGTAAGTATTTAGCATAAAAATATTTACTACATACTAGAAATGAAAATGAATGCTAGTTTGCTACAGAAGTAATTAAAAAAGGAAACAGCCTACAAGTTGAAGTTAAAACTGACTTATGGAACTTTTATACAAGTGGAGTCAGTACTGGGTAACTGCAGAAAAGATTGTCATGGTTTAACCCCAGCTGACAACTAAGCCCCACACAGCCACTCGCTCGCTCCTCCCCGGTGGGATGGGGGAGAGAATCAGAAGAGTAAAAGTGAGAAAACTCATGGGTTGAGATAAAGACAGTTTAATAGGTAAAGAAAAAACCGCATGCACAAGCAAAGCAAAACAAGGAATTCATTCACTACATCGGCAGGCGGGTGTTCGGCCATCTCCAGGAAAGCAGGGCTCCATCACATATCACGGTTGGGAAGACAAATGCCGTAACTCCAAACGTCCCCCCCTTCCTTCTTCTTCCCCCAGCTTTATATGCTGAGCATGACGCCATACGGTGTGGAATACCCCTTTGGTCAGTTKGGGTCAGCTGTCCCAGCCATGTCCCCTCCCAACTTCTTGTGCACCCCCAGCCCACTCCCTGGTGGGGTGGAGTGAGAAGCAGAAGAGGCCCTGACTCTGTGTAAGCACTGCTCAGCAGTAACGAAAACAYCYCTGTGYTATCAACWCTGTTTTCAGCACAAATCCAGAACATACCCCCATACTAGCTACTATGAAGAAAATTAACTCTACCCCAGCCRAAATTAGCTCAAAGATAARTGAAGCAAAATCCCTCAGGTGATGTGGTGATATTAAACATTACAGAATCACAGAATGATAGAGGTTGGAAGGGACCTCTGGAGGTCATCTCATCCAACATCCCCTCGTCATGCAGCATCAGCTAGAGCAGACTGCCCAGGACCATGTCCAGATGGCTTTTTAATATCTCCAAGGATGGAGACTCCACAATCTCCCYGGGCAACCTGTTCCAGTGCTTGGTCACCCTCACTGTTAAAAAGTGTTTCTTGATGTTCAGGCAGAACATCCTGTGTTTCAGTTTGTGCCCATTGCCTCTGGTCCTGGCACTGGCCACCACTGTAAAGAGCCTGGCTCCATCCTCTTTACATCCTCCCTTCAGATATTTATATACATGCCCCTGAGCCTTCTCTTCTCCAGGATAAACAGTCCTAGCTCTTCCAGCCTCTCCTCATAGGAGAGATGCTCCAATCCCCTAATCATYTTAGCAGCCTTCTGTTAGACTCTCTCCAGTAGCTCCGTATCTCTCTTGTACTGGGGAGCCCAGAACTGGACACAGTACTGGCGAGTACTGTGGCCTCACCAGTGCAACACAGAGSGGAAGAATCACCTCCCTCGACCTGCTGGCAACATTCCTCCTAATGCAGCCAAGGATACCGTTATCCTTCTCTGCAGCAAGGGCACATTGCTGGCTCATGTTCAACTTGGTGTCCACCAGGACCCTCAGGTCCTTCTCTCCAAAGCTGCTTTCTAGCCAGTCAGCCCCCAGCACGTACSGGTGCCTGGGGCTGTTCCTCCCCAGGTGCAGGACTTTGCATTTCCCCTTGTTGAGCTGTTTTAGACTAACTAGATCCTGGCTATGCTGCCTCTATATTTATTTTGCCTGTTGTTACTACTTGTTAGCTCATTCTTTCTTGCACTGTTTATGTAGGACTGCCAAGTGGCAATTTAGCTGCATCTGTGCTGGGTGCACATGAATCCTTCATGAGTGCTACCCTGTTCTAGAAATGTAAATTCACACATTGGCCTCATCAGTATAATTTTGAATGCAACTAATATCCATTATGTATGTTTCATTATATTTTTCATCCTCTTCCAAGGTGCAGAATTGCTTATACAGTGTATTATTTAATCTTTGGGGTTTTTGCTGGTAATGTATATGCTAGGCTGTGTTCTGTATGCAGAAGTATTCTGAAGCTGCCTCTTCTCCAAGCTGAATGAGGCCTGTTACCTCAGCCTCTCCTCACAGGGCAAATGCTGCAGCTTTCCCTGAACAGCTTGGTGGCCTCCACCGAACTCGCTACAGTTTGTTGGGGTTTTCCTTACATTCAGGGACCCAAAACTGGACACACTATTCTACATGTGGCYGAGTAGAAACAATCACTTTCCCTGGCCTACTGGCTATGCTCCTGGTGGTACAACCCAGGATGCCCTTGGCCTCCTTTGCTGCCAGGACACACTGCTGGCTCRTGGCCAACTTGCTGTCCACCAAGACCCCACGTCCTTTCCTGCAAAGATGCTCCCCAGCCTGTATTGTTGCAGAGGGCTCTTCCTTCCCAGGTGCTGGACTTGTTGAATTTCCTTGCATTTGTCCTTGCTGAATTTCATAGACATCCTGTCAGGCCACTCCTTGAACCAGTCTAGATTCCTTTGAATGGCAGCTCTGTCCTCCAGCATTTCCACTGTCCCACTTTGGCATCACCTGCAAACTTGATGAGCATGCACTCCATCTTCTCCTCAAAAGTCACTGGAAAAGATGTCAAACACAACTGGCCCCTCCGGTACTCTGCTTGCTACTGGCTTCCCATAGAGTACAACCCATTGACCCCTGCACTCTGAGCCTGATGATCTAACCACTTTTTTCCCACCTAACTGTCCACCCTCCATACTGTAGTGTCCCAGTTTGTCTGCTAGATGCAGAAAGACGAGATACGTTCCGTTACTTGGAATACCAAGTTGTCTTTTTGTACTTGTGCAGCAATGAGCGACTCCTTTGTCTGATGTGATCAAATGTACTTCAGATGTACTTCAGCCAAGCAATGAATATGCTCCCTGTTACAGGGAGGGAGACTGTTTTGAATGGGGTATTAATCCCTTCCAACAATTTCCACGTGTCTTCAAGAGTCTCAATTTGTAAGCATTTAGTAGTCCCTTCTGCTTACAAGGAACCCTTTGACTTCTCCAAATACAGTGCTAGGGCGGCTGGAGGCGTTACCCAAATGAGCAGCTGCCACAGCAGGTATGTCAGCCAGGTAGCCAACTCTTTAAAAAAGAAAAAAATATGCACTCCGACCACGTCGGGGAGCTGCTCTGAAGACTTCTTAAAAGCTTTCAAGGACGACCGGAGGGGCAGAGCCGAGGCCTGCACCGCCGCCGGGCCCGGGCAGCCGGGCGCCCCCCAGCCCGCTCGCGGGGGGCCGGCCGAGCCCCGTACCGGGCCCCCGCTCGGTGGGATTTTGGAGGCCGGGCGAGGCACGGTCTCCCAGGGGCTGTCCCGCAAGGCCAGGGCGGCCGGGCACGTCTTAACCGGTGCCCGCGGGGAGCCTCTCGGCCTCCGCTCCGGGGAGAAGCGCCGCGGGCAGCTCCCGCCGGCCTGCCCCCGGCGGCCACCGCCGTTCCTAGTCGGACGCCGAGTGTCATAGGTGAATTCGGCCCGGCTGAGGCTTCTGCCTGCCCCGGGCAGGCCAGGGCCCGGCGGCCGAGCCGCGCTCCGATCCGGCACAGCGGGCCGGGGCCGGGCCGGTCTGAGCCACCGCCCCCCCCCCCCGCCCGCCCCGCCCCCCCGCCGGACGCCACCACCCCCCCCCCCGCCGCTTCCTCCCGTCGGCCCCCGCCACGTGACCCAGCCCCTCCCCGCGCCCCTCGCCCGAACCCAAAATGGCCGCCGGCGAGCCCCTTCCCAGATTGGGCATCGTGCCCGACTCCAAGATGGTCGTCAATGGAGGCTATTCGGAGAGATCCTAGCGGGTCAGTCCGAACGCTGCGGCCCGGTAGGCTGGGCGAAGCCCCGCCTCAGCCAGSCTGCCGCTCCCATTGGCGCTGCGGGGGGCCAGGCCCGCTCTCATTGGCTAGCGAGGTGTCGCTCCCGCTCTCTCCGCTCCAGGGCCCGGGGAACTATTTTCCATTCGGCGGAGGGGGGCCGGGGAGGGGGCTCCTTCGGAGCGCTCCGTCCGCGCCGAGCGGCAGGCGGCGGGCCCGGGCGGGGCGGCGGAGGATGCTGCGGCCGTTGGGGCCGCCGGGACGGCGCTGAGGCGTCGCTGTCCCCGCCGCGGCGCAGCGGTAGGTGCCTCCCGGTCGGGGCTCGGGCTCGACGGACGGGACCTGCGCCGCTTGCCCCCCGGCAGCGAGCGACGGCCGCTCCCCGCCGCGGCCCCGGCCCCACTGCTGCCCGCCGAGGCCGCGGCTCTGTGAGGGAGGCGGGGAGCTACTGCCGTCTCCCGGCCGCGGGCAGCCAGCGCCCGAGGGAGCCGGGGGAAGGGACGGGGCCGGGCGAGTGGGAGGGGGAGGGCTCGGCTGCGGACCGCCGCCGCGGGGCTCGGCCGGGCCGGGGCGCGGCGGGGTTCCCGCGGGTGAGAAGGCCGCCCCGGGGCGGGGGACGACAGTGGAGGGGGCAGCTCCGCTCGGTGCCGGTCACCCTCCTGAGAGAGGCGGGGGAAGCGGGCGCTGGCGTTTGCAGCGAAGCCCAGGGGGCTGGGGGTTAAACCTGCCCCAGCCCGAATCCGGTGCCGGCACCCCGAGGCAGTGGGTCGGGGGTGCCCCGTGTCGGGCAGCGGGCGGGAAGGCAGCGTCGGGCTGCTGCTCCTCTTGGGCTCCCAGGTTAATTTTGAAGCTGGTGCAGGAGCAGGGGGGTTTGGTCGGCGGTCTCCCGTAGTTGAGTTTGCACGCATGTTAGTCCATATGGAAATCACCCTTGCAAAACTGGCATTAAAGCGTCTTCTGGGCACACAGCCTACTGTTAACCCCTTCTGGTACGTTAAACATCAGGCCACTTCCCTCATGAGCACTCACAAAAGTTTGCAAGTCGTCTTTGTATGCATCTAACGCAAAGTTATGAATGGTTTCTTGGAATTGTAGAAGCAGTAAATCGTGTTATTTCTGCTGTTGTTAACTTTGTAATTCTATACTTGCACTGAATCACAATGGCTTAATCCCATGGAATACACTTCTGTCTTTGATATGTTTGTTTCATCAGGTTTGTGTATCATCTGAGCATGTATTATGAACACAGGATGTACAATAGTTACACTTTCATTCCTTGAATACTTACAAAATGCTTCTCTTTTTTTTCTTCTGTCTCCTCTAAAGCTTGTCAAAGTTTTCTACAATGTTTCTGTGATTGTAAACTGTAAATTTTATGCTAATCATCATATGGGGTACCATATCCCATCATGTGAGGTGTGATCCCTGACCATACCGTGCAAACCCGTTTATGAATAATACTGTGCTTTTCCACTGAAGTTAATTCCGTTATGGTTTGTGACATTGCCTAGTTTGGTAAAGGTACAGCTTTTCTCACATAAATTGCAACAACTTCAGGAGTGCTTTTGTTGGTGCAGTATAGTCCTATTACAGGAAAATATTTTGGGGATAGATTTGGCCCAAATGAACTATTTGGAGGGAGATGACATGAATGGATAGTGCTACTAAAGCTTGCATTTATATAACCTTACTTAAAAATAATTGTGTTCCATAAATTTGCACAGAAGTTGACTGGATGTCATTTTAAATTGTTCTGCCTTCTTCAGAAAACACGTGAACTAAGTATGTGCATTGGATATCAAGATGAGAGTGAAAATCTTGAGTTTTTTCCTGGCTTTAAAACATTGTGCAGAAGACTAAACTGGATTTTCATGGCCAGCTAAATACTTCAAATACATTTGAGTGTTCTGTTTTCTTGAATTTTTACTTTATCTTAACATCTTTTGTGTAATTCTTTTTTAAACTTAAAATTCCCTTAGAGTTGAGCAATTGTATTTCAGGGCAATTTATTTTTTTTTTTTCCCCTTCTGGATGAATGGCAAAAARGATCCATCTGTGTTTGCAAGTACCACAGTAAATATTTTACTAGGTTTTAAGTGCATTATCATTTAAAATGTAGCTTTAGAGTAGTTTCACTTTAATAATTTTGTTAATATTGTGTGATTTAGGACCCAATACTGGAATGAGATTGTACAGTTGCTGGACCCCTTAGTGTGAACTTCTTTACAGAATCAGTGTCTTAAGGTGCCTTTCTATAAGTGCTTTTATTTTTATTATGGGATTATACAATGAGGGTATAATTCCTGATTTCCTTTCAGGTAAACCTGATTAACTTCAGTTTAGGGATGTTACTCCAAGATACAGTACTTTTACAAAAGAGACTTTTTAGTCCCATTCCACTCCACAAAGTGTATTTGTGCAACATGGAGACTGTAATTTATGGGTGCCAGAAGTTTTGAGTCCAACGAATTATTGAAGATGATGGAATGTCCTTTCATAAGTCTATTTCAGGAAGGGAAGTTGGGGTTGTGTCACTAGGTAATGACCATGGAGTACATCATAGCCCCCAAATGCTGTTTGCCTTACTCACTTAGATCTCATAACTTTTCTTCTGAGTTCAAATCTCTCATGGGCCACTGTGCACACAGATGACATTAGGGCAATTTTGTAGTTAAATTCTGTTACATCATAGAAATCTTGAGGTGTGGTTCATACACCTCAAGATCTCATGTCATGCAAGTTTGTGCCGTTAAAGGCTTCCTGCTGAAGATGTCATGCAGCCCTCAGCCTGAACATAACCCCTGTTACTTTGAATATGCCCAGTTGATGAGGTTGCTACAGTGAGATACTGAAAGAAGGCAAGTTTCCATGTTAACAACCTCCTAATTAATTCAGTCAATATGTAAACAGTCAATCTGTAAACGAAGATATTCAAGTGGACCTGGTATCAAAGCAATAGCCTTAGCAATAGGGTCTCTGTCAGAACAGATTTAATTCTGTCTTTTTGTGGGTTTTGTACATTAATAACTATGGCAGAGTGAATTAGCTGTACTTCTAGGGTGCATTCTTTGTCAGTCCAAAGCAAGCTACAAAAAAAGAGAAAACAAAACAATTTTGAGACCTGATGGACTGAGCTGCTGAAATCTGTTCTGATTTTCCAGTTGGTCTAAATGTCTTGCATCTACTCTGGTTTCAGAATTGCATTAGCAATACAACTAGCTAGTGAATTCAGACAGCTGCGTAACATGCAATAGCTTGACATGACTTCATATGTATGAGAACATTGGAAAAATGGCTGGGTTAGTCCTTGGAGGAATATCTAGAATTTCTCTTCTATTGGTCTTTTAATGGTGGCAGGTATATCTAAGAAAGAGAGAGCAGATGGAAGGGATTAGAAATCAACTGTGTTCTATTAGAAAGGGGTTTTTTTTATCTTCTTTTAAACATGTGAAACCTGTCACTCTGTGCAAGGTTCTAGAGAGATGACTGTTCATCGAATTTGATGTGGCAATTCRCATGTTTCCTGATGGACTAATAACCCAAGATGGTATAACATGCATTTTTCTGGTCTCATTCATTATGTTTAAAGTTAAGTAAGAGATGTATTTTACGCTAATCAAAGGATAGTGATGATTGCTGTTAATAGTTGTAAATTACCTTTTCCTGTGATAGCCTGTTGTTAAATAGCTCGATTTTTGCTAGATACTTCATGGGGTTCAGATGACTCCATGTAACTTTCATACAGTAGGTTTATCTATTCTTAGGATTTAGTTAAATTGGTGATGTGTCATTTACTGCTACAAATAGTGAAAACGAATGTAAAATCTAAACAGGATACCTTTTTCTTCACTAAAATGGATATTCCTGACTTTGTAGAATGAAAGAAAGAACTTTTGATGTAAAAGCCTCACCATAAATTCCTAAAGTATTGATTCCTATTCCAAAATATTGGAATAGACTGGCTAGTTAAGTCATTCTTGAGTAGCTGTCTGTTTTAGGCTGATTTCCTTGCCTCTTGTTTCCCCAAGAGCTATGCTTGGTAGTTTCTTCAACCTTAAGGGGAAATTAGCACTTAGTATTTATGTTGTGGTATTTATGCTTAGAGGCTTCATTAAGGCCACAAGGCTTGGTTGTGTTGAGCAATATGCAGTGCCTCCCCTCCATCTGATCATGGCCTGCACTGTATTGAGATGCCTGCTGTCTTCTAAAGATGTCTACCTAGTTTAAAAAAAATGCGTTTTGATTTATGGGTTTTGGGGTCAGAAGGATTATCAACTTTGCTGATACTGTTAACCTATGCATTAGTTTGAAATGAACATGCAATTGCTCCATTAAATAAGAAGTGCTCTGAAACGATATGTATTTGTGTGGTTTGGTTGTTGGACAGCTTATTTTAATCTTTGAGCTATATCTAGTTAAAATATTGTATTTAAAGTTTAGTAAATGTATGCTATACCTTCTGGAGCCCTTATACTTTGTCAGCTCTATAAATTAACTCTGACACACTGAATATTTTTCACCAGCTAACGTAGCTGTTAGTTAGGTTAAATAAAGGAGAAAAGCCCACATGCTCTCTCCATGCATACAGCTGGACATCTCTGTTAAATTTTTCAACAAAAATGAAATTTTGATTGCTTTTTAAAGCTTCATGAATACACTAATTGGTGAATCATCTAATGTGCAGTTTAGTTTCAGGAAATATGAAATGGCTCACTAACTTCATGGTTATAAGATTATGCAGACCTTCTGAAAATCTCAGTAAGAAAATGCGTGCAGTGGTGGTGGTTGATATTTTTGGCTGTGAGAGAGGTTGGCTAAAACTCAATGTAGTTATGCATAGTCTGCACTAGTTTATATGGTAGAAACTCATTTGAAGAATTATCTGGAAGGAAGAAAGAGTAATTTTACAGGTTTATCTGCTCTTGGGACCTTATCCAGATTTTGTTTAAGAAGTTTACAGTCAGGAACCTCTTCTGCATCTGTAACTGGTCCTGAATTCCTGGATAACATGGTAGTTGCTTTTCACACTGTGCTTTTACACAGCCATGGTTGTTGAATTCTTCAGCCTTAATGTTGGACAGCTGCAAAACATTTAAAGCCTATTTTTGAAAGATTGGGATAAGAAGGAGGGGGAGATGGAGGCTGCCCAGATAAGTAATACTTCTTGAGGACTCTGAAGAATTTTCTTTATGTAGCCATATACGGTGTGTTCCTGGCTAGCTGGATACTACTTGATTATGTACTGTGTTATCAGCTGAAGTATTTAAACCAGCAAAAACTTAGGTTGTAGTGACTGCTTATGCCAGTTTGACTTAATTTTCTTCATGGAACTTGGCTAGCTAGGGATGAACGTGTTTAATAGGGCAGACCTGCAAGTACCCTGTTTCTTGAAAAGAACTTGAACACCAGACTTCCATCTCCAAGATGTTTCTAACTTCTGATATCTTGAATTCTGTCTGCTTAGGTACATCTGCTTTTATAGCTAACTATATACTCTGCCTCTGTACCTTAGGTTTTTGGTTTTGCAGTAAGGCTTTTGCAGCAGAGTCTGATTTACTGACTGACTCGCTTATGGAAAAAGTACCCATTACTAAACTTTGTTTCTGGAGAGCTTTTACGTTTGGCCTGTGTGAAGAAGGAAGTATTTTAATCATTCCACTAGTGCAATAAGAGGTCTCGTATTCTTTTGAAGTAGCATATGGATAAAGTGAATTAATTTTAGACTGCAAATTATCTTTAATCTTCAGCTGACTGGAATCTTTGTGTGATAGGTTTGGTTAAACACTTATACTGCTTAGTTGATGCTTTTTTTTTTCTTAAATCTTTAATTTTCACATTTCTGTTGGGGAACAGTGAATTATATACTTTTTTTAAACATATGTTAAACCTCACTTGGGTAGAAAGTGGAATTCAATTAAATATACAAATAGCATTTTAAGAGTGGTTTGTAGTTTATTACTTCAGTTGTGCTGGATGAGTAGTTAAACCAGCAATTTTATCAAAACACATTTTTTATTTAAAATTTGCTCAATAAGTTAAAATTTCTATTCACTTGTGTCTTGCAGTATTTTAGACTTGGTAGATCCCATTTCTCATTCGTTGGTCTTACTCATGGCTTGGAAGAGGAAAATAAATATGTATTTTTAACCTGCCAAACAGTTGTGGTGGTAAAATTATTAATACCTAAGATTGAGAGGTCTGGCTAAGAGGTTATCTTTACGAAAAGAACATTCCTTTCAACTAAAAGCTAGCAGTCTGTGATTGTTTCCAACTCCCCACTTCTGAGCTAGGATAATACCGAATGTGCCACTCCTGTAGGCTCCACCAAGAGCCATCTCTCCATATTGTCACGTTATTTACTGCTTGAGTCCTCCTTAGAATTGTGGCTGTTAGCAAGGGACTTAAGGAGTCCATCCCTTTCAGGGATGGGTACCTGGCTTTGTTAGCATTGAAATGATTGTTTTTCCTTGCCATTTTCCTTTTTCTGAAATAGTATATAGGTTGGGTCTCTGTGATCACTTGGCAGAGAACCAGGAGAGATGCTGTCAATGTTCTCTCACTGTGATCATAGTTAATAAAGCTTCTGTCTGAACTGTCCTGAATTGTACCTGCATTATTACGCAGTCGGAGTCCTCAGATTCTCTGACACAGTTTCTCAATTTTTATGCAACCAGTTCGTTTAATCCATKATGTTCTCCTTTCTTTTCTCTTCTGGGTTAGTTGGTAATGGCTTGTTGAGGGAGACCAACTCTGAGTGCTGGTGTTGGCCTAAGAGAGTGGGCTGAGGTGTGTAATGGGGCAAGGGGGTGCAGAGGGGTGATGGTGTTGTGTTGTGCCTTCAGACTGCAGTGACTTGTTCTCTCTTAAGTCTGTGTCATCTAGCCACACCTTTAATGGAAGAAAAGTCTCTTGAATCCAGTGTGCGAAGTTTCTGCTGCCAAGATCTCACTGGGTATTTCTGCAAGTTCTCACCAGTGGCTTAACTCATTTGGACATTTGACATCCTTTAAAATTTTGGCAACAAACATGATCTGCTTTGATTTTGCTTTATTTTTATTTATTTGTTTATTTATTAATAGTAAGTCAAGGCCTTAATGCAGATTATTGCAATGCTGGGTAGATTTGGATATAAATTGGATTTAAAGTTTCAGTATCAGGCCAGCTTTATCTTCAAAAATGTATGTGGTTTATCTATTGAAGAAGTTCCTCATAATTATTGTTCTTAAGATCTGGATGCCTTATTTATGGAAGCAAGAAATTTGACAACAGGACCTCTGGTTCTTACAGATGTAAGACAAATTATGTGTAACAATTTAGATTAAGATTATGAGATTAAAGTTTCTGTTAATGTAATCTTGGAGAATGCAAAGGTACTACCTCTGGGTTTAAGGCCCTGAACTGCAAAGTACTGACTCTGGGAGAGGATATCAGGGATGTGTTAATGAATAGCTCACCTGTTCTTGTATTCTTTCCTCAGCAGCATGTATTGGCCAGACAGGTTTCTTACTAGGTGTACCCTTTGATAGTCTGGACTATTCTTTTGTTACATCCCATTACTGTATTTCAGGAGTGCATCATCTGCCTGTTAGTATTTGCTGACATTATTAGCTTATAGCCTGGTTTGGCAATTAACAAAATTCTGTCACATCTTGGATTGTGACATTGTGATTCTCGGTTTCTTTTGGTGACTTAGTTATCTTTAGAAGAGAATGTTTGAAATGGACTTCTGGAGAAAATCTACATTTATTCTGGAAGCTTAACATATTGTGCACTGGTAAAATTGTAGAAATATTGATTTTCTAATTCCTAGTCACTTACTTTGAGGATGAAAATTCTTTTTTGTTCTTTATTCTAAAGATAACTTAGCAATTAGTCCTCCAGTATGACAATTCCAAAATAACTTCTCTTATGGTCTTCTATGGTGCTTTCACATCTCAGTTAAAATGTTTGCAAGTCCAGTAAATCCACATAGTAGTCTATATTATAGAGGTATTTTTATTGCCCATTGAATTGTATTCTAGCAAAAATTATTTGAATAAATACAAGGACTCTTTCAGATTGACCTGCTGATCTACTGTTTCCCTTTACTGGAACTAAAAAGAGAAAATCTGGGAATCTGTCAGAAGCTTTAATTTTTATAATGCTGAAACAGTTGTGCTATAAGAAGTGAGAAAACTGCTTTGCCTCAAACAGTCTGGGTTGACCAGTGTCTATTCTCACGTGCAGATGATACGGTTTTGTTCTCAAATTTCTTGGGGTCTGAAGCATCTGTTAGAGGATTTAGCATTTTTGTCAGTAGAACTGCTAGACCTTATATACATATGACATGGTTTTGTTCTCTCAAACTCCTTTGGGAGTGAAGCATCTGTTAAAGGATTTTCAGTGTTTTTGTCAGAAGGAATGTGACTAAAATTCAAAACTATCAAGTAATTACACTCATTTATAGCTCAGAGTTGCTTACGTGGATGACTGATGACCACTGCATTGAACAAGTTTTCTATTTTGATATTTGTCTAATAGTTGTGAACAGAATAAATGAAGTTAGGGGCCTTAAGGTCCAGACCAGTAGAGTAATTTGTGTCTGAAAAAGTAGTAGTCATCTTGTATTTTAGATTAAGGTTTGGGCTTAGATTCAGTATGGCATGTGGTTTTGGAAAAACATTTTGTTCTACTGTAGACCATAGAAATGTATATGATCCAGGCRAAACTACTTTTTGTTGATTAAACTTATACTTGTTTCCAGGACTAGGTCTGGAAGCCGGTTTCTAGGGGCTAACTGTTAAGTGGTCTGAAAGTTTGAAATCTCTCTGCTTTTGTGCATTGTTTGGTTTGTCCCTCCCCCATATCTATTGATCACTGTTGTATTTTTTTAGTGAGTGCTGTTTGGCTTTTTTTGCAACTAGTTTTGATCAGAATTTTAAGAATGGAAGAAATTAGCAAAGTAATGTATCATCAGCTGTCTTTCTGAGGCTATCTATATTTAACTGGTATTTGGAAATCCTTGTTGTTGGTAGTGAGCTCCAGAGGAACTTTACAGCCCTGTTTTCAGCAATACAGTTGGTTTATTTGGGTAGAAAATATTCTCCCTGAGCATCATAGATGGCAATAGATAAGCTGAAGGTTTGCAGTTATACCTATTTTGTAAATGGTTCTTAAGATATAAATGACTTTGGTCTTAGTCCTGTAAGTTCTTGCTTATAGGCTCAAAAATTATCATGTTATGAAATCACTTTTTGTTTCAATTATGCAAATAATTCCCTTATTTTGACTGTACAGCAGTAGAAACAAAGACTGCAAAATATCTACATACCCCATGAATTCTATAATATTTTTGAAACTTTAGTCAAATATGAGAGGTGAATTAGTTTTGTACCATGATAAGCCAATCATCTCAAYGCTAGTAAGGTTAACGTGGCATACTAGTAGTATATCTATGCATGGTTGAGGACTATGTCATCCCTGTACTTGCTTTAAAGCCGGTAATAAGTGAAAAGAATCTCGATTTACCAATTTCATTGACAGAGGCATGTATAATTTCACACAAGTTTCTTAATGGGACACCTGCGATGGCGTTTTCTGTTTTCCTGAGAAATACAGAGGCACTAAGATTTTTTTTTTCTTTCCTCATAATCCCAGAGAGCAGAGAGTAAAGCAAACCTGAAAATTGTGGAGAAAAGAGAATATTGTTATGTAAGGAGATGAAATGCCATACAGCTGTGGTTTACAATTTGTTCATTACTATGAAATTTGATAAAATTGTATTCCTCTTTTTCAATATTAATGCTTTGTTTGACAAAAGTTTGATACAGCAAAGATGTGCAAAGAGATAGTTTTGCCCTTTTTGTTATGCAGTACAAATCTAGAAAGAGGCTAGTCTTGTTCAGGGTCCGTTCTCAATTTTTTCCTGTAAACTCACCGTTTGTATCTCATTTTCTGAGTTCTCACAAATGTTGGGCTTGGTTTCTTCTGTTACTCACAGACTTGCTTTTCTTTGTACCATTAAGTTACAGCTCTAATGCCAAAAAAATCTACTTCGCAATTTAATTTTGGCTGACGTGAAGAGGGTCAGTAATTATAGTTACTGTTTCCAGCAAGTTGAGTTTTTCCAGCAGTCTTTCTATGAAGAATGTGACTGTGGATTAATTGAACATAAAAATGAGTCAAAACCTTTTTTCTGCCAAAGGCAAACATAGGAGTAGGTGCTAGTAAGGTTTTCAAAACTCTGTTACTTAGGTAATTTTTAGATCTACTGTGARCTGTTGCTCAAGGAAGTATAAAACTGATTTAATTTAGTGAGAAAGTTATTGGGGTACAGCTTACTTGTAAAACAGATAGCAATTTTGTGGAAGCTTTTTCATTTTCACTCTTTGAAACAAGTCGATGTGAAGGCATTTTTAAAGCCTACTGCCTCCAAGCTTCCTGCCAACAGTGAGGTTGTCATCTCTAAAGCATGGTACCCTGTCTTTTTTCAAGTTATTCTGAATTCAGAGAGGACAGTAAGTTAACAGTTGTTGATTTAAGAATATGCTGACATCATGGATGACATACCTAACAGAATTTCTTCTCTTCTGCCTTGCTAGTTTATGCACATGCCTTTAGTGTCCTGGAGGGGCTGAAGAGGCAACAGTGGTGCTCTGTGGCAGCAGGATGACATACTTCAGTTGTTGAATAGTGTGTGATAGTATTCAGCTGATGCCTCTCTTCTGAAGGATATTTTAATTCTGCAGTTTCATTAATCACTAAGTTTTCCTAATGCTCAGTATGCACTTTTCTTTCATAAAAACACCATAGTACTGGTATAAGGAATGATCTAGAGGGAAACACTTCTAACGTAGCTGAGTTTGTYATTAGCATGGGAAAGTAGTCTTGATCTTAGCTGTCAGTACTGTGCTGTCAGAAACCCTCGTGGTTTGCATATAGCAGGAGTTATGGTGGTGTTACAGGTACAACTACATTGGCAAAAATTCTGGTGGTTTGATTTGGGACAGTGATGGAAGCCAAATCAGGAAAAGAATGTCAACGTACAAAGCTGCCTYTCTGTTACAAAATCTTACTAGGTAGGCCTACCGATACAGCACCATTTGCAAATCCCTTAAGCATAGATGAATCCAGTGCTTCTGATCCTTGTTTCCTACTCATTTAGCTTTRCATTTATATTTTATAATCTTTTTACTAATTTTGGAGTTGAACCATGTATTTAGCTCTCATGGGAAGTGATTGTACTTCAACATTCGAGGCAGCATAGGTAGTTAAATGCCTCTGTGCAATAGCTAAGCCTGGGGGTCAAATAGATGCACATAGAAAATTGCTACTCAAACGGCTTTGCAAGCATACCTATCCCATACATGCAGCAATTAAGCAGATAGGAGTAAACTGTGTATTCATGTACTTTGTTTGTCATATGGGAGTGCACAGAAAGAAGATAGACTTGAGCCTCCTTGGTGAGGAGCAGCAGCAAAGGAGTGTATCATGAAGGAGGTGAAATCAAGTTCTGTGTGTGTGGAGTCGGCAGAGCTGAAGCTTGCAGCATGTCAGTGGTAGCACAACTGCTGGTGGTGGTGATACCAAACCCGTGTGCGATCCCTGGGCTGTAATGTAGTGCCAACAGGTGGTGCTGTTAAAAGAACTATTGCTGCTTTTGCATCTTCTCCCCTCTTGTCAGGTAGAAAGGACATATGACCATGGAAATCTGTTGTGGGGGAAGTCTGTTGGGGGAGCACATTAAAGTCCTTGAATGCATCCAGAGGAGGGCAACAAAGCTGGTGAAAGGGCTGGAAGGAATGTCCTTTGAGGAGCGGCTAAGGGCTTTGGGCTGTCTAGTTTGGAGAACAGGAGGCTGAGGGGCAACATCATTGCTCTCTACAGCTTCCTGAGGAGGGGAAATGGAGAGGGAGGTGCTGAGCTCTTCTCCCCGGTATCCAATGGTAGGATGCGTGGGAATGGTTCAAAGCTGCTCCRGGGGAGGTTTAGACTGGAYATTAGGAAGCATTTCTTTACTGAGAGGGTGGTCAAACGCTGGAACAGGCTTCCTAGAAAGGTGGTCRGTGCCCCAAGCCTGTCAGTGTTTAAGAGGCATCTGGACAATGCCCTTAATAACATGCTTTAAGTTTTGRTCAGCCCTGAATTGGTCAGGCAGTTTGACTAGATGATCATTGTAGGTCCCTTCCAACTGAAATAATCTATTCTATAACACAAACTAAAAAAACCCCCCACAACAACCAACCAGTATTTAGACAAAGGTATAACTTTGGACCAGGTGTAGCTATATTCAAAGGTATTCCAGTTTTAGGCTGGCTGCCTGTAGTGCTCTCCTCATGATCCTTCAAATAGCTTTAAATTGTCCATAGTTGAAGTTGAGCAATGGTAACTGGAAATAAAGAGTTAGTGGCCATGGCTGTTTCTGGTTTTMTTTATATATGGTTTGAGGTTAAATAGGATGTCCAGGACTGCTTGGAAGAGAGTCAGAAGAGTGAAGAAAAACCTCTCCTGGTCATTGTGTTTTCTTACTGTTGAGGTGGGGTTTTTTCCCCTCTTCAGACTCTCTGAGGGTTCTTATCTGCTCCTTGTGGACTTCAGCTCCTGCTTACTGTGGGTCTAAAAGTCCTCCATGTTCTGTAATAACTGAAAATATTGTCATCTGTGTATGTCCATGTTGCTTCACTTTCTTGTTTGCTGCCTCCATTCAGTACTCTTAGGATGGAGTGTACCATTGTACAAGATCAAGGCTGTGAAGTCTTCCAATTCAGCGTAATATCTCTGAGGCTTGCAAAGGTCACTCTGATTTGCCTTTCATGCAATGTTTTCTGGAGAAAACAAGATGGCATAGAGTGTTAATGTGATCTCAATAAGTAAACAAATAGTTGGAATTTTTAGAGAGGAAGATAGTTTTATGTTTTATTTGTTTGCTGGATCATCCTGCTCTGTCATTTCACTGAACCTGACATGGACAATTTGAATAGTTGTGATTCTGTATTTTGTTGCGCAGCTGAGAACTTCTGTAGCGAAGTGCATTGCTGCGTAAATGAGAATGGGAGTTCACACATGAGTCATTGTTCCCACTGGTGTTCTTCCTTCATCTCTTACTGCCATAGATAATAGGAAGTGTTAGAAAATTTTTAAGAGATGCTGTATTCAGTTGTTTATAACTTTGTTGAACTCTAATCTTTTGGACTGAAATACTTTATGCCTTTTCTTTGCCTTGAGTTTAATTTTGTTTAAAGCTTTCAGCCAAAATTCTTCATCTGTTTTCAGAAACAAAACTAGAATAATTGTCTGTGCCATTTCTTTATGGCAGTCATTTCTTTGAAATACTGTAGTGCACCTCTGAACTGGAACATGTACTTGAAATTTGTCGGTGGGTGACCTCTGGCTGAGATGTAATGTTTTAATTTTATATGAAAATCTGCCAAAATYGAGCCAATTCTCTTTTTGAAAATTTGTGATCTGGACATGGCAACATTTCCTTGTGGAATTCCCTGGAGACTGCCTGCACTCTGTGTGCTCAGCAGGATTTTTCTTTCAAGTACATCTCTGGACTGCGGTAAGCTGTGCAGAGCCTGGGAACCAGAATTGTCCCARGTTAAGGGGGGAGGGGTTGGGGTGGGGTGGGGGTGTGTGTTAGAGGCGTCTTATGGCACAAAGCCAGGTGGGAAATCTCTGTGAGACAGCCCTGGCACATGTCAGCTCCAGAATCATGCACTCATTCCTCCTCCTTTCCCGTCCCATCAGCTCCCCAACAGCTCCAGACTCCTACCAACACCTGTACTCTTGACTGTGACTTTGACTGTGTCAATGACTTTTTAGAGAAGGTGGGGTATCCATACTGGGCTAAAGCTTGGCTTCTCCTATATGCAAACAGGTATGTTGCTTCTGAGCGTAGCAAGGATGCCACTCATCATACTAATGTGTAACTGCGGGTTGTAGGGAGCGTACTCAGTCACTTCATACGAGTAGGGTATATGCATTTGGTCAGTACTGATTGCTGTGGCAGTCATACAAAAAAGCTCAATCTGATTCTTTAGAGATCTTAACAGATAAAATCTGGAAAGGCTACTGAGACAATGAACCTAAAGGTTTTTCCTTCAGGAGTTCCAAACTGGACCAAGTTTGRCTGTACTTCTATAAGGACAGCAGAAGATGTTCCACACAAGGTCCACACTTCCTGAATTTATAAGATGAGTAGGTGGGTTTTTACACTGAAATGTAACTTTTTTGGACGTTTTTCCTACAACAACTTCAACTTTGAAGAACTATTTTAGGTAGCTACCAGGCCTATAAAACTCAGACCAAATCAGAAAGCTACAGAAAACCACTGAACATGGTCTGATAATGGGAAGCATTAGGTGATGGTAATAAATAAACTATAAAAAAAAAGGAGGGGGGGAAGTTTTCAAAGGCATGTCTCTCTTGTTGGGAAAAAGACTTTAAGCCCACCAAGTAGGCTGAATTTCTCTGCTGCTTTTGAGGTGGCTAATTCAAGCTTTAAGAAAGATGGCCTTGCCTGCTGACACTGTACAGCTTAAAGTACCCTTTTTTAATGCATTTCCCATGTAGCAAAATCCATGTCAGTTATGTAGTCTTCAACTACATGTAGTCTTCAAGTTCACACTTGAAGTTGTGTGAGAGAACCTTCACTGAGTTTTATTGCTGTCATTCCTCTGAACTAGCAGCAGAGCCCACTGTGGCAGTGTGAACTTCAGAGGAAGTTAGTACTCGGTTGAGCAGGAGTTTCTTTTCCATGTTTGTTCAGTATAGGAGAGAACAGACAGATTTTGCTGAAAAATCCAGTCTGGCTGCTTATCAGAACTCTTATGAAGGTAAATCTTAATTTTTCTTCAAATTGTGATGGATTTTAAGTTACCTACAGGTTAGTCCTGTATGCCTATGTGCCGCTGATGCCAGTGCTGTCAGAAATTTGCAGTCTTATATCTATACTCAAACACTGGACAGTGTTCTCTGGTTTTCCCCTTCTGCCTTCCACCTGACYGGTAGACTGCTGCCAATCTATAGCAGAAGAGTTTGAGATCTGTGTGAGGTTGCACAACTGGTTTTAGTTACTCAGACCCTTCAGCTTTATGTAATGGTTTGGGGGGCGCTCAAGCTGTGGCTAATCATGGGTATCTCAAGAAAATCTCTTAGTTTTCATCTACAAATGAGAATTTGGACTATCGCCCTTAGGGTGCCCTGGCTATGGCTAAATTCTGTTAATGAGAAACAACCTAGAAAGACCTGTATGCTTCTGTTCCTTTMCTGCAGGGAACTGGTAAATTACCATCTCATGGTGAAATAGTATAAATCACTCACTTTGTCTCTGTTGTGTTTTGGGATTTGTTTGGTTTTGTGTGTGGTGGATTTTTTTGGTTCTTTTTTTGTGTTTTTTGGGTTTTTGTTGTTGTTTTGTT
>JASVER010000006.1:13795492-14133358 GCA_030449065.1 Oceanodroma leucorhoa | reverse complement strand
TGCTCTCTGACAAGTTCATCATCCAGTAATCATTGTCTGATTTTGGTTTGCGCAGTTTTATGTGGTGCTTCAAACTCTTTCTGCATGAAATGCAGTCTCTTACACCATTTATACAACTGAATGTCTGCTTTCATAGATCTGATTAAGGACAAAAGAGGATTATTAGTTTTATTAGTCTTGTGCAGCTGGTAGTGCTGTTGTAAAGATTTGCTTTTCTAGTCCGTTCCTTTGCTGCATGTTCTTGGAGTTCTTGCAGCCTGTAACTTATACTTACCTGTATCAGACAGGAACCCATAGATACTTAGCAACTTTCCAATACTGAATGTGGTGTTGTGTGTGTTGGGTATTAGAGTGGTATCACAGGTTAGTGAGTTGCCTTTTTCAGATAAGCCATTTTCCTATTGATTAATAGAAATGTGCATTAGCTAACCAGGGGGTTATTGGTCTATGACTAGGTCTTGGTGCGACAATCCTTAGTGAAAGCTGGAGTCAGCTTTAGGATTAGATAGATGACATCAAAAGGCAAAACATTTATATATTTTATTTTCAGAAGAATGTAGGAGCTAACCAAACACGTACATTTTTCATAGAAAATTCTCATCCTGTGTGGGCTCACTTACTTAACATACAAAGGTGCTTCTTTGCTAGAACAAGCATTTCATTCAAATAGTTTTGGTGTAACTGATTGCATTATGTAAGGCCAAGAAGAAAGATGTAGCCATGTCTTGACGAATAGTATCACCTCCATTGCATCTTACTATGCAATAGGATCCAGCTCCCTAAAGATAAGATAGTAACATAATAATCTAGTTAACACCTCAGTTGTAATGGATTGAGGCAATAAATGCTCTTAAGAGGAAAGACAAACCTGACTTTTTTATCAGTGATTGTTCAGTCTCTCTGATGCTTATCCTGTGCATAAAAGTCTTACATTTTTGGCAATATGAAGAGTTAGGGTTTTTTCCTTGAAGCTTTTATGGTACATCCTGATACTATGTTTTGAATCATGGGCATTCCATTTAAAAACATGGAAGTGTTCTTGCTCATGAGTAGAGACCAAGAGAGCCTCTAAATTTACACATTAGTCGTCTTTGTGTAAAGGTGCAGAATACAAAAGGAGAGCAGGTTTTGCAAAGAGTTGGCTTCTTTGCTGTGCCGTCACTCTGAGAAACTTTTTTTGTTGTTAGAACAGTAACTCTAAACTTAGTAATTTATAATCTCATTACACTGAGCTTTTTCCATTTAAAGACTGCTAATGGATCTTTATATTAGTACTGTTTAACATCACTGTCAATTAAAGGAACGGTGCAATTGTATATATAACATGTTCAATTAAAAACAGAGCAGCATGCTCTGTAGCTGTTGGGGCAGGTTTGTTCTAGTGATAGCAGTGGTGTGACTATCAAGCAGTTCCATTACAGCCTTTTGATTTCACAAACTCCAGAATTCTGCATTAACATTTATTGACTGAAATGTCTTTCATACAGAGATTATGTACAAGTACTGACTTTTCCTTTTAACACTTCTAGATCTCCAGTTATTTAAGGTATGGAAATATTCGTGCTACTGTACATTGTTGGAATTCTTGACTAGCAAGCTAAAGTAAAACGCCTAAAACGTGAAACTTGGCAGAGGCATAGATATAGTCTCTGCTGAGCACTTTGCTTTAAAGAAATTTAGTTCTGACTTTTCAGTATTTATACTTAAACTGTCTGGCATAAAAAAATAATCTGATATATATTGATGTATATATTTTTTATATTAATATTTATAGTTTGTATGTGTCTGTATATATAATTAGACACTTGTTGGTTCAATGATATAAAACTCTGCTAAGCTAACAAACTGATATATTTTTTCCCTTACTCCTAAGAAAAATCTCCATATCTCAGAGGCTGAACCTGCAAGGCTAATGCATTAAATTTTTTTTACTTGAATTTTAATATTGTGAAAAAGCAAAGGGCAGAATTTCAGAAAGCTTCAAATTCACTGAAATCATGATTCCTAGTAGAGGTCAAAATATGTTCTAAGTGTCTTTTTACACTTTTGCAAGTCCCACTGGAAGTAGTTTGTGCAGTCTACTTTTAGCTAGTTCCAGAATGCTGTGGGGTTTTTGGTTTGGTTGGTTGGGTTTTTTTTGTTTTTTTTTTTTACTTTTTTCCTTTCCTTACATAGCAAATTACAGTGCATCTTTATCGTAAACTGTCATTGCACATGCTTTGTATGTCCAATATACAGAATATCCAGGACAGTCTTAGTTTTGATTTTCTAGCATATTAGTCTGTAATTTTTGAAGTTATAATAACGCCTTTAGTTAATTTCTGGTGGCATTTGAAAACCACAATTTCAATTCCACTGCAGTTTAATAATACTGTTGATGTTGCAGTTGGCTGTGCCGTAGCGTGACCCTGCACAGCGAGGCTTGGTGGRCGCTCAGTGGCAGAGCTCGCAGGTACACAACCATAAAGCATGGGTTCCTTTCAGCTGGAAAGTTGCAGAAAAATGTTTCTGATAGCTCTAACTGGATATAGTTTAGGATAAAGTTGCCTGTGCATCAAAGTGAAAACATGAAACAGGCTAGACCTACTGGCAGCCTTCCAGCTGCTTCTCCTTCTTTGCAGGGTTTATATTCTTTTACCTACCCCGGCCCAGCCTAGGGAACCAGGTGCTTGCTGCCAATTAGTCTTGTCAAGACAGCCCAGAGCTTCTCTTGACAAGCCTGACTGCTGAYAGCAGCTGTGGGGTAGGCTTAGGCAGGATTTTAACTCCTTGCTTGCCAAATACTTTGCAGGTTAAATCCCCTGGTCTCATTCTGCAGTTATTGAAATATGCTTCTATTTTATGAAAACATGTTTTATACAGAAACTGATCTAAGATTACCAGTGGTGCTGTAGTGGTAGAGTTTACTTGTCAAACTTGTGGCATGAAAGAGTGTAAGTTGGGAGTTATGTCATTATGAAGGTCACTTTATAAATTTGTGGRTGCTATCAGAACTGTCCATCCCAGGCCACGTTCTACTTCATGTAAAGCGTAGCTGTAGCTGGATAAGACACCAGGCTGATCGATCAGTTTTCTCCCCAGTAGCTTGAAGTTTAATCTCTCTTCAGTATTGCAGTGGCACAAGGGAGTTTGACCAATTTACAGGTCATCCATTAATATAGTTGTACTGTAAATTATAATTAAATGTTTCATATTTTTAAACATTTCARGTAATTTATATTGCTGCAAAGAGAAGCTCATTTTTAGTTGTGGAATTTTCCTGAGTTTTCTTGTCTTTTACATGTGCGTATGACCTTGGTACTACCAACTGCTTTGCTCCAGTAATGTTAGCAGTGAACAAAAAATACAGATGCTATACATAAAACCTCAGAAATGGCAAATTTATGAATTGAGCAACTCATAGTGCAAGAGAGTTTTTTTTAAGTGCATGTAGCAATATTTAGTCTTCAGGTTAACACTAACTTCTTTAATTGCAGTTTCTAAGAAATCACAGCTTAGCCTGTCACTCTTCTCAGTTGTTGTGGTTCTAGAAGCTTTTGAACTTCTGGGTTCACTCAGATTTGAAAGAAAGGCAGCTTTTTTTAATTTGTCTTGCAAATTGCATGAATAGCAATACTGCTTTTTCCGATGTAGTCACCATTCTAGATACATCACTATAGAAAGACAAATAGAACTTTGTTTTTATCAATTTTAAGAGGTGGCAGCTAGCTAGTTTGTATTAGAGAAGATGATCTTTTGCTTGGTCAGATAGAAAGGAAACATGGGAAGTAGCTGGGCGCATGATAAGAGCTCTGTGTGTAAAGGAGATGCTTGTAAGCTGGTGGGGGCAAGGGTACTATGGTGAGGGAGAGGCATTAGGCAGGCTGTTGAGGTTTTGAAAAATGTAGTAAGAAGAAATAAGACTGTTAAAGCAGTAGAAATTGATCCCGGAACAGAGGAACTATCTCTTTGCAAAATAGTCAATTGGCAATTGAATGAAATGCTCTGTTTACAAAATACCTTAAATTGGATGTTTCTACTGAGCTAGTCAAGAATGTGGGATATGATTGACCCATCTTTTCAACTTTGCTTCCAATTTCCTTTGCTTTTAGTGAGGCATAGCTATTAAGGTATGCTTTTCCTTAACTCAGAATTCCCAAGAATTACATATGAATAACCATTAGATCACTCTTTATATCAATTTGAGACCTATTTATATTTTAGAACTTGATAGAGAAGGTTATGCTTCGGTAGTGTTCTTAAAAGTAGAAGCAAATTCTGCCCCGCTAGGGGAGAGCTCCATAACTTTTTTCTCAGAGTACTTACAGCTTTTGCAGAGGTCATCAAGAGGGCTGCTGTACTTAACCTCAACACTGACTGGAACCATTTATTCTGCTCACCTGAATTTAAAAAAAGTATATTGGCAGCTTCTGTTTGAGGAGAGTTAAACGTAGCGGTACAGAAAACATTATTTCAGCGAGTCACCTAGAGTTCTCTTCCATAGCAGGTACCTTACTTTGCTAACTTAATGCTTTTTCTTTTACTTTTTCAAATGATAAGGTGAAGTTATGAGTTGCCTACTTAGGGTGTGTGGAGGTGATTTAAAGGAARCTGCTTCTGTTTAATGTTACTTGTGTGGATTTACATGTTACGATGAGTGGCCATCAGGATACTGCCTAAGTGATTTGGAATTAATATGCATCATTGAATTTGCATCTTGAATTTGCAGAGCTTCTACCATAGATATCTACCAGTATGTGGAGTTGTCAGTAGATCTGTRTAGCATTATTTCTGTATTAATATCTGAAACTTATGCTTGCTATGTGTAGTTCTGTGATCCTTATATAACTAGAAATATTAGCTTTGTTCATGATGGTTGTATTGTTATCCACTAGACTTGTGTAAGTACAGGGAAAAGAGTACTTCAGAAACAACTGTCCCTTTATTTTTGGTTCAGTGTTGTTCACATTCTGTTCTTCCGTGATGGTTTTTCTGTTTCAGGGATTTTAGATTTTCTGAACAGAAAAGAAATGGATGGCAACTGTACAGTATTTTCTAATCTAACATGTGACCACATGTAGTCCTGACATTGTCCTTTTTGAATCCCAAAGCCTAGTAAGGGGCTACAAGGATGTATCCCACCATTCAAAATATCTTGGAATGATATTTTTGAACTGAAGTTACCAATGGGTAGCTGCTTGGAAAGAAACTGGCAGAACATCAGCTATCCGAGCTAAGACTGCTTTTTGCTCATTGTGAATCTGCACCAATGAGAGGGAGGAGATTACTACTTACTTTCAGGTTGGAACAACAGCAAAATATCATTATTTTTCTTTGACTTGACAATCTGCCAGTTTAAGTCCTTGAAACTTGTAGTTTTCCCTGTGTTTTAGCAGGATGCATCAAGCCAACTCAGCATTTTATTTTTGAAGTAAACGTTTTCAGTGGCTGAACTTTCAACATGAATGTTCAAAGCAGCAGCTTAAATAGAGTGCTAATCTCTCTCTTTGCAGCCAGAGCCCACAGTTGATTCACATACAGGCTTCAAATTGGTATTTCTCTCTGAAGTAGCCATCTAAGGTCTTAAAATTGTGAGCAGAACAAATCAGTGCTGCTGTGGAAGGAAGCAGTCTTGCCCTGGCTGCTGCTTCCTCCCTCCTCATCTGCTCCTCCCTTGTGTTAGCATGAATGTTTATGCAGAAGTCATAAAGCAGATGGAGTAAATGACTGAGACTTTTTCTGAGAATTCATTTTAGTCTGGATCAGTTCCTTGAGCTGGTTCACTGAGCAGCCATACGGTGTACAGACCACCTTCTGCACCAGCACAGGTGGCCAGGAAGAGGCTGACGCCATTTCATTTGGTTGCAATGCTGACTTACACCAATTTTGTGTGTTGTTGGAATTACAACTCTGTATCCTTTACCTCTTCTTGGCAGGTTTGAGTTTTGGTTTGGGGGTTCAGACCTTCAGATTCTTCTCCCTGTGCAACTGCACTTCCAAATTATCAGAGCCCGCTAGGAAAAAAACAGTAGTACTTTGCCCTAATAAGGCTTTCATGAACACTTGAGACACTTGGCCCCTTTACCTTGTCTAGTTAAAAAAAACAATCGCCACCTCTTCCTTCCAGCCCTCCAAATCAGTTCTTCAAGCTGTCTGCAGTGAGCATATTCTTGTGTGTGTGTAGAAAAATGCATGGTTCCACTTAAGCCAACATATTTGTTGTTTTTTAAGAAATGTTGTCTCTAGTATTACAGTAGTAATTCATTATTTCTGGAACGTGTACTGGAAGGGAGGAAATTGCTTTGTAATCCTTAGTATTGCCCTGTCTTCCTTCCTCAAGTGGGTTACTTTAAACGGTAGGTGTTTGCCAGCCTTATTCATTTTGACTGAATAGGGTTGAGGAGTGCTTATGGGAGCGGCCTTGTTAGTGCATCCCTAGGAGCAGTAGCCTATAGCAGGCATTTAGCAAATGTGCAGATAGGACGTTAACCTCTTCAGCAAGCATACCTCAATGGAAGCAAAATAATGGAGTCTCCTGCACTGCTAAGTGAATCATTTTAAAGTAAGGAACWATCCAAGTAGAAGTGTAGTCTCCCTCCATTCCTTTTACTTCTACCTCCGTGGTCCAAGGTGATGTGCACCAGTGTCACTGAATGTGTTAGCCTGCTTGCCTGTGTAGGCTCATGCTAGCATTGAACTAAACAGTGTGCAAGGAGCAGAGAGACTGTGATTTCTCTCTCTCCCCTCTTCTCCCTCCCCTTTCAGGTTGTTGGTTTTTTGACTTGTAAGAATTGTCTGGTTTTGTTTTCCTTCAATGTTTTGTCTATGTTATCTTTCAATGTTTTGAAGCTATCATCATACGAAAATACCAAAACAAAACAAAGAATTTTGTAGATTCTTGTTTTTGAAAGAAGCATACTAAACCTGTTTTGTAAGGTGTCATATATTACGCAGTGTATCAGCTTTTGTGAAGATAGTACATTTTTAGGAGTTAATATTTTTAATGTAATGTGCCATATCAACTGATTTTTAAATTGGGCAACACTGCGAGAGTGAAACAAGTATATTATCTTTAGGACAGAGCACAACCGTGGCTTTGAATGTTCCTCCTAGGAAGTCACAGGTGGGAAGCTCTGGCTAGATCTCGTGACGCTTCTGGAAAGAGTGGTCTGAGTTTTCACAGTGATCTATTAATATGTGGTATTTCAGGATTACGAACAGGTTGTAACTGTTGTCTTTATTTAAATCATATTACACAAATGGTTTTCCTAGCTCTCTTTGTAGTTTCATCATTTGTACACTCAGAATACTTGAAGACTACAGTCATGCAAACTTCATGGCTTTGAATGTCTCTAAATTTACTGCAAATGGAGTATCGTGTTAAAATACTACTGCTCATTGCTTCTGTAATCCCTGTAGAGTGCTTACTACCTGTTATTTTTTTAAGGTAACTTATGTCAGTTTAAAGTAGATAGGAATCATTTTTAGTTGAAAAGAGATTGTTTTAGGAACGTTAGTATAACTTTTTCTTAGAAAATCTACAAATTGATGAATTCACTTAGTGGATTYTGGTGGAATTAAATTTATTTTCTACTTAGGCTAAAATAACCACTGGCAGTGCTCCTTTGTAAAACCGAGATGGCTTTAGAGCCAGTTCAGAAATAATTTGTATTTTGTCAACCCTAGCATGCCACAAGAAATCTGTAAAACAACACATCTGTTGCACATTGATTTAAACTAATTTAAAATTACTAGATTGAATATTAAATACTTTAGCAATGACTCAAGTTTTATTCTAACACAAGGTTGAGAGATTTAACCGAGACAGTCACCCAAATTCAAGAAACTGGTTTCCGTTAGCCAAAGGATGGTTCCCAAAGCAACCACTCTCTCCTGGAGCCACAGGGCAGCTTGTCCAACAGGCTGTGTCAGCTGGCTAGCAACGGTGGTGTGATAGGTGGTACACTGACTATTCACTCTTCTGAGCAGAACTGGGGAATAATACTGATGTATAAAGTTAAGTACCACTAAGCATGAAATTTCAAGATAAGCTTCCATGTCCTTTTTGTGTTTTTAATGAGTTAAGRTGGTTAGCGTGCAGCCCCTTTGCCACCTGTGCCCAGTAAAACAGCACTACTGGTTTTATTTGGAATGCAGGTATGTCTTCAGGGGCCTGAATGACCTAATGTTTTAAGTAAGGCTTTATTGAAAATTGTATAGCCCTTATTCTAGCAACTTTACCTTTTGTTTGCTCTATGAAGGCCTTGCTCTGAACCAGTTATAGTAGGTTTTACTGTCTTGTGTTTGTAGACTTGCTAGGAACATAATGGGGAAAAAAGAAATGGGTATAAACATTAAAGTTGCAGAAGAACTTTACTTTTCATTTGATCTTCATTTTGTGCTAAGATTTTGTACTTGTAACTCTGTTGCTCTCTGGAAAGGTCACTTTTATGGAATCTTTCAATACTAGTAGTATGGCCTAACTTTAAAAGCGTTTCAGCAATTTTAGTGCTTCCAGAGGTGAATGGAAACTAATGACGTTTAGTACTTTTCTGACATTACTCTGGAGTTTCTGCCTAGGAATATTAATTTTTAATATTCACCTAGTGATTACTCAACCCCATAGTTTTTTATTCCAGTAAATATGCATAATATTTTGATTTTTTTTCTTCTTGTTCTGCATGTAAAGCTTTAACATAAATTCCCAATGTTTCCTGTTAAYTCTTACTGCTGTCCTGGGCTTGGTTCTAGTGTGGAGAAGCAAATTATTCTCCTCTGTCCTGTTACTCTTACATTTCTGACAGTGGTGCRAGCATACTAAATCCCTCAACTCCTCTTGGATTTCTGAAAAACAATGATGATTATTTTAGGGAAGTGCTGACCTACTCTTTTAATAAAGAACTTGTCTTGTATTCCACTTTCCCATTTTTAGAATCATGGTTCATATTCCTCTTGCTTCACAATCATGTAACATCCTGTGGCAAGTACAGCAGTTGCTTACCTGGAAAAGTAATATTAGAAAAGTGTGTATTTTTAGCTGCCTTTTGATGTGATGTAGCAGCTGGAAACAAGAAGGAGAGGCAGTATGAGGTGACCTGACARCACTGCCAACCACAACTTGGGAACCGCTGCTTTGGACTTGAGACCAAAATGTGAGGAAACCATTTTTACAGGCCTGAGTATGCCCATTGTGCCTGGCACTTCAATGATCCAGATGCTGTAGCTTCGCTCTTGATTCTCAAAAGCTTCATTTGAGGGTCCTCCCCTGAACTCTTATTTGACAAATGTTGTTAATGGATGAAAAATAAAGTTCTGTGAAGCTTTTTATTTATGTTAATATGCATTAGAAATATATAATGAGCAGGCAGTTCCATGCACACATTTAAGATGTAATTAGGAAAATATCCCTTTGATACCAGTGACTAATTGTAATATCTAAACTAAAAGATATTCTAGCAACTAACGAAAATACCGTTTTTCTCTTTGTAGTAATCATGTCCACAACTCAGAGAAGGAATCTAGCAAGTTCATGTTGAGGTATATTCTCAAGACAAGATACAGTGACTCGTATGCTTTTCTGGGTAAGAAGGGTGTCTATATTCTCTTGAGTGTGACAAAAAGTAGTTAACCTTTTAACTTTTGAAAAGTACAGTTTGTCAAGCCAGTGTGGTGGGGGTTTTGTGGGTGAGGGGTTTTGTTATTAGTTTGTTCTTTGTTCTTGAAGCTTTCTGGGCAAGTGTAGAGAACTTTGCACCCATCTAACAGTCTAAAGGCATTCTAGACTAATAGTGCAAAGGAAGAGCAATAATGAGCAATTTTAGAGTAAAAGACACCACTGACTAGTGTATGACTGGTTAGAAAAGTAATTCCAGTTCATTGTTCCAAAGATGTGTACTGTTTCTAGCCTGATTTCCCAAGGGAATGGAGGTTAAACATCTCTGTGACTAGAAAGAAATGTACAACTCGAGAGAAAAGCAGGTAGAAATCAACTGTGTTGATAGGCTGGCAGCCAGCAAAGATATGCTGCCTCCTAGTCAGTGTGGATATTCTGAGACACTACAAACAGCTATGATTATTGCGATGGCATGATACATGGTTGCGTGGTTCCTACAAATCTGTATGTGATCTGACTTTATTAGTTCTGCTGCTCTTAGAACTCCCCCAGTCCCCTGGCTTGGTCCAGAAAAAACAAATTTAGGAATTTTTTTTTTTAATCAGGAAGACATTCCTTGCTCATTTGCTTACACACTTTCACTTTTATGTATACACAGAACTCTATAGCATCTTCTATGTATAACATTTCTCTGCAAGTGTCTCCCTCCTTAATAACTACTTGGGTGTTGTTCAAATTGTTGTTAGCACTGTGTTCTAGGTAATTTGTACCAGTAATCTTCAGAGACTGTTARGGCCTGATTTCCCGGTTTCCCCCCCACCTCTCTGCATCCACACTAAATTCTTGAGGTTTTATTTTATGCAATTGGATGTAGATACCTAGCTTGCTGGGTTTGCTGAAGTATCTGAGGAGGTGGTGGGGAAGAAAGCTTTTGCTCCTTTTGCTTTCAGTTCCTATAACAGTTAGGTGTTTCATGTTCATTATCCTGTCATGATTCTCATGTAAGCTATACCTCTGACTCTTCCTCAGTCTCAGTGGATTCTGCTATAAAGTCATGGGCTTAGAGCTGTGCTTCTATCTTAAGGGACTTCTAGACTGGATCACTAGAGTATTGCTTACTTGTTTATCATCCACGTTATTTCATGAGACCCAGTGCATCCAGTCACTGCTTCAGATTCCTTTCTAGCTGTGGACAGAAAAGAACTGCAGCAACAGAGAAATGTTGCTTCAAAATAATGTGTTTCCAAAGAACAGAGCAGTTTCCATTAAGAGTTAAATTAGATGACGTGTTTTAGTCCTTTAAGTTTAGCACTGCTCTCAGAACTTAATTAGATCTAATTTAGCTTGGCATTGCCTGACTTTTTTTAGTACAGAATTAGCCTGTTTCTCTCTGTCCTAGGGCAGTCCTGTGTTTTTGGCAGTCTTGCTCYAATTATCAAACTTGGTTTCTAAAGAAGTGGTTACAGAATACACGCTGCTAATGTTTTTAGCTTTTTACTGTATCTTCGTGATTCACTGTCATTGTGTTTCTGCTGCGGAGCTGCTTTCTTTTTAAGTGCTCTTACTAAAGATAGAAAAGCTCCTTGGGCTCTTTCATTCTTTTATATCTTAAGTAATAAAGCCAGACAGTTCTTTTTTTCTTTTTTTTTTTTTAGATGTTTCATTTGTATGGCTTTTATTAATATATCAGAGACTTTATGATTCTAAAATTCTGCTGATACCTTACTGCCTTTCCTTGTCTTTTGGTGATTGCCTCATCTAAGAATGGTGAATGCTTTTTTTTTCCCCTAAATTTCTATTTTTGTGCTAATTGTTTTAATCTTGTCAGTTATAGCTTGGAATTTATCTGACCTGTGGCTGGAACTTTTGCTTTTAGATGGTGTATCTGGACATTTGCAATGCACTTGCTGGATTTCACTAACTGCTGTCACAGTTTGGAGTGACTTGAATAGTTCTTTTTCAGGATTTGTTTTACTGCTGCTTATTGGAAGCTTATCAGGGAGTCATACCTTACATATGACTTACAAATTCTTCCTAAAATGAAGAATTTTAGACTGCATATTTCCTTACAATACAAACACTAGGGCATACAAACCATACAAACACTAGGGCACTTTTTCAAAGGTAGTGTGTTCAATTAACAGTCGTCTTGTATCTGTAACTTAATTGATAACTGAAGATGTATCCTTATTTTTTTAAAGTATATTTTTATTTTAATGTTTCTTCTCCTCTTGAATTTAGATAACGTAATCCATGGATAAAGTGGGAAAGATGTGGAACAATTTCAAATACAGGTGCCAGAATCTCTTCAGTCATGAAGGTGGAAGCCAAAATGAAAATGTAGTTGTGAACTCCAATAGTTGCTCATCTGCTAAAGAGAAAACTATCCAGATAACTGGTTTGGCTCAACAACAACCCAGCAGCCCTTTGAGAGAAAACATTGCTTTGCAATTAGGTTTAAGTCCTTCAAAGAATTCGGCAAGGCGGAACCAAAACTGTGTCACAGAAATTCCTCAGATTGTTGAAATAAGTATTGAGAAAGAGAATGACTCATGTGTCACCACGGGAGCTAGACTTGCTCGGAGGGACTCTTATTCTCGGCATGCCCCTTGGGGTGGGAAGAAGAAGCATTCCTGCTCTACCAAAACCCAGAGCTCCTTGGATAGTGAAAAAAGATTTGGTAGAACACGAAGTGGTTTGCAGAGGAGGGAGAGAAGGTATGGGGTGAGCTCTGTCCATGATATGGATGCAGTATCAAACAGGACAGTAGGTAGCCGTTCTCTGCGACAGCGTCTACAAGATACTGTTGGGCTGTGTTTTCCCATGAGAACTTACAGCAAACAGTCCAAACCTCTGTTTTCTAACAAAAGAAAGATCCATCTCTCTGAACTAATGCTTGAGAAATGCCCTTTTCCTGCAGGCTCAGATCTAGCTCAGAAGTGGCATCTGATTAAACAACACACAGCGCCTGTGAGTCCTCATTCAACTTTTTTTGACACATTTGATCCTTCCTTGGTTTCCACAGAAGATGAAGAAGACAGGCTCAGAGAGAGACGTAGACTTAGTATTGAAGAAGGGGTTGATCCCCCTCCCAATGCCCAAATACATACTTTTGAAGCTACAGCACAGGTTAATCCATTGTATAAACTGGGACCAAAGTTAGCCCCTGGTATGACTGAGCTGACTGGGGACAAAAACATAACACCTCCAGGGAACTGTGACTCTGAGGAGGACACAACAACGCTTTGTCTGCAGTCACGCAGGCAGAAGCAGCGTCAGATGTCTGGAGAGAGCCACGGCCATATCAGCAGGCAGGGGGCTTGGAAGGTGCATACTCAAATTGATTACATCCATTGCCTTGTGCCAGACTTACTTCAGATCACAGGTAACCCATGTTACTGGGGTGTGATGGACCGCTATGAAGCAGAAGCACTTCTGGAGGGTAAACCCGAAGGCACTTTTTTGCTCAGGGATTCTGCGCAAGAGGACTACCTCTTCTCGGTGAGCTTCCGTCGTTATAACCGATCGCTACATGCACGCATTGAGCAGTGGAATCACAACTTTAGTTTCGATGCCCATGATCCCTGTGTGTTTCACTCCTCCACTGTTACAGGGCTTCTGGAACACTACAAAGACCCTAGCTCTTGCATGTTCTTTGAACCGTTACTGACTGTATCTCTGAACAGGACTTTCCCCTTTAGTCTGCAGTATATCTGCCGGGCAGTAATCTGCAGGTGCACTACGTATGATGGAATTGATGACCTTCCTCTACCCTCAATGTTGCAAGACTTTCTAAAGGAGTATCACTATAAACAAAAAGTCAGGGTGCGATGGCTGGAGCGGGAACCTATAAAAACAAAGTAAATGGAAATCAGAATAAGCTTCTAGAATACGCTTTTTTTTTGTGTGTGTGTTACAGTTTAACTGCAGTGAGCGCACCAACAATGTCTAGCTTTTCTGCAATATCCTATTTAAGCTGAGTGTTAGTATCCTGTCAGATGCTACCTGCTGTTAATCAAACTAAGTTGTGATGCCTCTTGGAAACAGGAAGCAGAGACAATTCTGCACGTTTTTTCATGAAGGCCTAATGAAAATATTTTTGCTAATTACTAAATATTTTGTTTCCTTTTYATAGCTGTAGTAATTGGATGAAGAAACTATGAGGCATTTTCCATGGGGCATTCATGTAATGCTAATAAAGAAAGGCTTTCTTAGAGGAGCATTTTTGCTAATATTTGAAGTATTTTTTAAAAATTATCTTCCTGAAAACTTTCCACTACTCAAAGTACTAATTTAGCTCACAAACAAGTTTCCAAATACTAGTGAATAAGAGTATTTTCTTTTAATGAAGAGCAGTTCATTAGAAGCAGTCCATTAAGAGTTAACGGTGTTTTGATGCGAACAGATGAATCATGCTTTTCTCAGTGTATAAGGTTTCCTAATCATTAAGACTTGAATATGCCTGCTCAGTACTGTAATTCTATTTTAAACACTTGGAGATTTAAGTGGCATTGTTAGCAAAAGTAATACTGTCTTGGACAGTTAAATACCTTCCAGTGTGAATTACTGATTCAGTGGCAGGACACGTGATTAGATTATTGCTGTGAAACAAAAGGTTGCGTAATTTTCTAAAACCGAATTTGGTGGACTGACTGCTAGTAACTTACAATGGAAGGTGATAGTGACGAGAAAAAATGTTTAATTATTTAAAGTCGTCTGATATTTTTATGGAGAAAATTACAAGTGGTTGAATTATTATAATCAGAATACAAAATCTGACATATCTGAAATAAATGTCAGGTTTCAAAGGTACTGTTACACTTTATTTGTAAATATCTTTCCCTTTGTGCTTTTAAAAAAYGTTTTAAAGTAATATGCACTGATTATAGTTTCAACAGATTACTTGGAAACAAGATTCTAAGTTCTGTTTGCTTATTTAATTGGAGATGGAACTTAAAATAGTTCTGTCTTGGACATTTTTGCACTAAAATTTTGTTGGAATGCCCTGACCTCTGTTTAATGTTTTGTACCAATCATGAGTGCTCCCTAGTTTCTTTACCAGCTGCTACAGTATGTTATTACTTACTTCTCTATGGCAGTGACCTGTGCGAGGTAGGGAACATTTTGGCTGCAAGTACAATAAACGTTATTCTTGTATGCTACACTAACCCTTCTATTGATGTATTTTTCTGCTTGCTGTGCCTTGTTCTGGCTTTTTGTGCTAATAAAGTACAGTATGTTCAGTGTTATACTTGTATATCTGCTCTGTTTTTATATATTCACGTAACTTGTAGCAGTTAACTGAATTTTTAATAGGCTGTTCTTAGTACTTAGTATAGGTAATGCACAAATACCGTGCAGTTGGATATTGGTTGGTCAGCACACCATATTCCTGGTTTTTGTTACGTGCTTATCAGAAACCTAACAGTGTACTCCACTGAATAATGTTTCTGTAGTCACTGAAAAGTAATGGACTTGTCTGCAGGTGTAGAGCATTTTACAGTTTTTGTAACATAAAGGATAAATGTTAAGCAAAAAGTATTCTAAAACATTATTGATCCCCTGTAATGGTTGCTGAAGGTGTTTCAGCTTGTTATGTAGCTAACTGCTAAGCTTAATGTTTTGATACTCCCCACTGAGTAAGGAATGGTGATTCCTGTAAATTGACAGTACAGCAGTGGCATTTGTTCACTTTTAAACTATTTTAATAAATAGATGTACATGCAAACTGGCCAAATGTCCTGTTTTTACCAAAGAATACTGTCAATTTATGTTGGGGTATTTTTTTAGTAAAAAACTTAAGAGTGGAGAGGTGCAATTTCTGTTCTATCAAATATTTATCCCAAGCTATGATAAACCAAAGTATTTGACAACTTCATCTGAATTTAAGTAATGTATACGTTTATGTTGGTAGAGCTTAAAACTTTTACATCCACGGTGTCGTCATTTTTCTTGAACTTACAATGCACCTGAAGGGGAATGATTTAAATAATTTTGTAATGACTGGAACAGCACTACATAGGAGCTCATACTGCAAGGGGTTAATCTGAAGCACCCAGAAAGCACTTTAAAACATGTGTTTATATGCTTGTGGAAAATCTGTGATCCCGTTATACATTCTTTGTAGTAGCTTATCTTCTTTAATGTGTTAAAAGACTTCAACTGTTAAAATGAGACTTTGTTTAGAATATGTAAATATGAAATTTATGTAAGTATGTGTACAAATGTGCTAATGGTCACTTAAGTTTTGAATTGTGTGTGTGTCATTGGATATGCAACTCCTGGTTTAAAATCTGCTCTAAGCATAAAAAGASGAAAAAAACAGTCACCAGCATGAAATTGCACCCAAGTGTACCTTCACTGTGTCGTTCTCACTGTTCCCTCAGCTGGATCTGAATTCCAGATGAGTTTACTTTAAATCTTGCTTTCAATATTAGTATCGTACAGTCAACCTGCAACCAAGCTTTGTCCCAGTGTAGGGACCTCTTTTTTGTTTACACCCGTTGCAGTTGCTTGTCATAAACTAGCTGATGAGATTCTAGCTGTGACATTATCAATGTGGCCAGGAATACACATTCATTTAATTTTTTATCATGTGGTGGAATCTTTGGCAAAAAAAAAAATAATAAAAACCCCAAACCCTTATCTCAGAAAGTTTGCTCTTGCATTTGTGTAAATAACCTTTATGGAGAGGATTTATTGCTCCCTTAAAACACACAAAAAAGGAATGATCTATTTCTCTACAATTTTCTTTAAAGCTTTGCTTCACTGAAATATACAGAATAACTTGCTAGTGTGGTTATGCTAAAAATAATCACTTTTTAAATTGCAGTAGACTTGAGCGTTGACTACTCAAGTTGCAGTGTATTTCTTGATGAATACATTTTCAGTTCTACAAGCACTAAAATGTTACTGCGTTAAGAATGCAAGTAGTTGATTTCTTGTTTCTGTTTGAGGAGTATGCTTTAACTTTAACCTTCTTCTGATTTTGTTTAGAAAATGTTGTATGTGTCATCTTCAAAAGATGTGCACAAACCACTATTTTTTTTTTAACAACAGGATTCAATGGAGTAAGGTATGCTGGCATGTTTCCAATCTAATTTGGTTACATGGCAGATAAGTATTTGAGCCTCAATCTTGTAAAGTGTTCTTTTGAGGTGATTCTTACTTCTGCAGAAAGGGCTATAGAAAGGGCATATTTGGCAGGATAATTCTGCAAAAAATCTTACAAAGATCTTTGACCATATTTGAAAAGAACAGGGTGGTGGTGCTATGTGGGAATTAAGATCTTTGAATACTTAGCACAACTTGGTGGTTTTGTTGCATGTAAATACACACATCATATTTTTAGAAAGTCAGCAACAGCTCCAGTTTACCAAGATATGGAAGTTAATATAATTGTAATTTCCATATAACATGTTATCTAACATTGGAAATTTCTTGTGTAAATAAAACAATGTCATTAATGCATTATAGCGCATGGAGGTTTTTTACTCTACCTGGATCATTGTAAAACAGAATTACAATTTAAAAAATTAGGGCATTAAATCCAAATATTTTTAGAAATCTATCTTGATGTCCCCGTGGTATTGGAGAAAAGGAACTATACTATATTTTGACTATATATGAGAGTCTACGGTTGGGGTGKTTTTTTTATCAGTTTTGAAGGCATAACTCTTTTGAAAATACTCTTAAGGACATGTAGACACTTGTCCAGACAATTAACTTGTCAGAATGAAACTTCTCTTAAGAAAATAAGTTACAAAGATATGTTTTACATTTATGTACTTTAAATTTTGTGTGTATTTGAAGACTTGTTGCCTACAAAACGATAGTCTTTAAATCAGAAGGATACAGTGTTTGAAGGACCTGTCTGTGTATCCATAGTGTTYGATAAGATGAATTCAAGCCTTTGCTAGACATCATCCTGACAGTCACTCACATCCTTAAGTCCATATTTAACTTTAAGGTTCTGCACTACTTAGAAATAAGCAAAGATTCTGAATTTCTATGATACAAAATAGGTTTGCTTTAGTCTCCGTGTGCAAGCCAAAATATTTGCAGAATGCTTTAAATGATGAATCTGCAGGGAGCAGGGTTTGTTTTTTTTTTCAAAGCTACCTTGAATTACGGTATTTAATGGAGAAATATGAACTGAATCTTCTGTGATTCTTTCTAAAATATCAATATTTGTCTTCTTTTAAAACCACATGTAAAATTATGAAAGTGCTTGTTGTGAAATGATCATGTATGTGCCAAACCTTAGTCTGCAGGAATCTACATAGCCCATATATATATATATATATATATATTAACAAGATGCCTCCAAGCATGTGTGCATTCATAGTCTTTTTTGAAGCAACCTGATGTACTCCAATATGGTGAGCATTAAGATATTGGAATTCTAAAAATTTTCTCTCTAATTTTCTGTCTGTGCATGGCATGCATTGCAAATAAAAGGTCTATTTTATTTGTATCTTCAGCTGTGTTTATATATTATAGCCAGTTGATTGGTGTGTGTTTTCCTGCTGTTGCCACACTTGCCTAAGCAATTTTCTCCTGACTGTGACCAAAGGAGATTTTTTTTGTTCATAATTGCTTTTTAAAAAAATCTTACAATAGAAATCAAATCAGCTGGCTTTTAAAGTGTTAACTCCTACAAAGCATGGTATAACACTGCTAATTGCTCTCCCTTTTTGCAGTATTGATGTACAAAGAATCATTTAGCTTGACCATGGGTTGTGTCTACCAAATGCAGTTGACTTAAAATGTCTGAATTTTAAGCTTTCTTTTTTTTTTTTTTTCATTTTTAATTGAAAATTTTACTGATGAGGGCTTTGAAAATAAAAAGGCTTGACGTTTTCACAGGAAGGTACATAAAGTAAATGTTTTGCAATGAGGTAAGGATCTCTTGAAGATGCTCTTTAAGAAGTTTTCCCTCTCTCACTGTGTCTTAAATCAAGACTCTTTAAAAGAAAAAAAACTCACCTCTTGATGACTTTAACCTTACAATCATTTAAAGACTGAGAAGAAATCTGGTGCTTTTACTTCATTTGCTTGCATGTTGCCATACCGATTTAAGAGCAGTTGTTTCAAGAAGCAAATTTTAAATCTGTTATTTCAATGAAGCATTGCCATTTCTTACTTTTATAAAATTTTACAAAAATTTTTACAAAAAATGCGTATCAATAGGATGTTAACCTGATACCATTTTTAAAATCTATTGTTATCAAGATAACTATTGTGTATATGCTTTTCAAGCTGAGTAAATGTTCCCTTTGTAAATTTGCATTAAAGCTACAGCTGTTATCAGCTAGGTTTCTTAGGGCCAACACAATGTACTTATGAGCTGAAGCTCCTGGTGCTTGACTGTCTGTCTTCAGTAGAAAAAAAATACGTAACTGTGTGTGTGTGATAYAGCTAATGTTGCATATTTCCTTGTTAAGCACACAGCTACACTGACAAGCAGAAACATATCTGAACTTGCTTGTCTGGAGTAAAGCAACCTCTCCGATTTCTCATCAGGAGTTATAACTTGGTGGCATGTTGGCAAAGAGGAAGCAGAATTGGGTTTTGTTCTTCTCTGAGCAGCTGTTAAATTGAACATGGTGTGTGCTTCCTGTGCGATAAGGTATATTAACTTTCTAGAGCCCTGAGAATTTTAATAACTTTTGGAAAATACAAAAGTACTTGGCTGCTTTGTCACTTCTTGCTTTTGTACTTGTAGTTTTGCAAAAGCATGAAGAGATACATTTATTAAAATTGAATCTATGTAGTCACTAACTGTATAAGCACTACTTTGTAATATCTGTACGGAGATAGCAAATTCCTACACGACTATATTTAAACTGTTTGGGGAGAATGAATAATGACACTGTGGGCACAAATGAATTCAGATTGCACTATAAACTTTCTTACCACAAGCCTTCATTCTTACAAAAAACTATGCGATCCCTGCACAGAAAAACTGTCGCTTTGGTGATGCGCTCTTTGGTAGGTGTCCAAAAAAGCGGCACCTAAGACGGTCCCTGGACCTTTTCCCGACATTCCAGTGGAAGGGGCCCTGGCAGGCCCGCCGGGCACTCGAGGAGTTGGCTGGCAAGCGTGCCGTGACGGGCATCGCCCCATGCCAGCACCTTGTATAACTGCGCTGGTTTAGGTCTCCCTAGCTTAGGTGATTTTTAACCCGCTGCAGCTTAAATGTTTCTCCACCCTGCCTAATTTGTCTCTGTTAACTGGCTGCCAAACTGTCTTGCATCTTAATATAGTAAGAAAATAATGTGATTTATGGCTACCCAACCAGTGTATTAAGTAATAGATGGCTCTGTCTTAATAAATGGGGTATAAACTACCATATTGTTTTCTTTTTATATTTGTTTGGGAGCAAAAAGTTGTGGTTTTAACGAGTTTATTTTAAGTCTATACTGTAAATACATATTTTTACAAATATTTAGTTATTGTACATGTCAAATGGATAAGTTGTCAGATTGAAATAATCAGTAATTCATATTTATTCCAGTCCATTTCTGTTGCATCTAAAATACTTGAGTGAAGAGATCCAGAGACTGGTAATTATCGTCTTTAGAAGTTTTATCACACTCTGAAATTCCAGCAGCTCTTAATTTAGCGAGTTTTCACTTAATTCTCCAGGGTTTTTTCCCCCCCAGTTGTGGGCTGTGTACACGTTTTTGTGACACGACCATGTGTATTCTAGAGCACAGCCCCCATGAGCACAAACCAAGGAATAGATGGAGCTGTTGTCCTTTTGAGTTTCTCCTTTATGCCCTGTGGGAGCTACTCCTAAAGCAAGCTGGTGCAAAGTCCATAGACTATGAAAACGGGACAAAATGCTGCTGATGAGGAGTTACAGCTGGGCACAACGACGGCCATGTGACATGCTGAAAAAGCGTTGTGGGCTTCTCTGTCAAACTATTTCAGGCTTCTTAATTGTATATTTTTTTTTTACAGCATTGCTCCTAGAAAATACATTTAGGCTCCTTTGGAGTCTTTATCTCTCATCACTAGTGAACTAAAAGAAAACAAACCCCTGAAAGCAAAATTGTGGGTTTTTTCTGTTTTATATAGAGATTGCCTTTGTAGTTGTAGCTTCACTGAAACATGCAGAAGGTTAATTGTCTTAAACGCGGCTAAAATAAATCCATAATTGATTAATAAATGAAAGTTACGGGAATTAACTTACCTATTATAGTGGTGTGTTTGAAATATGAAGCTCTAATTCTGTTAAACTTATGGCAGAGATCTTCATTCATAGTATTATGTGATTAAGTATTTTGAGTGTTTAGGTAAGGAAGATGCAGGCACAATAATATTTCAAAAGGGTTTTAAAACACCAGGTGAACTGAAGCTAAGATTTCTGGAATCGCTCTTGTGTGTTACTTTGCCTAGAGGCAGGAATTTTAGGAGTCTGTCTCGGAAAGCTGTTCACGTTGTGACTTTGCAGGATGTCAAAAGTACATAGATATCTAGAATAGAATATATAGATATATAGAATAAATATAGGCAAGGCCCTAGAATGAACATGGCTGGCTGCACCAGTACAAGTTGTGCAGAAGAGAATGTGTACCTGTAGCAATKATTCTTGGGCTTCTAATTGTCCACACAAGCATTTATTTGGTCGCCCAAATCAAATGCTGAGAAGCAACACAAGAGGTTTCCACACAGGAGAGATTCCTGAAGCAACGCTACTGCCGCCAAACCCAGAGGACCTGGACAAATGACTCCATAAGAAGGGTTCGTGGTGTCACTTCACCTCTGAAGCARCTGGTGGTGTGAGGAGCATTAGTATGGTTCCACATCTGATCTTCCCAACAGTCAATGGGATAGCTCAGGTGTGGGTGAAAGAGCGCTGGCATGATCTGCTTGCAGGAGTGTCCTCCCTTCCCTCTCCCATCAGGTGTCCCATGGCACCTGGGAAGTCAAGGTTGTAAACCTTCAGCAGGGCTTTCGTAGTCTCTTCTTAAAACTTACAGAAATGAATAAAARTTGCTATTTATAGGCTCTCTAATCTTCAGAATAGTGTTAGTTGTAGCTCTCATCTGTTATGTTAGGAGGAATACGTAAATTCATCTCAGTTTTAAGACTGGGACACAGACTTTGTAAGAAAGTCACGAAGAGCTGCTTGGAATCGGACTTGCTAGATGTGGGGTAAGTTGGACACATTGCTGCTCACTAGCTCGGGTTTCYCTTTAGTGAAAGAAGAATGATGATACTTGATCCATTTGTGAAATACTTTGCGCTCTAGTGATGAGCAGYATAATAGAAGAACTAGTTTGTGTTATTTGGGAATGTCTGACACCCTTCCTTCACCAACTGGTAGACCTGAGGTAGGTATGTGTCCAGTCTCAGTAGGTGTAATTCAGTGTTTTTGCTCAAGTGATAGCTGACTGCTGTGGACATGATGTGTACGGTACACAGGTATGTAGGGTACTGAGTGCTGTACGCCCTTTATTTCCTAACCCAGCCCTTTGTCAAGCCATAGTTTGGGTTTTCCCCATGTGAAGTGGTGTTTTCTCTGTGCAACCTCTGTTGTGGAGACATTGTATTTGCCTCCTTGCTTCTGTCATTTTATTTTTTGTATCCAATCTGATACAGCTGATAACCTGCAAGCAGTGTGCAAGGAGAATTTCCTGGCATGAGCCRATGAATTGCTGGGATTGTTATCATTCTATACTACAGAAGCACCCCATTTTATTTATACACCATTTGTCTTCAGTTTGATTATGTGCCAAGAAGAAAAAAGCCAGAGTTTTCCTTCAAGGGATTGCTTGTATAACCATTCATACTATGGGCGCTTATGCCTGATAAGCCAAATACTTTTCTGCCCTAGCAACCTTCCGAAGGGTACTGTCCTTCCCTCCTCCCCAGTCTGGCACACRTGTGTACTCTTGGTTGGAGGACGCTTTCACCCTTGTTCTTCTAACTGTCCAGTTGAGCCGGAGATATCAAACTTTTCTTTTTAACTGAAAACTTGCTTTCTTGTCTTTGTGGGCATGGCTTTGCATAAAGGCTGTGGCTTTAAGCTGTTCCAGATGTGTCAGAGCCATCACTGACCATCAGATGAGTACTGCCAGTGTTTATGCTGTTCAGGAAAAAGCCAGTGGGAAGCATTCTGTGAGCAGAAGTTTTAAGCCAAGCGTTTGCAAGAAGAAGTAACAGCTTCAGCTATTTTTTTCTGGAAGATTTTAGCTTCATCTTGATTCCATACTCAAGGAGTCTTAATTCTTATGCCGGCTCACCTCAACTACATTTTTTTACATTGGAGGGGAAAGGAAAAGAAGGGAAAAGGTACTTGTAAATAATTCCAGCACAAACTTCGAAAGAACTGTTTCCAAGACTGGTATCTGTATCGCTTTAAGACCTCCTGAATTTCTCAGGTGTCTGGTATCTCTCACAGGAATTTAAGACTGGCACCAGCTCCAGAGATACAGTTGCCCAGAAAAGTTGAGTAGTGCCCTGAAACACTACTTGGCTGCAGCTCTTGGTAGATGCCTTGGAAGTCACTTTCCAGCAGGTCACCACTTACTGCACTACGTACTTCATAGACATTGGTGCCCTCCAGAGCTTGCCCTAGGTCCTGGTTTCTGGCAGTTCAGACATTTTAACAAAGGTCCCATTTCTAATCCTTGCGCTCCTCTTGGGACCACTGCTGCCTAATGAAACAGCCTAAGATGGTCTGAGGCTCTGAATGTGGCTCAACCTTCCTTTGCTTCTTGGGGAGACCTATTGTAGGTGGAAAGAGAGGGCCAGGCACAAGAGTTGATTCCCATCTCAGACCAGACAGAGAGAATGGATCTAGTGACCAACCCTGCTTTCCCTGTAGTTAGAGAGCTTTTACTACCCTCCTGTAGCCAGAAGTCTCAGCTTCACAGCAGAAAACCTGGCTTGGCTCCTGAGTGAGCCTGCGGGCCAAATCCCTCTGTCCTAATAGGGCCAGTTCTGGCATCCCCCTTGTCATGTGCAAGATAAGAGATTCTGCCCAGCTGCCTTGGTTAAGGGTAATTGAACAGGGCTCTCCTCAGGCTGCCCTCTTCTAGAGCATAGAGGTAATGTCTCTGCACCCATATCACGAGCAATCTGCACTCTGAGCTGCGAGCTGCCTTCAGGTTTGCATAAGGAGAATTTCTGCGTTGTTATTGTCCCCTTCAGGTCATTACAAAGGGCTCCTCTTGGTTTTCTCAAGACAATGTCTAGTCTCATCATGTCCATTGTGACTTGAGTCAGTAACAGCTTATAATTTCTTTGTTTTGCTACAGCAAGTCTTGTCAAAAATAACTAAGCAATTTACTAATCAGTRGCATTGATCAAATAGGCACTGATCAACATTATGTTTCAGACCTGCTCACAGATTTTTAAATCAGCATCTCCACTCAAAGCTCCATTCATTGTCCTCAGTCCGTGAGTCATATGGTCCTCAGTGTTAAATCATGGTTTTGCTTTTCTGTTGGGAGATACCCTAATTAACAGTAGAATGACTGCCAAAGCCAAGTAATTAGAATCTCTGCTTGAAGTTTAGTCATCTCTTTTCCCCAGGGATGTGTTCCTCTCTTTTTGTTCTGGCACGGTTTGGTGTCTGAACTTCTTAGTTAAAAGTTTGTCTACAGCCGTCTCTGCTGCTCAAACACTATTTTCCTCCTTCATCCTGCAACGATTAGAAACCTTAAGGATTTAGAAACACTTCATTTCATTCTCTTTTAATTCTCCTCTCCCTATGTTATTTTAAAATCTCTTTCTTTAGGGGATATTTAAACTGGTTTAGGCATCTATGAAGATCAGATCTCTGAGCCCATGGCAACCATTCTGATGGCTGTCAAATCGATGAAAAGGGTGAGCAAGACATGCCCTCACAGCTGGCCCTCCCCGTACTGTCTCTGTCTTGACAAGATTACCTTTTGTGCTTGCTTTACTTTTCTGAGGTAGTTTCGTTTGTGCTAATTACTCTGTTTTTTCCAAACCTGCAGATGTTCATAACTGAATCGTCCCATTTTATCTTGGATATTGAGGAACCTTTTGGTTTTCTATTTGAACACCATGAAACTGGTTGGGAGGACCTTCCACAACAGAAGTCCAGGGCTCAGCTATTTTATCTAAGGGTTGTGGTACCAGAGAGCTGGTTGTGACACCACCTACAATGAAAGTGAGAGGATGGAAATATAAAATGTGGTTAAAATACTACCCACCAAAGCTTGGACAACTTGGATGGACTGGGTGAGGAAAGCAGCTACCTGGAGCTATGGTTGCATCTTTACYGAGGAGCGTGCTGATGTGGGGGCTTCCAGGTACGGTGTGGTTTCAGCAGAACGGTACCCTGCTCACCGCTCCCCTAAGGACTGCAAAATACTGTTTGCTCAGGTTCAGGGGGTAGGAGGGCTCTCTACCAAGTGAACAGTCTGTGGAAATGGACATTGCTCCTGGAAAAATGACACTTCTATGACCTGTTCTGAAAATACATTTAATCAGAGTGACTTTAATGAGGGGGGGAAATACAGACACTACATCTGTTCTAGACCCAAGGTAAGCAAAGCGCATGCCGCTGGGCGTTGTGTAAATGGTTGCAGGAGTACTCTGATACATTTCGACTGGGATGTAGCGAATATGTGCCTTAACAGATAGATTTATACTTTTTTTATTAATTAATTTTCTGAAAAATTTCAGGCTTACTGAAGTCATACTTGAGAGGATGCTTTTCTGTGCCAAACCAATCTCTTTGCATGGATGAGGAAAAGGCTGGAAAACTTTAAGCAAATGCCTTCACTTAAAGCTTTTTGAACTAATCAGTAAATATGCAAAAAGGAGTTTAAAACATTCTTACAGTGTTTTCATGTACAGAATGACCTTCCAAAGCTGCATCTTCATTCGACAGCTTACTTAATCTGATGTACTTGTGCATATATACATCTCCAGCTTTCCCCCTCCCAGAACTTACTGTGCAGTTGTTGTTGGTCAGCATACRTGTTAGGTGAAAGTCAGATGATGTGCTCGGCATGTGCGTGATGGGTCAACAGGTATTGGAACCTGGGGGAAAAATGAGAGGACTGGGATTCCTTCTGAGTTGTTTGAGATTCTGGAAGTGCCAACCAGACCTGGCATGTCACCTGCAATTTTCTGTAGGRTAGCTTTTAGATCTAGAAATACAGAATTTGAAGCTGCAGGTTTTAATTATTTATGTGTATTGTCTTGATTTAATTGGTTTATTCTACAGTGATTAAATGCTGTTGTTTGAGATGAGAAATTACTGAGTTTACAATGGGGACGTAAGGGAAAGCTTTGAGGGGGAGTTTTGATTTATTTTGGGAACTTGAGTAACTAGACTCAGAAACGGTGGGCTGGGTTATGCAGCACTGCCTGTCTGTGTGGGGCTACGAAGTGTTCGTGGGCTACCTTCTGGGGTGCACCCCACAGCCTTGCTCCCCAGCCAGCCAGCCTGTCAAATTATTGCAGGCTGCTGCAATTATTTTGAGCTACAGGTTTGTATGTTGTTTGCACGGAAGCCATGATGTGGGGAAGGTGCACGCTCACCTCTTTCCTCAAAATGTTTCGCAGCGTGGACGTGCGGTCCCAGACCCTTTCTGTGAGGCCACAGTCCTTCAGGAACACAGCTGTGCTTTGTTCCCTCTTAGCATTAGGTCACTCGTCCAAATAAGAGATTTCTTGTTGTGCATTTGCTGGAGGAAAGCCTGAGCCTCCATTATTCCTTGCTTACCGCATCTGGCTTGGGACCCAGTGCTACTTGGTGGCCTGTTACACTGCCCGTGTGCTCATCCTCTGTCATATTATCATGTTATGGGCTGACTCAGCTCGCTCTGTCCTTGGCAAATCGGCTAGGATTGCGCTCCGGCGTTCCCTGTTGCTCCCAGGTCTTCTGTGGGTATTTACAGTCAAACAAACTTTTTTGGGATGACACACACGCTTATCCTGGAACATGCTTGTCAAAAGCAGTCATGCGTGGCCACAGCAAAGGCCTCGCGCTCAACTCGTACTGTTGGGGAATTGAGATGGCCGAAGGTTCAGCCTGCCGTCTTCCAACAAATGACATGGGCTTTGAGAGACGTTGTAGGTAACTTAGTTGTATAAATTTCTCCATCAGGACACACCCCAAAGAGTTTTGATCATGATCCCAGCAATCACTCATGCAAGGTAAAGGGTCTTCAACCTCCCAAACAGGTCATGGGAACATGAAGCATGGTAACTCACCTACACATGTTATCACTTCAATGAGGTCCTATGTGTCTCTGTGCTTTGAGTGTATAATTATGACTAAAAATGTGGACATACTTAAAAATAAACTCAGTTTGTTGTTTTTTTTTAAGCTGGCATGGAGACAAAACAGTGTAAGTAGTTCACTGCCTTTTCTTTCATATGGTGATTGTTGCAATTTAAACAGACTAGACCTGCTGTTCTGGTGATGATGCTTGCTGGGATTATTTTTTTTAACATCTATTTAGTTAATATTTATGTAAAATTTACTTATCCTAAAAATGTTAAATGGGTATATAGGAGAAAACCTTCAGAAATTGTGGTTTTTTTAAATTATAGATTAGTAGCTGTGACATTAGAGCTTTGCACTGCAAATGGGGACAAACCCACATTTCCATTCGTAAGGGGACTACTCATTTTGGGCTGAAATCTCCTGTTTGTAAATCCTATCTATCACATGAAACAGTAATGCCCCTTAATGGCAACATCTGAAAAGTTTAATCACATTAAAACTAGTGAGAGTACTGTAGTGTCTTGTATTGTAAAAGGTAAAGAAAAAAATCAATTAACCAAACAATCTTTCTGTTATCAGAGCTGGAGATAATAGTCTAAATGTGTGTCATCTTTACATTGAATTTAGTTTGTGATAATGAAGGAAGTCAGACTGATCTAGCCTTGATTACTTCTGAGTATACAAAGCCCCAGTAGTATCTGTTTCAGGTTTGAGAGTTTAAAAAATTTTTTTAAAGCAATTTGCGTTATTTGCAGATTTTTTTAAGTCTCTCCTGAAGCCAGGGAGGCCTGAAAATACTGAGTTCATCACATAAAAATTATATTAATCTCCAGGCTTGATACCTTAAAGAGCAGAATCTGGCTGGTTAAACTAGAAGATACTCTTAGAGATGTGCTGATGGCTATTCCTCCCTGCCCCGCCTTGGTTTGACTGTTTAAAACTGCTAAAACCAAAGCGTTGGGGCGGTTACCAACTGGACAAGGAGCACTGCAGCTTAGCTGGCCCAAGGACGTTGGATGCAGTCGCTCCTCACCCTTAACCCTCTCCCTTGACGCCTCCTCTGGACTGATGGTTCCATTGAATCCCTGGGATAGGTACAGGACAGCTTTCTTCTCTGCGGTGTGCCCGCTGGAAAGCTTCTGAGTGGTCATCCTGCCATGAAGACTTCATGCCAGGCCCATGCAAGGGGTTCCCCAGATGCATGTCTGGAAAYGAGCTGGGTACAAGACACTTTGCTTCACTTTGCTTTTCCCTATGTCTTGGGAGTCTGAAGCCACAGTTGCTGTCAAGGGTTTTCTGCTTCATTTGAGAGTTTACTTCAACAGTTATTTTCCTCGAATTCTTTGCTGTCCCTAACTTTTATGGATTTATTTTGTTCTTTAGAAAGTTGTAATACTATCGGTGAGTTTTGTGCTCTCTGTAAATTAGAARGGAGGGAACAGATGACACCAGGGTTTGCTAAATGGTACTTTAGCATAGGTATGACTACATTGCTGGTCCAAAGCCTGCCCTGACAGTGAGGGACTGAAAGTTGCATCTGTAATGCATGTATTTCATGGCAGATGGATCTTCTTGTACTGACCAGACTTTTAATATCAGAAACTAAATTTGTCAGAAAACATAATTTCCCTTTCAGTTGAACATGTACAGCTGTTGCAAACACTGCTGCATGCTGGTACCAAAAAATACCACTTTTTTTTTTTCTACAGTTTGAACGGGAAATAATTGTGGTTTCTCAGATCCCACTTTGAAGCGGCAGTTGTTTATAGCTGACTGACTTTAATAACTGTAATTGTGTGTGCAGTCCCGCTCCAGCTGTGCACTGGGCACCATGAGTCACTGTCCAACAACATCCCTTAGGTTCAAACCCCTCTTAAAAGAGACAGTTCTAAAATTCTCCTGAATATCCTCTGCTCTGTTATCAGGAAGTCCCCTTCTGGTCAGGCAGCTATGTTGTCGCCATTTTAGATGGATCTCCTGGATTTTGATTGGCATATCCTATGTTGCATGCTCCAGAGCTGGGGAGAGAGGAGTGGGCTGTCCCCGAGGAGCCAAGGCTTGGCCAGCGACGGGCATGTGCGGTGATGTCACCCCACAGCACAGCAAATACACACGTCACACGCGGGCCATTGCATGAGCCACCAGTGTCACCCTGGACCCTCTCCTGAGGGCAGGCGCAGGCCTGGGGAGCCTTCCCACCTCTGCTGCTCACCCCCTTTGTGCTGAGCTGCGAGCTGCTTCTGCCTCTTTGCTCTGCTCCTTGCTGCTGTCGCTCCAGCATTTTTCCTAGTAGGTTAATTTGCTATAAACACCAACCGAGAAATCCAGGAATCTGTCCAGTTTGTCAGAAGAAGCCACAGTTTAAATGCCCTTGTATTATACTGTTATAAATCTCACCAGGCTTTATAAATTCCTTTCCATCAGTGGAACTCAAATCAGTTTATTAAACAGCCAAGTATTGCCTGGTGTGGCTGTAAAAGTAAAGAAACTGAGGTAGAAGAGTTCACCTCGTGTTGCCAAGTGGCCAGTAGGAAAGCTGGGGGAAAGGAGGTTATCCACTTCCCGCTCTCCTCCCAGCAGCTATTGCCGTGCTGTAAATAAAGTTTAAATACTTAAATATTTTTTAAGTTCCTTTAAAATAATTATAATAAATGCCGCCTTATTTCATACATTTCCTGCCCACATAGTGTATTTACATATTACATGTAGTTGGAAGGTATTATTAGAGATCCCTGTTCAGGCACCTGACTCATAGCACCTTTAACTTGCCAYCATAAATAGGCATGTTTGGCTGAGACTGCTTGTGATGTGATGCCTCAGCCTGTGCATCAAAGGGTCTGTCTCCTACTGCTAGCTAGGGCAGACCTCAAAATCAGACTTCTTTTCTAAGCAAAATCCCATTTGCCTGATTGCCGGCAGATGTTTGCACAGGCTTGGGACCTGAGCCTGACCCTCAGTCTGTTGCTGGCCTTATCAGGTGGGATGAAGATCACCTTTAAGTCAAAACAACCAGGACACATCCTCTAAGTGAAGCGTGGCGAGACCCAGGGGATCAGTCACTGCGGTGCCAACACAACTGTCCACCCTGCCTGCCTGTCCGTGTCAGCGATGCTGGAGGCCAACTGCTAGTGCTCTGGGAGATTGCAAAGCACTAGGTCTGCGCAAACCAGCTGGCCAAAGGCAGAAGTTAGGCACTTCGGTCTGATTTTCTTATGTGCTGAGGCATGTAGGAGGTGGGGAAAGAGCTGTTTGAAGGTATCTCAAGCAGTCTGGTCTGAAAATGGTCTCTATAATGCTGCTATCTGTACTAATATCTATTTGAATTTGCAAATACAGGACTTTATTCAATAAATGTCAAATCTCTCCTGCCTAAGCTGGGAATGTGGCCCAGGGGCTACGTGGGTTCTCTGATGCTTTGGGAGGTCCTTGACTGTATGTGTGTGAATGGTGCCTACTCAGTAGGACTCATTTTCCCCCAGGATCAGACTTAGTGAATCCACCAGGCAGCCCTGAGCAATATGTGGAGTAAGACTTTCCAAAAGTGTTATAATATCCTTAGTGGAGGCAGAGTATATGCACTATAGTGCATGTGTGCCTTGGTTTCCCAGTTTTCTGGTAAGTCTGAGTGGATTTACTGTGTGGTGGTTCCAACCACTGTTGGACACACAGAATTCCTGGGAAARCATGGACAATCGTTGTCCATCTGGACAGAAGCTCTTAGTGGGAAAGAGATATTTATTTTTTTTCTCCTAGGGGATGCTGRGTATATTTGGCCCATAAGTGCACCCCTGCATCTGCTTTGGTTAAAAAGTCAGTCCCATACATTTTCCTGGGTGATGTGAAATTTTATAGCTCATCAGATCTGATCCAGCTGTTGGGACTGCAAAGAAGTGTTTGCTGTGGACTCCAAGAGATCAGCAGCAGCAGGCCTGGAAGGTTGCTGAACTTGGGCTCTGCCTTTTGACAGAGAGCTATCCGACTATGATGCAGAGCAGGATGTGGTTTCTCAAGCAGAATAGCCACATTCTTTCAGGAGGCTATGGGCAGAGGGAATTTTAATTTTAGTTATTGAACATGGAATCACTTATCTGCTTATGCAGCTCTTTAAAGGGAAGGAGAGCATGGTCATTCTGTGCAGTCCTTTGTGGAAGCATTGTAATAGCTCATGTTGCCTTTCCAACAGCCAAGTGGCACAGTGTGAGAGACCTGGAAGAATTAAGTAGACCTTATGCTTGGAACTGGCCTGACCTCATGCCAATGTCTCCCAAACTGCACCTGGAAATCGTAGGACTTCTGTTGTACGGTCTCCACTGGGTCTCAAATGATGGTTGTTTTGCAGATGAGCAATCTATACGATGAATGACACCATAAAATTCTGTCTAGCAAAAACTGCTGTCAACATTTTAAAATATCTACAAATCCTCTTCCCATTAAAACAGTCTTGTTAAAGTTGTCCTCTCCAAACAGGAAGATGTTTTACTGAATTCTTGGTTATGTGGTTTTCCTCCTCGGATTTCTATGAAAGCGTGTGTTTCACAAGGCATATCGAAGTTGTCTCATGGGCAAAAACATGTAAACAAGCAGCATGTCATTTTCTTGAAATCCCCTGTAAAATGGCTCGCCGTGTTGCCTTGACTGTGCAGACGGTTTTCAGAGGCATAAGAGGAAAGGATGATTTTGCAGACACTCCAGGCCTGGGGCTGGGGGAGATCTGAGCTGTGCCTGTGGCTCTTCAAGTGGCCTGTGCCTGTGGGGAAGTCACCCAAATGTGCTTTCTATACCTGGGTTTCCCCATTTGGGAGGCAGTGACTGTGTAAAGCATCTGGGTTCTGCTAATGAAAAATCTAACACAAGGTCCACATGTTGCTGGGTTGACTCCTTAGGACTGGCCATACCTACTGTTGTGATACATAAACCTGGTTGATGCTCCTGGGAAGAGTTCACCGCAGCAATTTAGGGGGTGAAGCTTCTCTCTTGCACTGCCTCCACATCAAGCTCTTTCTCCTTAATGCAGCCAATACATGGAAGGGAGAACAAGCTCTCTTATTCCTTGCCTTAATTCCCTGCCTGGTTGTTTAGGGTGAATCATTAACCAAGCACTTGAGTTTGGCAAAGCAAAGATGTTTGTCAAGTGCCTTTTGCAGACTGCATGGAGCCTTGGCCTTCTGCAGGAGGAATGGCTCCCCTCTCCCACAGGAACAAAAGCACTGCCGAGTCCCTCTGCTCACCACCATGCTTTAACCAGACCTTGCACTTCCAGTACATTTATATACTGAAGTGTATATATATGTATTGAAGTTCAGTTGCTTCTKCTTTGGGGATGAGGAAAGGGAACAGTGGACGTGTCCTGTGGAAAGGAGTTAAGAGGTATGTTAACTTTTCCTTTGATTCGTCCTTCATACTTATGAGTTTTTTAATAAAAGGAACAATAATCCTTTTCCTAGCAGCAGTTAATGAACTGAAACTGTTCTCCAGGGTGATGTTGACATGCCAGCTCTCTGTACGTGGAAAATGACTTCTGAGGTCCCACAGGAAAGGACTGCATAGTCTGCTGAAGATCACGGACAAGATACCCTTCTGTGAAAGGTGGGGTGGTTTTGTCTGATGGCTGCTTCGGGTGTGTGTTTCCTTTGCAGATCTTTCTGCTTGCCTTGAAACCATCGCCTTGGTGTGCTGGGCTGTAAATCCCTGGGGTCAGTGATGAAGGAACAGCGCGGTCTAGATAAACTCTACTTAACACGCTTATTCAGATGGAGGTCGATTGGCTTTGTCCTTTCTCCAGGAGCCAAGACTGAAGAATTACTGAAATGCTGCAACATTATCAAGCGGGTAAGTGCTTTCGTTGTAAATCTGTAAATCCTCTTAATCCCTATTTGTAAGAGATGAATAGGAGCCCTGCGAGCCCACCATCTCATAGACCATCAGTCCCATTCACGCCACAGATACAATGCAAATACTGATTTCTCCCTTTTAAATGCAAAAGCATTTATCTGCCAGTCCTCAGACCATATTTCCATGATATAAGACGACTTGTCTGGATAATTAACTAAAACAGTTACCACTGCATCAGTTTGAACAGTTGTTCTTGTCTGTGCTTTTAAAACGAATGGTCTTGATTTTGCAGCCAAGTCAGTGAGATGCCATCTGAATGCAAGGGTTTGGGTGCATGAAACTGTTTGCAGAATGAGGGCCTACATTTATATTTCTTCTAGAAAGTCTCACTATACTGCAGACAAACCCCGTTTAGAGAGTTTTACTGAGGCGGCACATTCAAGCCTTCATTATTAGGAGATGTCAGCAATGAGATTGTCAGTTTGACATTATCTTCCAGCTGTGCCTCTATCTATTATAATTGCCCTGATTTATTTGGTCGCGGTTTGTTTTCTGCAGCGTCCCCTTGCCTGCTCGGCGCTCGTGGCGCTGAGGTTGAAGGCGGGCTGTGTGGCAGACGGGGCTGTAGTGTATCCRACCCACGCTCGGGTGGTCACAGGGACCAGCAGTGCCTGGCCGGTGGGGCAGAGGCGCTGGGTGTCCTCCAGCCGCCAGTGGAAACTGCTGCTCTTGTCGGCTCTCCGAGGGTGAGTGAACACAGTCGTTTCACCAGGAGCAAGAGTCAGTSTTTCCTCAACTCTTATCGGCTAAAAAATTGTCACAGAAGTTTGGGCTTGTTTCACATTGAAATTCAGTCAAATTTGGAAAAATATGGAGATGTCAGATGGAAATGCTGTTCTCTCCAGCCCACCCTTTGCTCCATACCTTTATCACCCAGCGATGGAGGGGCTGTGCAGGCGTAGCCAGCCCAGCTTATGGCTGAGCACAAGCTGCCGGCGGCTGGCAGAAAGCAAACCCCTTTCTCACCTGCCTCACCTCCTCTTCCACCTCTGCAAGTCCAGGTCTCCATCCCTCACCAGCCCTATTCCCCATCTCCTTCCATCTTCCCTCCCCTTCCGTTGGCCCCTGCTAGCTCCCAAAGACAGGCCCATTTTGAAACAAATCTCTCTTTCTTTTGGTCTCTGCCAGTCCTTCCCCTTGCAGGAGCTCCAGGCCCTGTCTCTTCCTTGCTCCCTAGCTCCTTGGTTTTCAGTTGCACCTCCTGCTGCCACAGGTCTGTGTCTGACCTCCTCCTTCACAGCTCAAAGCCAGCTGTGTTCCTGCCGCTCTGCAGGAGATAAGGGACTTCTTGCCCAGGGCAGAAATAGCAGGTAACTGCTAGTCTCAAAAGCCTTTACTGAGCCCTTAACTGCAGTCTTTTTCCTTGTTCTGTAAGCTGGCCAAATTTGGGTAGATTTTAATAGGGATAGACACATTGCTACCACAAAGGCTGCCTCTCTGCCAAATTTCAAAATTCCCCTTCTGAACCTAGAGATCCTCATATAAAAGGTTGTCTGGATTTATTTAACGCATGCCAAGCAATATATTTTTCCCTTAATAATATTCCTGGAAATGGCTGAACTGTTTTGGCTAAAACAGATGCCGGACTGCTTGGAATCAAATTCTCAGGGCTAAAATCTGGCAAAGTCGAGTAATGTGCCATTTTCTGTCATTGACACTGCGGAAGGAGGAAGAGGAGGTGGCACTGCCAGTTGCAAAACCGACTCCAACCAACAAGTGTGGCTTTTAAGAAACTGTCAGCTTGAAGCCAGCGAGGAACATCCCTGTGCTTGTGTGCCCAATGTGCCGTGCTCTTGTGACCTTCTTAAATAGTGAACATGCAACCCACAAGCATCAGTGCTGCTTCCAGCTACCTTGAACTGCTTAGATTTGCCCTTTAACCCATCCTGGCTCCTCCTCTCTGCCTTTATCACTCCTGGGCTTAAGGCTGGATCTATATGTGGAATCTATAGGTGTGTGTTGGAGTTTGGCCCAAAGTCTTGCCACCTTGGTGCTCATTTTCCACCCAGGAATTACATCTGCAGAACCCCTCTGTGCCAAACAAGAATGTCCCCCATGGATGTTTCACCATATAGTTCTATCTTTTGGGTTAAAGCCTTTACAGAGCTGTGATGTGAATGAGGACAAGGCTCCTTCCCTCTTCTCTCCTCTATGCCCTGGCTCCTTCCTCTGTTTTTAGGACCCGAGGCACAGTGACATACAGCTCCTGTTCTCCTTCCTGGGTATATATAACGCTTTGGTACATAAATGGATTATGAAATACTCTGGCACCCTTTACCAAATTGGCTTTGTCACAGAAAGTAGAGATTTCTTGATATGTCATATTAAATTCTAAAATTTCTTGGTATTTGATTTTAAAATGAAAATGAATAAATAAGTCACTGAACAAACAAAATCAGTTACACTCCTGAAAAAATGGTGTGCCTACTGACCTCAGCACCCCAAGTTGGGTTATCGTACCCTTTCTAAGCTTGTGCTGTGCAAGTCCTTTCCATAACTTTTCTTGCTACTCAGCAGTTTTCTCAAACGATACTGGTACCATAGCATGGGCCCAGCACTTTTATTAGCTGCAGAGCTGTGAATATCTCTTTTTACGTACATAGTGTTGGCAAAATGTGGCTCTGGGCACAGAGTACTTCAGTGTTAGCTCGGGGCTAATAATAGCCTCTAAAGACAATTTCAGAAGCTGCTTACCTTTCCCCCGGGAACATGACATGTCTTTGTGATTTCCTACCTTCAAATGCACAACCAGCTTGTGGGCTTGACTGCATAGCGAATGCAGTGTGAGAGTCATACTTGCTTACACTCCTTTTTTCCTCCTTTACATTCTGCTTTGCCTGCTGGGTCGTTTTCTGCCTATTTTCTCCAAGGCTAGCTATTTCAGTGTAATAGCCTGTCTACCCATGGCAAGTTATTGCTCATAACCGAAGCAAGGTAGCCGCTGTGCTAGGTAGCCCAAAGTGGCCCTGCCACTGCTTTGGTAGGAGAAAGAAGCTGTTTCAGGAAAGCCCAGCTGTCCTGAGCGTGTCTTGAGCTTCGTGCACACGAGGGATGCTCAGAGGAGCTCCTTGACCCTGCGCCGTCTCTGCGACCTCTGCCACTCTGACCGATAACAGTGACTGCAGTTTGTGTTGGGGCTTTGTTCTCCATTCTACAGAGAGAAACATTAAACTGCAGAATGACTAAGTGCCTCTTCAAAGGCCACATAATGAATCAGTGAATGAACAACAACCCCCAGCAGCTCCAGCCCCCCTTCTCTCTGCAGAACAATGCCTCTTCCCCTCTATCAAGATGCACACGTAGTATATGTTGCATACAGAATTATGTATTTCAAAAGAAATTTGAGTATTAATATTTATATTGTAGCGATGCCACTGTCCTTTGGGCTCTGTAAATAGCAGCACCACAACAATGTGAATTATTCCTTTTATGCAAAACCCTGGCCAGTGAAATAGCTTGTCAATGCAAAATAAAATTGCTGCACAAAAGTTTGACAGCTACATTCATTATATATGTCAATCAAAGGATCCTAAAGGCTTTATTGTCACTGTACAATGTCTGAACAATCTGCTAGCCCAATATGGCACAAAGTTATTTTCTCACTATTCCTTTCATTTAAAAAATAGCCACCAATAACTTCTGTCAAACAGCCTGAGAAAACTGCAAGAACAGCAAAGAAATCTTAGATTTTCTTGGGTGTCTGTGGGCTGGAGGTATTCCAGGCTTAACTCGCCACATTATGCTAACATATCACAGGGCTTACGGTAGATGAGATCTGATCAGAAACACAGGACACACAAATTAAATTACTGCACAAAGCCCAGAGCAGGCTGAGGCTGTGAAGATGACACGGTGAGTGAGAAAGGAACAAGTTACACTAAAGAGAAGTGAATTTAACCACTCTACCTGCTTTTTGTCTGCCTTTGCCAGGTATCAGATATTCCAGCTCCTCTGCCCCAAGTCTCCCCCGAGGTTAGGATTGCCCTTTTAAATTGTCCCGAGCTATTTTCTGAAACGTGGGTTTTGATAAGGCCTTGCTCTCAACAGACTAGCCTACAACTTGGGGGAGAGTTTTCTGTTTGATTTTCTTTTTCCAGCATGCTCTCCTCACTGAACGTGCCAAACCCCAGCCATCAGCTATCACTGAATTTGTGGTAACTGGGGGCAGGGGGCCGGACGAGAGCTCTGGCTGTTTCCCCCAGGAGGCAAATCCAGCCGCGGGTGCTCCCGCAGCGGCGATGCCGCACCCCGGGCTGCCCCGCTGCCCTGCGGGAGGGAAGCCCCAGGGCCAGGCGTCTTGGTTTTGGCCAGTTTGGAGGGCACAGATGCCAGCTCTGCGAGCCCTCTGCAGCACGACGCGGAACAGCCGCGAGAGGGAGCTTGCACAGCTCTGCCCGCGGCAGCGCGGCCCCCGCTCCCGGCTCCCCGCTCCCGGCTCCCCGCTCCCCGCTCCCGGCTCCCCGCTCCCCCCGCTCGGGGTGCCCCGGCACTGCCAGCCCAGTGGCTCTGCTTGACAGTGCTGTGGCAGCGGGCAGCAGGAAAGTTATCGTGGGAGTTCATCTACCAGCCTCCTCCTTGCAGATGAAATGCAGCGTCGTGGTCTTGTGCCATGACAGACCGTATCAAACTGATTTATGAGGGTGTCGTAACTTGGCCAACTTTAATTTGCTCTGGGCTGGAGCTTAAATTAAGTTTCCCAATTCAAAATATTTTGGAGGTTGGTTGTTTCCTCTAAGCGGTCAGCTTGGTCCTTAGTGTGTGCTGGTGCGTGGCTTTGCTTTCAGACCCTGGTCACGGGTACGGCGGCAGCAGCAAAACCTCAGGAGGGTGCTTCCTGCATGCGCCTCTGGCTGCACCGTTCTGGTGGCTGTTTTTAGGATGAGATGCTGCTTTTGGCCTGGGCTAAAGGGCACTTTTCAGCTGCTGACTTAAAAGTGTTAAGAATAGTCCTGCTCTTACGTTTGGGAGTGAACCATGGGGATGCTCTGTGAGGATGCACACAGATGTTGCAACAGGAATGCTGATTGTGACAGCTAGTGTTTCTACTGAAAAAGCATGGCAAAGAAATGGAAAAATGGAAACTTTTAAAGAATCGTGGTTTTAATCCACGTGCTGAGAGAGCTGTGCTGCCCACTCACCATCCCAAAAACTGTGTGACATTTCCCTGAGGTGTGCTGCTTGCTCCTCTTGCTGCTGGGCATGTGTTTGATCACAGGCAAAATTAAACATGTTTTTGTCATCAACAGACTCCACAAGCAACTTCAAGGTACATGGGAGCAAAATATGCAGACCAACACTTTCCACGGTGTTCAAGTTCTTAGTTTTTGGTGTGTTYTCTCCCCATACAGCATTGCCTTCTTTTTGACAACCTGCACACAGCCCTTTTATTAATATTTTAAATAATTACCACTGGTGTGGCAATGGCATAGAAGTCTTTCAGCGCAATTACTTTGTGGTGAGCACCAAATGTCGTGCAACAAAGTGTCTGTTACCTGTGACAGAGCTGATAGTCAAAACAACGAGTATCTTTCATTTCAGCTTTGCAAGACTGAAATCAACTGAGCGTAATTAGGTGATGCTGACAGCACGCAAAAGGCTTTCTGTAAGCAGAGTGGGCTGTGCTTTTCTTGCTAGTCCACCTCCGGCCAAGGACAGGCTTTGTAGTGTGTGGGTGCAATGATAAAGACATTGCGAATGCTTTTCCTACTGTGGCAGGGGTAGGAGCTCCAGTACATTTGGYGCTGTATACAGAAAAAAATCTTACCCAAGTCTGAAGCCTCAGACGCGAGCATCACTGCTTCAGCTTGTTCGTTCTGACCCTAAAGGAAATCCTCCTGAAGGACCTGGGGGATGCATCCCTGGAGCGTGTCCAGAGAAGGGCGACGAGACTGGTGAAGGGTCTAGAGAACAGGTCTTATGAGGAGCGGCTGAGGGAGCTGGGGTTGTTTAGCCTGGAGAAGAGGAGGCTGAGGGGAGACCTTATCGCTCTCTACAACTACCTGAAAGGAGGCTGTAGAGAGACGGGTGCTGGTCTCTTCTCCCGAGTAACAAGTGATAGGACGAGAGGAAATGGCCTCAAGTTGCGCCAGGGGAGGTTTAGATTGGATATTAGGAAAAATTTTTTCACTGAAAGGGTAGTCAGGCATTGGAACAGGCTGCCCAGGGAAGTGGTGGAGTCACCATCCCTGGAGGTGTTCAAAAAACGTGTGGATGAGGTGCTTCGGGACTTGGTTTAGTGGGCATGGGTACTGGGTTGATGGTTGGACTCGATGATCTTAGAGGTCTTTTCCAACCTTAATGATTCTATGATTCTATGATCAAAACGAGCAGTGGAGGAGTGGGGTACCCAGCCCCTCCGCTTCTGTGAACGCGGAGGTAGCGGCAACTTCCCAGGGTGGATAAACCGGCCTGCGTGCCATGCTTGGCTGTCTTGCTTCACCGCCTCGTGGGAAAACGTTATTAACTCCCTCTGCTTGGGCCGTTGCTCACACTTCTGCACCCGTGGAATTCGTCCGTAAACTCTTAGCAGAAAATACGCACTGATGCTGGGATGGCTTTTGCCAGCTAGGAGCTGTTTTCCAGTGTCACTCACTTTTATTAGCATGTGGAACTGCTGTGGTATTTTCTCAATGTTTAGTGAGACCTATTGTGCACTTCCATTGCCTGTGAGGATCAGCTCTTCTGGTGTGACAGTTACCATAAAATTGGTGGTGTTCAGGAACCTCTCCAGCATTTGCAGCTAGGTGCAAGGCACAAGTTCCTTGATTTTGCTGTATCAGCCCAGCAAAACATTGCATGGCTGTGTGTACAGCCAACTGCTTTACGTTATGCCTGGTAATGGCTTGTCAATGTTCAAAAGAAATGTAAMCTCTAGCTGTCTAATTTGCTCTAGGGGGGGGAAAAAAAGTTTCCTAATAGTCTTCAGATTTACTCGGCACTGTTTGGTTTGAAGCAGATGGAGGTAATGGATTGATCTACAGGACAAATGACAAAGCAAGAGGAGAAAAAGTGTGTGAGTGGCTGCAACGTTAGAGGGGGAGCTGGGGTTTTTGACCCTGGGGTCTCACTACTGGCCCTTTCTGGGGTGTTTTTGGTAAGTCAGCTTATTGAAACTGCAGCCCACCAGCTTGCTCCTTTGAGCATGGCCAGCTGTTTCCCTTGGGTGCCCATCGTTACCTCTCGCTATCACCTACGAGTGGAAAGTAGGTGGAAAGGGGAGGGGAAAGTGCAGAGCCCTAACTAACGAGRGGGGTGGAGGTGGCCGAGGTGATCAGCACCTCCAGCTCAGCCACACTGTGCCTTGCTTGCCCACCCCAAACTTGGGGTGCCAGAGCCTCCCCGTTGCACCACCCGCCCCCTCTCAGTGGCCAGACTGGTGAGTCCCTGCGTACTTTTGGCGAGCTGGGAAACGGTCCTTCCTGAGCCACTGCTGCAGGCACTGGCACCGAGCAGATCTGGGTCCTCCTGGCAGGCTGGCGCTGAGGGTCTGCCCTCCCTGTCGGGACCATGCACGCCACCACCCTGGCAGGCAACTGGCAAGTTAAAAAATATGGATCAGCATAATTTTTTTTTTTTTTTTTTTTTTTAATGTTAATTTGTGCAGCTGTCCTGGAAAGGGTTAGAAATCAGTTCTGGAAAAGGCTGCAGTAGCTGTTGGTGAAGAGTTCTGCTGTGTCCTTAATTATTTATAAGCATCAGGATATAAGGACATCGTGTTCACCCTCCAGCAGTGAGAAAGACTGCAAATAATCTAATAAATTACACATGCAAATTTGCGCTTTGAGTAGGTTCGGTTGCAAGCTCCGAGACTTAAAAGTGAGGAAATATCAGAAATAAGGCTGCGGCTTAATATTTAGTATGTCAGGCAGTTTGTTTGGTCAAGCAGTTGGACTAGGTGATCATCGTAGGCCCTCTCCAACTGAAATATTCTATTCTATGTTCCCGATGGCACAGTCTTCTCCTACAGGGTCGCAGATTTGCTTTCCACCCCTGCCCCGGTTGCTCCCACCACCTTCGGCTGCGGCGGATGTTGCTCAGGGAGTGAATCAGAGGCAGGCTGCTGCCGGYGGGGCCCCTGCCCGATGGCCTCGGGGCCAGGCAGGGCTGCAGGAGCACTGTGGAGGGGATACTGGTTTTGGTAGCTGGATAGTGTCAGGAAAAGCAGGCTTCTCTCCCTGCCACAGGTTTCCAGGGGGCTGCCGAATCAGTCAGGGAAGCCAAACCAGGGCTCCTTCTCGGGCTCAGAAACCTCTGTCTTATGAGACCTGCTAGAAGTGGTCCCTGCCCCGAGGGAAATCTGAAGAGACTTGCAGGAAATGTTGTTTGCCACGTCCTCGGGAAAACGAGCCTTGTGGGAGCTGCACGGGTGGGGTGTTGTCAGACCACTGACATGCATCATCCCGGGGCATGTTTGCTCAGAGCACGGTGCACTGAACCACTGACACATCCTTGGGACTGTTATGTTCCTCCACAACTTAATCTACTGTGTTGCAGAAAAGCTTAGAGGCTTTAACAGATTTTGGAAGTCCTGTTGGAAGTCCTGTTGTGTCCTGCATCATATAAAAAAAGATCTAATCCCCACCCCAAACTAACTCAGTCTAAACAAGCTGCTATTATACTGTATCAAAGGATACTTTAAGATGTTCATCCATATTGAGCTGGAATATGGAGTGCCAGCATACAGAACTCAGTATTGTTCATTTTAACAGGTGTCTGAATGTTGACAATGTCAATGGTTCAACCTGGCAGTCTTGCAGTGCTCAAACCACTGCTTCCACCTTAGCAAATGCAATTTTAGAGCATTTCTGAGATGTTCTGCAGTGAGAAGAAGAGGAGGTCGCAGCTGGAGAGAGGGAGATCCCAGAGGGACATCACCCCTGAGGATCAGAGATCTCTGCTCTCCACCAGCTGCCAGCACTGCTGATCCACATGGGCTGGGCCGGGCAATGGCTTGTTCTTCACGCAAGTCAGAAGAGCAGGGAAACCTTATTGCCAGGTAAGGTCGTTAATTGTTTCATTCTCAACAGAACCAAAAGGTATCAGCTCCAGACTTAGTGTGATAAAGTCAGAAGCTTCAAAGCCAAAAATATGTGTTTTGTAATACCCAGCAGAAGAGAAGGGGGAATTAAAATAGAGATTAGGCCAGGTCATATCTCTGAAGCTGGATGCGTGTCCATAGCTGTGGTTCTGAATTGCTTCTCAAGATGGAAGGCATGCGGATGGGAAATCTTGCGCATTATCAGATCTCATAGGATTTCTGCTGCTTGAAATTAGTCACATTGCAAGATTTGGGCACTGTCAAGACTTAGTCCTGTTTTAAAGTGAAGGCTTACTTCTAAAATGAGCCTAACTGCTAATTTGAATTGGGTCCTTACATAACACCTCTTCCAGCTGTTGCAATAATGCCTGTTAGTGCAGCTAAAAATAATGAGTACTGAGTATTATTTAAAACGTGCAAAGGCAATGTATATCTCCAATAATAAGCCACAGCATAGTCTCTCCAGGCACTGCTTGTGGTGACGGGACCTGTGGAAGCATCTCTAATGTGGAGCAAGTGCCTGTTACGCAAGCGTGAGCCGTGGTCAACATGGGCTGTTCCGACGTGTAGCTCCTTTGGCTGTTGAAGAAAGGGAAACTCATTTTTCTCTTTGCGGACTATTTCTTACACTTATTTTATATTGCTTTTAGTTAAAATGCAAGTATTTAGAGGAGCATTTTGGTGGTGTGGTGATTTTTTTTTTTTTAATACTTTTGTGTGAAGGCTTTGTGGGTGACTTGATGTCCTTCATACCATGTCCTAATACAATTTAAAGAACTTGAAGATCATGAAGTTAAGCATTCAAGCACTAGGGAATATCAGAATGGAAGGAATCAGATTAAATTACGACCTGTGTAAATTCAATCCCTTGTATTGTGCATTGCAACGAAGCCTGTGGCTATGCCGTACTCAGAGAAGAGTTGTGCAATGTGCCAGTGCAGCTGGATGTCAGAAGATCTAGCCCTGCACCTTGAGACCAGGGCCTCTTGGACGTGCGTGAACTGTGATCACTTTTTGCCAGGCTCATGGCCTGATCAGGTTTGGGATAATGTTTGTGGGGATGCCAAAAAGGGCATTGCTTACTGTCATAGCCTGTGCCAAATCCCAGTCTTGGGCTTTAATATTTTGGAAGCAATAGGACTTTTCAACAAAATGGGTAAAATTGTGGACAACTTCAATCTGGGCAAACCAGTACTTTTCAGAATTTCATCTTGGTGGTGACTGAGAGGTCTTTGCTGATTGCAAAGAAATATCTAGTTGCATCAGACATGGTATAAAAAAGTTTGGCTATATCTTAAGTTATAAACAGCTGAAAATAGGAGAATGTGATGGGACATACCAGGCAGCTTGTGATAACAGGTGGCACTATCACCATCTGTAATAATTCTTCGATACAATCAACAGGTTGAATGCTTAGCATATCATCTCTCAAACTCTATTAATATTTTAGTAGTTTAGTGCTCAGAGGGCCAAATACTAACTGCATTTAGGGGTGCAGATTTGGTAGCTACAGCCTGCTCCCATCAATATTGTAAGTTTTGCAGAGCTTCAGCTTTGCATGCCTTTGACTGAAATTAATTGGCCCTATTCAAGAAATCTCTTAAACACAGACTTAAATTCTCCTGGATGTCTTTGGGACTTACCCAGTTAAGCCTTTAAGTTAAACCTGTGTTTCCTTACATTCTTCAATATATTTTAGTATGTACTTACTAACTGTTCACATGCTATAGTATTAGAATGAAATTCGGAGTTTTGCTGAACATGGACACAAGTTTCGTTGTTTTCTTACTTTAGGTATTACAGCTTCTTGGACCATTTTGAAGTAGGTGTTGTACACAACATGATGGTGTTCTATATAATCTATTTCTGTAGGAAAAGGAACATATTTTCATACCTACCTCTGCTCTGATGCAGAGGACAGTTTATTTCTAGCTGTATTTTTTTTCTAGCCCTTTTTTTAGCGCTGTCAGTCTTGTCCTGTGTTTAGGACAGTAGTTTTCAACACCGCCCACTCTTAGTTGTAGAGCAATGAGATCATTTAATTTTTCATTTTGTGGGGAGGTTTGCAATTTTGAATTTTTTCTTGATACACAATGGAAAAAACCCCAGAAAACTTCATAAGTCCTGTTAATCACATGATGCATAGTGGATTTTACTGTAGTTCACAGAACTAAAAAAAWGTTTTCAGTGTAGAAAATGGATCATTCCATTGCAGAAAGGTTGAAATAGTGCATTTAAATCTTACTAAAGTTCTCTGTTATCAACTTATAAACTATTTTTTTCCCCCAAAGCTGCTACATTTCACTTTCAGCTGCTCAGCGTTTTCTAGCAACTTGCAGCAACCCTAGTTGGGTGCCATACAAAGTTTCCTTGCAAATAAGCAAACTTGCAGGACTTCACAGACAACAAACTGCAACTGTTCTGTCTTCATCAGTCATTTTCATCTTGGTATGAGGGTTTTAGCTGATCTGCCTCTGTCCAAAACATGCTTTCTCAATGTGACCTGGAGCAGGTGATCTCTTCCTATCCTTCTTTCCACTGAACAGGCCTCGCATGAAATCTTGCTCACGCTTATGTTGTGTCAGATGTGTAGAACACATCTGCCTTTCAACAAGCAGTTATGTTTATGGAAATAATGCCTTCTGGAACTGGAAATAACAGATTCAGGAGCCTTCACTAGGTAATACATAGTACGACAGAGCACATCTCGTATAAACATAGCACCCAAACAGATGCAACTTTGAAGCTACTCAGGAATAATTTAGAGCATGCTCTCAAATTTTGGATAATATAACTACTGATTCCCAGAAGGGATAAAATTGTATTTCTTCTGTGCTCTGACTTTATCTTTGAACTATTTTATATAAATTCTTTACCTTACCCTGACATGTGTGCACATATTTTAAGAGTGAGCGAGAAAGCCCAGGAAAGAGTTGACTAAAGAAGAAGTGCAATTAAAACCAGTCAAGACTGAACATGTCCCTASTGGCAGAGTTTTATTTTTTTTCCCTGTGCCTCTTTTTCAAGAACTCCTATCTTTTCCAGCCTTTGCACACTGAAGTCAAAGAGGACTTGGCATCATCAGAAGTGTGTTTGCATCTAGTCCAAGGATGTTCCTGTAAAATTGGAGATCTAGGTCTTCTAGGAATGTCTGGTTTTGACTGGGCCTTACTGCAGCACCCCAACACAATGTTCTCACTACAGAGCAAACCAAAAATTGTACCACGGATGCACACTCAACGTTTTGGCTTTACCAAGTGTGTCATACGAAACCAAGGATGTTTTTGAGAGACTTTGGGTCTAACTCTGACCTGCATTTGTAGGATCCACATGGGACACGTAGAGTTCCCAAATCCTCTCAAGAGAGCCACTCAGATGGGGGGAAACAGTCTTTCTAGCTCTGCAACCTTAACAAAGATTGCAGTATTCTTTCAGAGCAAAATATGCATGACATCTGGAAGCAATTATTCCTTTAAAAATCACTCTGTGAGTCAACATTGAAAATACACTCAGCACTGAAAATAAAAACTAATAAACACTGAAGTTTCCAGTTATCCCACAGTCTGAGTGACCCGCACTGGAACAAAGTCATTTCTAGAAAGCCTGGGCAGGGTGGGCACAAAGCCGGTCTTGGATCCCAAAGCTGGCCAAGCTGTGCTGAGACAAAGAAGTAACATTTGTATGAAATCAGATGGCCAGGGAGGTTTTCCTTCTGTTATATTACAGGAATAGGGGGGAGTACAAGGAACCAGGTCACACTAACAGACCTTGCCCATCAAGGAACTGAACACAGCATTCATGGATTTAGAATCAAATTGTACTTTTTGGCGATATGACTCATAGTTATCTGGCCCTTTTAAAACAGTCTAATGTAGGATCGTCATAGGGCTGGAAAACCTACAGTGAAAAACTAGTGTGACTGGGGTCCACTGGGCTAGTGAGGGAGCACAGATGCTCTGCTGGGCTTTGCTGGCAGAGTGGGTCTCAGGTCATTTCTGGAAGGGGCAGATGCTGAAGCAGATCCTGATTGTTTTAGATCTCACTAGACGTTGCCTTCAACCTTTCCATGGTAATGTGGAAGATGGCTGGGAGCTGGCTTCTCCTCCATCACTAATATTAAGGTGTGCTCTAGTACAGCATTTCTAGATTAATTATTTTATTCAAAAGCCAGGGAAGACTATGAATCCTTACCAGGCAACGGCAACTAGTCTGGTTTCCTAAGGAAACATAAGTTTGTCTGGTTATGCTGTGTCAGTCTGTCTTTTGGCCACTCTAAAGACAAGAGAAAAATATTCAATTCCTTGAGTTTTGTGAAAATAGGCAACTGTGTAGGGGGGAGAGAGCAAAGAGCAGTATGAGCTCAGCAGCACCCGTGGGCAGCAGAGGACTCACCCCAGAAAGGGGGCTCTGGGGAGCCTCGGGACGTGCCAGGGAGCCCCAGCAGCACAGGCAGAGCAGCAGCAGACCCAGCAGCCCCCAGGGACACTGCCTTGTTTTTAATCCAGCATTGCCTCCGAACACCTCCGAGGTGGGCTTCCCTCCTCCTCCTCCTCCTCCTCGTCCTCCTGTGTGCAGAAGAGCAGTTTCAGCAGGGCATACAGGCTGCTGTGTCCACGTGAAACCTCCCTGTCCCAGGGCCTTTCTGTCCCCTCAGATTCCCTCTGGCCTTTTGCACCTGCGTAGTGCCCACTTGGTGCGGGCTGGCATTGTCATGCACATGATGGTCTGGGGAAGTCACTTCTGCAACGCAACTTGCTGCTGCAGCGTGGCTCCAGTAACCTGCAGAGGATGCTTAGGCAAAGGAGGGATGTCAGAGAGCGTGCACCGTGCCTTTATAATGATGCCCAGTTGCTCTGTTTTCCAATAATGTCGATTTTGTTGCGCATTCTTCTACCCAGCGCCGGGGGCTTGACGAAGTCCCGAGGTGTTGCACTGATGAAACACCAGTTGAAGTCAAAGGCTTTGAGTGCCTTACTTCCCATCTCAGACTTGTCAGGGCAAAAGCCCTGATGTCACTGTGTCAGGCGGCATGATAGATGGTTAAACACTCTCTCCTGTTTTCTGAAAGACAGGAATAATATTTATTATTGGGGCTGCAGGAAACTCAACTGCTTAATGGTCATGAAGATCCCTGAGTACCTACTGTTCTCCAGAAGGACTAGGTGGTAGTGCTGATGAACATATTTGTGCTGATAAACATTGTGCCCTATTTGCATGCCAGCTGGATCAGCTACWTACTTGCTATTCTTTTTGCAACCATAATTTTTATCATAAATATTTTCCAGACGTACATCAGTAGCTCATATCGCTTGGCTGGCAACTCTAAGACTAAAGTCTGTCTTAGTAAGCCAGACGGTTTGTACAAAACAAGCTGACTCTGTACCCCAGAAAGTGGTCATTTCCTGATTCTTTTGAGTCTCTGAGCTCTTTCCCAATACCTACGGTACATCTGCAGGCAGATTATGGCAAGAATGTTATAACTCCACAGGCATTAATGGAGGAAACGGTATTTTACTAGCTTGCATTATACCTCTTTCCAATGAAATACTATTTTAAAAATAACTTCAGGTTCAACGGGTGTTGGAGGAAGCAGTTAGGACCCCAGTTCTTAACCTTGAAACTGCAGTTTGCAGCTGCAGTAAAACATGTCGCTGAAATGTAGGTATCACTCTCTGTTCCACTTTCGTATGGAGAGGATCCGGCAGCAAAGGGTGACTCCTGTGACTACAGAACTGTGACCCTTGTAGGCAAAGAGGGCAAAAAGCAAGATGGGGTATGGGAAGGGAGATAAAGGAAAGACAGAGCTGCAAAGTGGGAAACACATGGTGGGAGGAATGGAGCTGCTGTGCAGGAAAAGGAGAGGGAGCAGAGGAGTGGAAGGATGTTAAACCAGCAGAAAAAGTTTGCATTGCAGCCCTCCAAGAAGCCAGAGCCAGGGCCCTGCTGTGCCAGGCACTGCTGAACATATTCCAGGGACAGTCCAAGGCTGAAACTTGTGCTACAGCAGGTGAGGCAAAGGGATGGCGAGGGGCAATGCTGCTCCCCCCTTCAGAGGAAGGCTGGGGACTGCGCAGGGAAGGGCAGGGGAGGTGTTTTGCCAGCCTGTTGGATTGTTGTGCTCCCAGTGACATTGGTAATCCGATCAAGGGTCAGGATGGGATTTCCCCCTCACCTCAGGGTGGCAGGCAGTTTTTTTGTTGTTCTCAGCACCCTGGAGCAAGACTAGCTTCTAAGGATCATCAGAGCATTTTCCCCTTTGTTAAAAGTTGTTAAAGAGCGTATGGTGGCTTGCAATGAGAGCAGGAGGCATGGGGCGGGGGGCAAGGGGGTTGCGTGTTTTTTTTTTTTTTATTCTCCTGCATTTTCTGTCTGGTGGTTACCTGTGATGGTCCCTCCACAGTGGTCCCCGTGCAGCGGGCAGTGTGGGGCACACTGAGTGGCTGTGGTGGGTGAGTCTGGAGCAGTCCCTGGGCTGTGATGTCTGCCTGGTGAGTGAACAGGTAATTTCGTTTCAGCCTGACTAAGCAGTTGGTTCACTGGCGTATCTGAGACCCAAACTCCTAACTTAGTTGTTTTTTCTTCCTTTAAAACTTAAAATAGTAGAAGGGTGGAGAAGTAGGAAGTATACTGAAGCCTTGCAGACTCCTGTCTGGTGGAGACTGGTCCAGATTTCATTGTGCTTCAGTGTTTTCTTACTATTCATATACTTGTAAAGGCATGCTGAGAAGTCCTCTAAGGGACAGAGAATCTGCTGACATGAGTGCAGAGGGTCGTCCTTCCTCTCACTGTCATACTCTCAATAGGATGCAAGTCCAAAAGGCTCATAGACTCTAGATTTTGACTGCAGTAGGTCCCAAATCCAAGCTCCCTGGCTGCTAGTAAGGAGATGAAGAAGAGGATGTAGTACTAAGTACCTGCATTTTACCTTGACATTTGGAGCCAGCTCTGTGACCCGAGCTGCAGCAGATAAGCTGTAGTCCCTGCGGCAGCGCAGGAGCTGCAGAGATCTTTGGTGATCATAGCACAGGCGTCTTCTCTTCCTGCTGTAGCCCACAGCATCCAACTGGCGATACAAGGCATACGGCAGACTGGGTGAGATTGATGGGGTGACATTGCTGGTATCTTTGACTCAGCTGTTTGGAACATGCTGGACAGTAATGCCTTTATCTTTGAATCCCTTTGTTATACAAATGGCTGATTAAAAAGAAAGAAGACTGCTTGCAATCGAATGTTGTAGCAGCAGTTTGTTTCTGGTGGCTAAATCCACTTTTTCAGTGTTTCTAGCCACACAGTGAGGCATGGGATGACTTTTCTTACTGCTCTAGCTAGAACTGGACAAACCCCAGTCATCTCAGCAGATGCTGCAGACCCTTCACATTGCCAACACTCACTGTGGATCCTGTTTTCGCATCTGCTCCATTCCTCTTTCAACAGCTAAACAAAAGTCTGATTTTAAGCAGAGACCAGTCCCCACCCAGTTGTTCTCACCTTTGCATTGTGGTAAGGACACTAGTTTAGAGGCAAGCTCTTTCCAAAATCCTTCTGCTTGTTCTGATGCCCAAAGAGGGGCTATGCTCTTCTGAAAACGCTGACAGCCTGCTGCGCTACTGCATGGTGGTGTGGCTGGGAAGTGGTACCTTAAAGAAGCTCCTGCTTCTTTCTGGCTCACGCTCTGTCTCGGTGCAGCAAGAGAGCTTTCCCCCTCTGTTTACTGTCAGTCGCTCAGAGATCATCACTTACATCACTTTCACATACACTTTACTCTGGGTGGATAAGCAGTGATAAAAGAGCTTGTTTTATTTTGGTGCCTTGACCTGAGTGATTCACTCAAATAATCTGATGGCGCCTAGAAGGCATGATTAAATAGCTATGATTGATTAAACAGCAATGATGGCTCTAGCTCTACATTGCATGGACATTTCTTTGCACTTTTTAAATCCTGGCCCTGTTGATAGCTAGTGTGTTATCTAAACTCTCTTTCACGGGAGTTTGCCAAAGTGCATAAGAGTCCATCTGAGAAATGCTGTGCTTGGGTCATTTTTTTAGATCATGGGTGCAGTGAAGAAACAGCTTGTCCAGTTCTAAATATACTGTCCTTGACAGACATGAAATAAGCCCACTGATTAAAATAGCTGCCTAGTTCCCAGTTCAAGATCTTACTGTATAACATCAGCGTTTGGCTGCCCTTCTGATAAACTTGGAGAAGGACTGATTTCCATTTTGCTCCTTTCGAAAGGGAAGAGGTTGGAGGGTTGTCATGCAGCAAGAATGCACCGATTCTAAGAATTTCTAAACAAGACCCACTGCATTGCGAATGGCAGCGGGAGCTGGGATTTATGGGGAGATTACTTGCTTAAACGTAGCCTGAAGGAATGAAAAATGAGCAGCGCAAAAAAGAAATTTGTTGAATATCTTGGCAGTGAAATCAAGTGGCCTGATTTATGAGCAATACTGAGTTATCTTTCTGCAAACAGATTTCTGAGAATGATTTTTCAACCTCTGCCCTTTGGAGGGGCAGCTCTCGGTGAGATGTACGGTCGTACCTATTGCTCGTGAAACGTGATGGGACAGGCTCTCTTTTTCTGTATATGGCTAGATGGAGTGCTTGGTGGACCGTCAGCCGCCATAACAGGAGTGCTGGTGCTTTCTTGCCTTCAGGCCTTCCTCAGCTGGTGTCTGTAGAGGGTGGGAAGGAGGGCTGGCTGCTGGGGTGCAGAGCCCTGGTGGTCCCTGCTGCAGAGGAGGACAGTGAACTGAGGGGGGATGGAGATGCCAGAGGTCCCTGCTGAAGCTGAACAGGTATCTTGTGGGTTCAAGACCAGACTGGGGAGATCAAAAGGCCTTTTGATCCCTTTGCTGTGGCATGCACCGCCTGAGGGACAGTCCACCCGTCCCGTGACCAGTGGGGTGGCTCCCCCTCTAGGTGCCACCCCCAGTCACACACACATGTGTGGCGTAGGCTGGGACAAGTGACCATGAGGCTGCAGGGGTTAGGGGTGACGAGTCCCAGCCAACGTGTGTAAAGGTTGTGGATGAAACCATGGCTTTATTGGAGCCTCTAAGACTTTTGCTGTTTCCTTCAGTGGAATCCCTAATTTTCCTGTGATGATTTTTGCATGCGTGTATGCACCGGCATGCATGCATATGTGAATCCAAGAGCCAAACAAAACTGCTTTCCATTGGCAAAGCACCCTGTAGGTGCCAGTTCCTCTGAAATTTTCCATTCAGCTATCTGCACAAATTTAATACTGCGTATGTCTCCAGGAGTCTTGTTTTGCCCATGTGAAGCTCACTGTCTATAATGAACTCATGAGTTATTTGACTAAAATAAGAACTCAGACTTCAAAATAAGAAACCCCAAACCAAACCCACAGCTATTTTTTTCAAGTTCTAAAAAAAATCRTATTTCCTTTCTAAATGAATCTCTCACCACTTAGTATAAACTTGCAGTTCTGCAAGACACGGAGAGCTTTTTTCAGCAGATGCTAAACCTGAAGTCAGTGGAAGATCTAAGCAAATGGTTAAAGGTGAGCATGTGCTCAGGCGCTTGCTGAACTGGGACAGAGTATTCAGTGTTTTCCTGAGTTGTATTTTATGTTTCAAAGGAAGGACCTTTGTTTTGCCAAACGGTTCATTTCTATTTTGCTACACACTGAAAGCTCAGGATAATCCCATTTGGAGAGAAGCAGAAAGGAGGGAAGGCTACACTTGGGAAAAGCTATTTTCAGTAGCTCTGTTTTCTCTAACCCCATTTTCTTAATTATGATCAGCTAATGCTGACAGACTGGTTCACAGAAATTAAACCCCATTATACGGTACAAACAAGTCAATGAGGCCTGGAGTCGGACCCTACTTTAACATAAGTAAAATAAAGATCCCCTGTGGCTTTTAATTCCTTTTTATTTAGTTACTTAATTGAACCTGCACTGTTCTTCCTTTGTAATTGATTACCACACAGAAAAGGTAATGAAACAGAAAACTTTATTTTCTCTCCAGTGATTTTTATGGTTATCATGGAAATGTTTTTACTGCTTCCTTTTGGGACATAAAAATTCTCAATATAGACAAMGGGAAATCAATGTTAGTTAATTGAAGGCATTTACATGGTTGGAAGATTAAAAGTTGGGCTTGTTTTTGTTCTTGTTTTTGTTTTTTTACTTTTCTTTTTTTTCTTTTAAGTCGGCTCAGATTTCTCAGAATGAGAATTAATCTGGCATTTTATTGCCCCTTTCTTTTTCAAAGCTGAATCTACAAAGTTTGGGGACCTGGTCCAAAACCCACGGAAGCCAAATGGGAATTGTTCCATCTAATTCAGTGGCTTTGGATCATGCTTTAGAAGCAAATACTCAAGACATATTTATATATGTATACACACACACAGATGCCTATCTGCTCCACATGCCATTTGTCATAACTGGGATTAATCTCTGAGCAAGATAAGGAAGGAAAATTTGTTGTTGGTTTGTTTTTTTTTTTCCCTGGATTTAAAGAAAAGCTGATGTTAATTCCCCAATTCTATTATTTCCTTTAAATCTCTTTCCTCTCATACTTCTCTCTGTTTCTTTAATTTGTGAAGCTTGGTTTTCTTCATTTTGTACATGTTCCTCCTTCTTCTTTTCTCCCTTTTTATTTGGGTGTCGCTCCTACCTTTGGCAGGGTAAGGGTCTCGTGAACGCAGGTCACCCAGTACCCAGGGCTGCACCCAGCTTCCCTACCCTTCGTGAAGCTGTGGGTATTTCTCGATGGTGCACAAAGCTGGCTGAGAGTTAAAGGACTCAAGTCTGAAAGTCTAAAGGAGTTGCCAACTTTCCCCACCCCTTGCCTTTGTGCATAGAGCTTTTTGCCTTGAAGCAATTTTAATAAAGACTATGTAACAACATGGTGTTGGCATAGCATGAGCAACATTATTCCATCTGTTTCTAGGGAAAATGTAAAAACATGTGTTAGTATAACATTAAGGTTTCAATTTTCAACAGTTAAAAATCAGGCAACACTGAAGTTACAGACTGCTTTTCAAAGCTATTTAGTGATTTTCATTGCCTTTTCTTTTTTTTTTTTTTAGAACACGCCTTTAAAAAATGTCTCGTATTTGAAGAGCTTTGAGCACCCATCCTTGGAAATGAAGGCTCTGTTAGCTATTTCAGTTTGGGCAGCCAAGTTCATTGCTTTCTGTTGATAGTGTTGCAAAGCTGATATTTTAAAGAGTATTCAGTCTCTCATTGTAGATATGAATGAGGGCTGTAAAATTGTATTTGTAAACATTCATCTTAACTTATATGAGAATTAACCTTACATTAGGCGGAGGTCTTGAGCATGCTAACTTTAATATTTTGCCAAACTCAGATCAGTATAAAAAAGAGCTTTAAAGGGAATATTCAGTGCTTTTCTGAATCAGGGCCTTATCACCTATTTTTTATTTGATTTTGTGTGAATAATTATAAAGATACATGAGGCAGCATTTTTACTAAACATCACATTTTAAACAGTGATGATAGAATATCTTGTCAGTGCAATTGTGGTTATTTGTGCCAAAAGTCTCATTTTAAGAGTTATGCTGGTACAGTCAGGAAACAAAGCGAGGCAGCATGTGGCTTCCTGGCATTCGTACCTAGTGAGAACAGCTTTCACTGTCAGTGCTGCAAACTCAAAACAATGTTCACAGGGAGATATCCATCGACACAGAGCAGTATTGAGGAAAGGTATGATCCTGTACAAACAAGTGATCAAGGAGTGAACGAGAAAAGGTGCTTTGCTGGACCTGGTACTATGAACAGGGAAGAGCTGGTTGGAGACATAAAAGTCGGAGGCAGCCTTGGCTGCAGTGACCATGAGATTGTGGAGTTGAAGACCCTAAGAGGAGGGAGCAGGGCAAAAAACAGGACCACAGCCCTGGATTTCAGGAGAGCAAAATGCAACCTCTTCAGAGATCTGCTTGAAAGAATCCTATGGAATATGGCCCCAGAGAGAAGAGGGGTCCAGAAGAGATGGGTGCTCAGGAAAAGACCATCCCAAAGAACAGAAAATGAAGCAAAAGTGGCAGGAGGCCTGTATGGATGAACAAGGAGTGCCAAACTGAATGCAGACATACAAAGGAAGTGTATGGCAAGTGTTGAAGCAGGAGCAGGTGACCCAGGAGGAGTGTAGAGATGCTGTCCAATCTTGCAGGGATGGGGTTTAGGAAAGCCAAGGCTGACCTGGAGTTGAATCTGGTAAGACATGTGAAAGGCAACAAGAAAGAATTCTGCAAGTACACAAACGGCAAAAGGAGGACTAGGGAACAAGTGGGCCTGCTGCTAAATAGCACAGGGAAACTGGTGACAAATGACATGGAAAAGGCGAAGGTACTCAATGCCTGCTTTCCTTAGTCTTTACTGGGAGAATCATCCTCCAGGAATCTGAGACCAGAGGGAAAATCTGGACCAAGGAAGACTTGCCCTCAGTGGAGGAGGAYCAGGTTAGGGAGCACTTGAACAAACTGGACATACACAAGCCCATGGGGCCTGATGCGATTCACCTATGAGGGCTGGGGGAGCTGGCTGATGTCATTGAGAGGCAACTCTCAATGTTCTTTGGATGATCATGGTGACTGGGAGAGATTCCTGATGACTGGAGCAGAGCAAATATCCCTCCATCTTCAGCAATGGCAAGAAGGAAAATCTGAGGAACTACAGGCTGGTCAACCTCACCTTAGTCCCTAGGAAGGTGATGGAGAAAATTGTCCTGGGAAGCATTTCCAAACACATGAAGGATAAGAATGTGATTGGGAACAGTCAGCATGGATTTACAAATGGGAAATCTTGCTTAACCAACCTAATAGCCTTCTACAATGACATGACTAGCGTGGTGGATGAGAGGAGAGCAGTGGATGTTGCTTACCTCAACTTTAGTAAAGCCTTTGACATTGTTCCCTGTAACATCCTCACAGACAAGCTGACAAGCTAGGGGTTAGATAAGTGGACAGTGAGGTGAATTGAAAACCAGCCAAATGAGCAGGCCCAGAGGATTGTGATCAGTAGCACAAAATCCAGCTGGAAGCAAGCAACTGGTGGTGTACCCCAAGGGTCAACACAGGGAACAATGCTGTTTAACATCTTTCTTTATGACCTGGATGATGGGACAGAGTGCACCCTCACCAAGTTCATAGATGATACTGAACTGGGAGGAGTGGCTGATACATCAGAGGGTTGTGCAGCCATTCAGAGGGACCTCAACAGGCTAGAGAAATGGGCAGAGAGGAGTTTCATGAAGTTCAATAAAGGGAAATGCGAAGTCCTGCACCTGGGGAGCAACAACCCCAGGCACCACTACATGCTGGGTGCCAACTGGCTGGAAAGCAGCTTTGCAAAGAAGGACCTGAGGGTCCTGGTGAACAACAAGCTGACTATGATCCAGTAGTGCACCCTCACGACAAAAAAGGCTAACAGCGTCCTGGGCTGCATTAGGAGTGTAGCAAGGAGGTTGGGGGAGGTGATCCTTCCCCTCTAGTCAGCACCGGTGAGGCCACAACTGGAGTACTGTGTCCAGTTCTGGATTCTCCAGTTCGAGAGAGACCTGGACATACTGGATAGAGTCCAGTGAAGAGCCACAAAGATGATTATGGGACTGGAGCATCTCTCATGAGGRAAGGCTGAGAGAGCTGGGTATGTTCAGCTTGAAGAGAAGGCTCAGAGGGAATCCTCTCATGTGTGTAAATACCTGATGGGAGGGAGCGAAGAGGGAATTAAACTCTTCTAGGTAGTGCCCACTGACAGGACAAGAGGCAATGGATACAAATTAAAAAGAGGAAGTGCCATCAGACCAGAAGGAAACACTTTTTTACTGTGAAGGTGGTCAAACATGGGCACTGGTTGCCCAGAAAGGTTGTGGAGTCTCCATCCATAGAGATATTCAAACTGGACACAGCACTGGGCAACCTGCATTAGCTGACTGTGCTTGAGCAGGAAGGCTGGACAAGATGACCTCCAGAGGTCCCTTCCAACCTCAACCGTTCTGTGCTTCTGTGATTCTGACCCATCTTGAGGGTGCTCACAAGGCAGGAGCAAGACAACCAGGAGATCGGGCCCAGCCAGCACGGGTTCATGAAGGGCAGGTCCTGCTTGACCAATCTGATCGCCTTCTATGACCGGGTGACCCGCCTAGTGGATGAGGGGAAGGCTGTGGATGTGGTCTACCTGGACTTTAGTAAAGCCTTTGACACTGTCTCCCACAGCATTCTCCTAGAGAAGCTGGCGGCTCATGGCTTAGATGGGTGTACTCTTTCTTCACTACTGCGTAAAAAACTGGCTGGGCGGCCGAGCCCAGAGAGTTGTGGTGAAGTTAAATCCGGTTGGCAGCTGGTCACAAGCGGTGTTCCCCAGGGCTCAGTTTTGGGGCCGGTCTTGTTTAATATCTTTATCGATGATCTGCACAAGGAGTTTGAGTGCACCCTCAGTAAATTTGCAGATGACACCAAGTTGGGTGGGAGTGTTGATCTGCCCGAGGGTAGGAAGGCTCTGCAGAGGGATCTGGACAGGCTGGATCGATGGACCGAGGCCAATTGCATGAGGTTCAACAAGACCAAGTGCCGGGTCCTGCACTTTGGTCACAGCAACCCCAGGCAATGCTACAGGCTTGGGGAAGAGTGGCTGGAAAGCTGCCYGGCGGAAAAGGACCTGGGGGTGCTGGTCGACAGCCGGCTGAACATGAGCCGGCAGTGTGCCCGGGTGGCCAAGAAGGCCAATGGCATCCTGGCCTGTGTCAGGAATAGTGTGGCCAGCAGGAGTAGGGAGGCAATCGTGCCCCTGTACTCGGCACTGGTGAGGCCGCACCTCGAATACTGTGTTCAGTTTTGGGCCCCTCACTACAAGAAGGACATTGAGGTGCTGGAGCGTGTCCAGAGAAGGGCAACGAAGCTGGTGAAGGGTCTGGAGAACAAGTCTTATGAGGAGCGGCTGAGGGAGCTGGGGTTGTTTAGCCTGGAGAAGAGGAGGCTGAGGGGGAGACCTTATCGCTCTCTACAACTACCTGAAAGGAGGCTGTAGCGAGGTGGGTGTTGGTCTCTTCTCCCAAGTAACTAGCGACAGGACAAGAGGAGATGGCTTCAAGTTGCACCAGGGTAGGTTTAGATTGGTTATTAGGAAAAATTTCTTCACTGAAAGGGTTGTCAAGCATTGGAACAGGCTGCCCAGGGAAGTGGTGGAGTCACCATCCCTGGAGGCGTTCAAAAAACATGTAGATGTGGCACTTCGGGACATGGTTTAGTGGGCATGGTGGTGTTGGGTTGATGGTTGGACTTGATGATCTTAGAGGTCTTTTCCAACCTTAATGATTGAATGATTTGCTAGTCTCCTATTTAAATAATCATTGGTTCATCGAGCAGAAAAAATACTGTACAACAGGTGAGTCACCACACATCGTGGTTATTAAATTTTTAACGGTAAAGCAGGGAGTTCAGAACAAGAGTAGTCTTAAGTTTTTTTGTGAAAGCTGTTTATTCAGTATTTCTAAAGAACAAACTCATATTGTGAATGATCCATTAACAAAAGTTTGATTAAATGTGTAATAACTATGATTAATGATTCAAGAAACTCTGCTACTGCTGGTTTTGCATGGCTGTGTACTAGCATCTATGGCCTTTGGTTTGATTCCCAATCACCAGCAGAAATTGGTTGAATTCAAGTGTCTGACTCCTATAAAAGTATTTAAAGTTTTCCGTGACAGTTAAATCTTTCAAGGCCTCTTTCGTGTTTATCCTTGAAGTATTATTGTATTAAGACCACCTAAAAAAAATCCATCTTTTTAATAGATATCACACAACAGTAGCGGAAAAAGAAATTTCTTTTAGGAAAGAAATGATATTTATGCTAGATATGTGTAACACACTTGACTTAGAGCAACCACAATTAAATGTTATCACATCATGTGATGCGTGCAATACATTCAATATAGATTATTGAGTCTGCTTATCCAAAACCTTTAGGTAGCATGAGGTTCTGAGATGGTTTTGACAGTGTGGCGGCAGTGGCAGCCACCACAGTGGCAGGGGGGTTGTTGTTTTTTTACCTTTTTTATTTTCTTCTGGGTGTTAGGATAATTTACTGTGGATGCCATAGTAAACCATAGTAAGAGAGAGAAAAACATCATTTTACAATGGCTGCTGTGCTGTCTGATATGGTTTCTTGCAAATAAATCCAAGCACATGCTGAGGAGCAGCCTCTCTGTTCCTCCTCACCCTTTTTGTGAACATGGCTCCGCTTGTGCTCCCCAACACCGAGTGCATGTGAGCCAGCAGCATCCCCAGCAGCTCTGGGCTGGCCTTCTGAGACCAGGGTGGACCTGCTCCCCAGCCCTCGGCAGCGCTCCTCCACGAAGGAGGCCCCAGGGGACCCTTCACATCCCCCGACCGCTGGAACTTGCTGCTCTCAAATATGCATTTTTCTTTTTTCATGAGGTGTGACTCATCAGAGTCATCTAGCTGCGACCTCGTAAAAATGGCTTTTCTAGAGCCATAGAAACCACAAGATCCCATTACAAGCCGTTTCATTTTCAGTGACTAATGGAAGGTCAGCAGCAATCAGACAAGAGGAAATTCTTAACTCTTTCTCAGATTCCCTTTTTCCTCTTTAGTGAAAACAAAGCTCATCAATAAATGAAGTTCAGCTCAGATGGGTATTCTTCGTACACGCTGTGCCAGTGCCTGGTTAGTTGACAGAAGACTGCCAAATGTCGGTTCAGGTTTCTTGGTTTTTCTTCCCGCAAAAACTGTTTGTCCCTTGTAAGATATTTCAGCTACTTCAAAGGTCTCCAAAGAGCTTCTTTTTCTTTTTCATTCCCATTTGTGATTTTATAGATCATATAAGTGAAAGTGGTAAGGAGCAAAGTATTAAGGTTGCAGGCTGGATGCCTGAGCAGATAAGCAGACCTTCATGGCCAGACAATAGAGCAAGCCGGTGAAGTCAGTGTAGCCCAGTTCTGCAGTGAACATTGCAGAGCTGGGACTCAGGAGGTCTCGCTCGTTAATTTAATTGTAGCAAATAAAGAAATGAAGAGGGTAAGAGGGCAAACAGACACAGAAACACAGTTTTGATCTCACAAAAAAATTGAGCTGCATATGCTGTTGGCCTTATTAATGTAATTGATTCAACATAGACCAACTTTCAGACCTATGCAGAGCTCTTGTAAATTAATGTGAGCAGTATGCTGAAAAATGTAGAGGCATGGGACATGTAAGCAAAGACTGGGACTAAACTTATAGTTGGCAGGATGGGCAATGCATGACTGGGAGGTAGTGCGCTGTGGAGCATCGTATGCACTTTAATTATCAAGTGCTTTTTAATGTCTGTTGAGGGCCTAGCCAACTTAGGACGCTTATATACATATGCAAGTCTGCAGTGTAATGGACTCTGCGTTGTGCTTAATACTGAAGAAGGACTATTGCTGGGGTCAGAGACCTACCCAGCCAAAACTTCACTAAGTGACCCTGAAGTCAGCATGAGCCTGTGTACTATAATACAAAGGACCTTTATGTCATATTTTTCTGCCTCTTTTCCCATATTGCTTTCTCCGTATCATTATATCTGTTTTCAGCTCAGTGCAGGCCTGAGGGATAATGGCAGATGACTCATGGACCGGACACCAGTGGCAACACATTTACCCCATGTCTGTTGGCTGAATGCTACTCACTGAAATCAATGGCTCTACCTTAAGTGTCTGGTCTTGTTTGGATCTACTTGAGAAATGGCACTTATTCTTCTTCTCCACATTTTCACCTTATGAAATCTCCAAGAGTGTGCCAAACTCACTCATGGCTTACCTCGCCCACAGGGATGAACAGATTTAGGGAAGCTCTGAACAGCACAAGTAAGTGGGGTGATTTTATTTTTTGAGTTCTTCATTTGCCTTTGTATAGAAAACTTCTAAAAATGGCTTATAATTGCAGGTGAGAAGATAACTGTGTTAGGGACAAATGGATGCCTGTGCGGTTCCTCCCAGCCACAGTGTGGGGGAATTTAGGAAGCTGTGTAACCACAGGGATGTTTCTTTTCTACCTCAAGTAGCTGGTGCCATGTCCTGGTTTCGTCTGGGATAGAGTTAAATTTTTCCCTAGTGCTGTCTTCAGTACGAGAAGAATGTTGATAACACACTGATGTTTTTAGTTGTTGCTAGGTAATCTACTACTCAAGGACTTTTAGCTTCCCATGCTCTGCCAGGTACATAAGAGGCTGGGAGGGAGCATAGCCGGGACAGCTAGCCCAGCTGGCCAATGGGGTATTCCACGCCATGTGACACCATGCTCAGTACATAAGTAGGGGGTGTGGTCCAGGAAGTAGCGATCGCAGCTCGTTATCCGTCAGCGGGTGGTGAGCAATTGCATTGTGTATCACTCATTTTGTATATTCTATTATTATTATTATTATTATCCTTTCCTTTCCTATTCTATTAAACTGTCTTTATCTCATTCCACGAATTTTACTTTTTTTTTCCGATTCTCTTCCTCATCCCACTGCGGCAGGGGGCAGGGGAGTGAGCGAGTGGCTGTGTGGTGTTTGGCTGCCTGCCGGGTTAAATTACAACATGCCATTATAGGACTCATTTTCTGGAATTTGGGCAAAAACTGTTCTAAGAACTTTCCCTATGGCAAGGACAAAGAGCAGGGAGGCTTTTAATACTAACCCCTGAACCTTACAGGTACTGAAGTGGGAGGACCCCATAATTCCGAATGAGACATGGGCTCCCTGTTAGCCACCCGGTATTGTGCCTGGYCTCGGGGTCACCTGGAGAGGTCCTTGCCAGGCAGCATTATCCCAGGTCCAAGAACCAGCTCACCTTTCCACGCCTGGTGCCACAGCCAGCAGGGTCACCAAACTGGTGAGATCTTGTGGATACTGTGGGAAAGCTAGGAGTCACAAGCATTGTTTCCTGTAGCATCACTTTGTACGGATTCCCACTTCAGACTGTATAAAAGCAAAGGCTGTGCCATCTCCAAGGACACACAAGATGAAACTCAGGGTCTTCTTCTCAGGGGGCTACATCTTCAAACAAGCCGACTAAATGAAAAGAGCATTATCAGAAGGTATGAGTCCTTTGGAGGTCCAGCTCAGTCGTGCTGTTTAGTATCTATGTACCTATCACTTTGCTTTAGTTTAATCAAGTAAGGARAGGTGATGAAAACCAAGGAAATGAGCTAACGTGACCCATGCTGAATAAACTGAACATAGTGACAGACTAGAGGCTACAGCAGGCTTCCCTGACTGGAGCAATATACAGCTGATGGATGTGACGAAATACACAAATGCCTCTGTCCTATGGATTTTACTGGAGTTAAGATGTTTCCTGCCTGTGGGAAGTGATGAGAAGAGATTTTTTCAGGTTTCTTATTGTCTGCATTATGAAAGATTTTACATCTTCTGTATGGTCTTCAGTACCAGCAAAGTAGGTGTTTCTTAGAAACCTTAGAGAGAACCATAAGAACATTTCAACAAAGTAATGACTAACACCATTCTCTTCCCTATACATTGTTATTGATCCTCTTAATGGCCCTCATTTATTGACTTCTTTTTGCAGTACGAGGGGAGCATTCACTGGGCATTCCTTAATATTTTGGGTCTAGAGGTTATTTGGCTAAAGTTGAATGTAGTTATACTTTCATTGGCTTGCTTATGTTGTTTTACTTTTCACTGGCTGGGAATTTCCTATAAGAAAATCATCAAAGTAAGTAATTCTGTCCCACACTGTGGTGATGAGTTCCGAGGAGAAAAGTAGGCTGCATCATTTTTAGTACAGAACAGAAAGACTTAATCTGCGGATGCCCAAAGACATGCCAGGCTGCACTAGAGGTAGAATTCATCCATTCAAACCCAAAAGTTAAAAGGGGCTTCAAGTTTCTGTGAAACAAAGCTTAGATACTGCAGTCAGCATTTTGCCTGGCTTTAGAAGTAACTGCTGATAAAGTCAATGCGACATACTGTGCAGTGAACCATATATCGCAGTATCTATTCAAATCCTAGTGCAAATACTGAGTATTTGAAGATTTGAAGTAATTGACATCCTGTCAGGAGCAGAAATGGGGACAGCATCAACACAGAGAATGTGAATTGAATCTTTTCCTGGGACATTGATTTACAGGCTTCAGATTGGAACATCAATAAAAGTGACTTAAAAATGGCCTCACAATGAAGGAAAAATTTTTGTTGGAACGAAGTGTATGTGTCAGTGTATACATAACACATATAGCAGCTGATTGGGAGATAATGAGATGAAAATATTGATGTGAAGATCAGGTAAAAATCTAGCTTCTTGCCTAGCCATCTTAAACAAACAAAACATAATAATCCAGAGACTATTTTAAACAATTATTTCCTAAAATCTTACCTTGCCTTGACCTTTTCAAACTTGCCATTAATGTAAAAATGTTGAAAGTTAACTCATTAGGATTCTGAATATCAAATTTTACCTTGGCCTTTCAGGTAGGTCATGCAGGAAAATTATACGTGACTCTAAGGACTACTGCAATAAAATAAAACACAAGTTCAGAGTGAATATGTAAATTTTTGAGATATAATATCTCACAAGCTGCTGTACATTGGCACTCATCAGCTGCTACCTGAAGAGATGGTTTGATAAGCATTTGCTTAAGATCCAGATTATAGGGGGGAGCATTGCCACCAAGGATGAGGAAAAGGCGGAGGTACTTAATGCCTTCTTTGCTTCAGTCTTTAGTAGTCAGACCGGTTGTCCTCAGGGTATTCAGCCCCCTGAGCTGGAAGATGGGGACGGAAAGCAGAATACACCCCCCATAATCCAAGAGGAAGCGGTTAACGCCACCTGGACGCTCACAAGCCTATGGGGCCGGATGGGATCCACCCAAGAGTACTGAGGGAGCTGGCGGAGGAGCTTGCCAAGCCACTCTCCATTATTTATCAGCGGTCCTGGTTAACAGGGCAGGTCCCAGATGACTGGAGGCTTGCCAATGTGATGCCCAGCTACAAGAAGGGCCGGAAGGAGGATCCAGGGAACTACAGGCCTGTCAGCCAGACCTCAGTGCCGGGGAAGATTATGGAGCAGTTCATCTTGAGGATGCTCACAAGGCAGGAGCAAGACAACCAGGAGATCGGGCCCAGCCAACACAGGTTCATGAAGGGCAGGTCCTGCTTGACCAATCTGATCGCCTTCTATGACCGGGTGACCCGCCTAGTGGATGAGGGGAAGGCTGTGGATGTGGTCTACCTGGACTTTAGTAAAGCCTTTGACACTGTCTCCCACAGCATTCTCCTAGAGAAGCTGGCGGCTCATGGCTTAGATGGGTGTACTCTTTCTTCACTACTGYGTAAAAAACTGGCTGGGCGGCCGAGCCCAGAGAGTTGTGGTGAACGGAGTTAAATCCAGTTGGCGGCCGGTCACAAGCGATGTTCCCCAGGGCTCAGTTTTGGGGCCGGTCTTGTTTAATATCTTTATCGATGATCTGCACAAGGAGTTTGAGTGCACCCTCAGTAAATTTGCAGATGACACCAAGTTGGGTGGGAGTGTTGATCTGCCCGAGGGTAGGAAGGCTCTGCAGAGGGATCTGGACAGGCTGGATCGATGGACCGAGGCCAATTGCATGAGGTTCAACAAGACCAAGTGCYGGGTCCTGCACTTTGGTCACAGCAACCCCAGGCAATGCTACAGGCTTGGGGAAGAGTGGCTGGAAAGCTGCCTGGCGGAAAAGGACCTGGGGGTGCTGGTCGACAGCCGGCTGAACATGAGCCGGCAGTGTGCCCGGGTGGCCAAGAAGGCCAATGGCATCCTGGCCTGTGTCAGGAATAGTGTGGCCAGCAGGAGTAGGGAGGCAATCGTGCCCCTGTACTCGGCACTGGTGAGGCCGCACCTCGAATACTGTGTTCAGTTTTGGGCCCCTCACTACAAGAAGGACATTGAGGTGCTGGAGCATGTCCAGAGAAGGGCAACAAGGCTGGTGAAGGGTCTGGAGAACAAGTCTTATGAGGAGCGGCTGAGGGAGCTGGGGTTGTTTAGCCTGGAGAAGAGGAGGCTGAGGGGAGACCTTATCGCTCTCTACAACTACCTGAAAGGAGGCTGTAGCGAGGTGGGTGTTGGTCTCTTCTCCCAAGTAACTAGCGACAGGACGAGAGGAAATGGCTTCAAGTTGCGCCAGGGTAGGTTTAGATTGGTTATTAGGAGAAATTTCTTCACTGAAAGGGTTGTCAAGCATTGGAACAGGCTGCCCAGGGAAGTGGTGGAGTCACCATCCCTGGAGGCGTTCAAAAAACATGTAGATGTGGCACTTCGGGACATGGTTTAGTGGGCATGGTGGTGTTGGGTTGRTGGTTGGACTTGATGATCTTAGAGGTCTTTTCCAACCTTAATGATTCTATGATTCTATGATCCTGAGGTTATCCTAGACATAAGCACCAGACATGGATGAACCAAAGCTGTCCTAACATATTCAAGAAGCAAACCCATTAAAGACTGCYGGTATGCTCTGTCCATCTGTGGCTTGGCAGAATATATAACTCAACACCACCTGAGGCTGACACAGTGTACGTGCTCATTGGAAGGACCGGCACATATGAGGTCATTTTGGCTTTCCCTGCAAACACCTGTCATACAACATGCACAATGAACTGGATGGAGCTTTTTTAATCTTGTGAAGTGCAAAAAGAGAGCAGATATAGAGATGTGCATGAGAAAGATATTTTTCACTCTAAGTGAGAGAGTGTTAGGCAGGAAAGAACTGTTGGACTGCAGCACTATCATCTGATCAGTCTTCCGCTCCCTTATCCTGCTATCAACCCAGCAGCACCTGGGGCTTTGCGTCCCTCCGGTCAACAGTCTTACCTACTGTCAGCTATACACAATCTACAATTTTTCTCTGGTTTACTGTGTGCTGCTTTTGCATTTCTGCAAAGTTAACCAATTTGTGATCTTAATTTTAAATGACTTCTTAAATCTTGGGCGTTAGGCCATCCTTGGAGAAAGGGAAGAGGGATAAGTTACCGAATATTCTCTAACACCTTTTTGAATTTGGCCTGTGATAGCCTTCAAACCAATTGTCTTTTCCAGGGTTTATTTACCACTAATACTAACAAAGCAGGCAAGTCTGTCCAGTTATATTGCTTTTTATAAAGCCTCTGCCATTTGTTATTTGTTTCCTTCGGCATTTAGCAGATTCCTGGATACTTTTTGCTATTTTCTTGTTTCCCCTCGTGTCCACAGGACCCCAGGGCAGAGCCCTCCTGTGCCAAAGGAGGGCTCCACCCTCGCTGTGGCAGGGGAGAGAGGGGCCAGGGGAAGCATCTGGCGGGGATGAAAGCAGGATAATGACACACAGAGGAAGAAATTGCCTTGAACAGGAGGCCACCGGGGAACTCGGTGCCCTTATTGCACCTGCCTGTACTGCTCCACTCTCTCCTCTGCTTTTCCTCATGAGGCATCTGCTGCATAAAGACCAAGGTAAGAGGAGATGAAGAAACCTCTGATTGCACTGGAACAAAGGTGCGGTAACACTGGGCTTTACTGAGAAGATGGGGAAAGCCCATGGTACAGAAGAGGAGGTAAAGGCAGTAGAGGATGTCCAGGTGCTGCCCTGCAGAACAGGAGACTCCTAAAGCTGCCAGTCCTACAATAAGGAGAAGTCCAGTGGTAGCAGAACAGGGCCAAAGACTTTTTAAACAAAATATATGTTCAGACTAAAATGACCTGACAGCGTGCCTCCAGTCCTCTGTGAAGCTAATGACAGCCAAGGGCGCGCAGCGCTAGGCAGGACCAAGCCAGTGCCATATGCATCCTGGGCGAGGGACGCTATCTTCTACTCCTTGGTACTGGGCAGGGGGTAATCCGGCCTGGGGGCCTGCATCTGTCACAAATAACACTGATGGTACCGGTGTCTGATCAGGGATGCTGTATTTGCCACAACTTTCAGGAACGTGCTCTCTGCTCAGGGGAGGGAGCGAGGGCAGACATTTATCAGGCGATCTTGGAGAGACTTTCAAGCTGTCCTGGGCCTTCCCTGATCTGTCTCTTGATGTGTTTATGTCCTGTGTGTGAACAGAAAAGCTGTTGCGCTTTTAAATGGCTGTCTGTAATTTGGTCTGGGCTTTGGGAGAGAGACGTAGGCTCTGAGAGCTGAGCCTGGCCTCACAGGTCCTCTGCAGTGTTGCCCCACAGGCTTGACAGAATGAGGAGCACCAAACCCAGGTTTTGTTACCAAAACAAAAATGCCTCTTGGTGCATGCGTACAACCACGACTGTTCRTACGTTGTCCCTTGTCAGACCGAAGCTGTCACTTTGCAGACTGCTGGGTGGGTTTGTACCCCTGGACTGCTGCCCGTGTGCAGTGCGAAGCTGTCACCCTGATGGTGTGATGCTGGTTTGCACATTGTTGTCCGGTTGCTCCTGTCTCACCATCATTCATTTCCATGAAAGCATGTGTGTGCTAAAAGACATATATGGGTATAAGCAGGTGTATGTACATGCATGCCATCCACTGCTCATGTGGTACAGAGCATCCTTTAAAAGGCAGGTCACACTTTAGAATTAATATTGAATGTCTTTATTAGTAGGAAGTGATTAGAAGCCCAGTTTGGTATAAATGTGGCTTTATTCAGTAATGCACATTCCTAAAAGTGCTTAATTCCTTAAGACTCTGCTTGCTCCATTTTGGATTTTATAGTACCAAATACAAATGCAAACTTTCATTCTGTTGTGTGGCCAGTTGCAGCCCTACAGTCTGATTTTTCTAGACCAGCCTGGACAACTGTTTGCAGTACAAGGCAGGTGGGCACAAGTGGATGAAGAAATAGGGATGGGATGGAATATGCAGGGTGTGAGCATTCCCTTGTTCCGGTCTCAGCCATTGACAGGACTTGGGACAGGCACGCAAAACTCTGGTAACGGTGGGACATTCAGTGTAACGGCAGATGCTTTCATTTTTCGGCTCCAAACTGCACACTGTGGTGTTGTTTCTAAGATCACGGAAGAGGTGAATCAGGTCGAAATCATCCAAAATCACACAAAGTGCTTATCTTTTGTTGGAGCCCTTGGAAGTAGCCCGTGGACCACAGAAGTTGAAACAAATTAATTTTAGAGCTTTTCTTTCTTCTTTGAGGTTCCTGATTTCAGAAGTGAGGAGTAGGATTTTATGATGTCTTTCACATAGGAGTGCTCTGGGACTTCATTTACTAATGCTTTTAATAAGGTTTTGATCTTCAATTGAAAAGTCCAGTAGAATGACAAGTGACTGAATTAGTAAAGCAAAATCATCTCTCATTTTAATGTTCAGTTCTTTGACTTGGCTGTAATGATCATGTATATAATTCTCACTTGTCTCTACCAATATTTGGATTCAGAGGAGAAGGTTGCAGCCTGACAAGCAATGCAATGACTGCTTACCATTTGGTTTCTTCACAAAGATTGGATGTGGCAGCATCTTGTTGTCATGATTATTGCCTCAACCAGCTAGGAAGTTAAATATTTCATTATGATGATTTTGATACTTGCACTGATCTCCTGTAGATTCATAATTGAAGACATCACAAAACAAAACAAACCTCCCCCAAACAATTGTGTGTGTCTAAATCACCTACACATGTTTCTTGTTCCCAGTTATGCACRGGTTTCTTTTTAATATAACTCTTGGCACGACAGAAACCATGCTGGTGACGTTATTGGTATTGTTGGCCTAGAATGTTTTCAATAACACTGAGTTTGTTGGGACAGAGTGTGAATTAGTTATCAGTTCCTGAGAAGTCAAAATTTAATTGCTGATCAAATGTTTAAAATATGACTAGTATTAGCGACAGCTTTCCATACAAATTCTTTCTTGTGATCATTAGGCAAGAAGCCAAAAACTGGCAGTGTGGCAGCTCTGCTCAGCAGCCATAGTCAGCTCTATTTCCAATAGAAATTCCAGACTGAAATTCTCATGTTTTTCAGAATTTGAATTTTTTTTTCTTTTTTTTCATTTTGGCAGGAAAAACTGAAAATAAGTTCAGGCCAACCTGAAATAAATCTTTCCCCTCTTCTATTTTTCCAGGACAGTTGTCAAGCTGACAAATCAGTTATTATGCAGCTCTATCTATTATGTTCCATATAAATCTATAGTTCCTACCAGATTGTTCTTCATGACTCCACCTTCTTTCATAGCTGTTGTAAAATGGGCATGGCATCAAAGTATTTTTTGCAGATGTCTCTGCAAAAAAGTGGACTTTTACATGCGAAGCCATAGAAGAAGTGAGAGTAAACCAAAGTAAAGATTTTTACTCAGTTCAGCCCCAAACATATTGTATTTTTACAGATGAATCTATCCTTCCTACTGTTTGTGTTGAGATGATCAGCCCATCAGTACTGTTCTTCCCTTCTTCTGGGTTGCACGTGCCTCTCTTGACAATGTAGTGTGCAAACCGATTAGTCACACTCCACTGAAGTACAGTTAATCTAATAGATAGGTCACTGTTAGGTCAGGGAAAGGGGAGGAGAAAGAGAGATTTACTGTGGGAAGAAACACCAGCGTTATACAGGAGCCCACTGGTGACAGGGAGTCAACAGTGGCGATGCTTTCCACTCCATCAGCACACCAAGGTCAGAACTTTCCTTCTGCAACTGTGGGGAAAAAAAAAGTTAATCCAGGATTAATGATGTCAGATTCCCTTAACACACAGAGTTATGAGTTCAGGCTAGATGTTCCCAGGATAGCAGACCAAATGGGTCATTTGTCTGTACCAGTATGGCAGTTCAAAGGTTCTTTAACCTCCTTGTCCAGGACATTTTGCTTACTCTAAAAGCAAAATGTGAAACCTGCTTGTTCCAGTGGCTGGCAAAAGAACCTGACCTATGGCCCCTGTAACCTCCCACTTCTGTGCTCGACTTCTCAGTAGATTCCCAGAAGTATCTGTCTGAAGGCGTGCACCAGACCCTTCAAGGCCAACAGAGTCCTTCTCCAGAGCAAATTCCTTTCTCCTTTTGCTGGCTGAATGTTTCTCTGTGCCCATTTCTTTACCTACACTGTCATCATCTGGAATTTGCCTTCAAGTTAATCGCATCTGTTCATGTTTGGAAAGCCTGAAGTACTACAATTCGTTATTATTTCTTTTGTTTTCTTCCTGATATTCTCTCCAAGTCCAGATCACATCTCCCTCTGTAGCCTATTGTCTTACATCTGAACAACTGATCCCTGTTTTCAGCTCAGTTGCTGCCTGTTTAACTCCTGTGTTGCTGGAAATACGTTGTGGAACTGGGGAGAGTTGAACACTGTTAATTGCTTCTATTAATTGCTATCGTAATCATAGTACTGGCTTTACGCGTGCTTGTAAAAGCCGGTGAATACAGACGTAGTGCACTTCTGCAATGTATGTGTATAGCACAGTGTTATCTTCTGATAAGCAAAATCTCTCCCTTTCTCTTTCCTTCTTTTCTACCTAGCTGTCTGTTGGCCACAGACACCCCCTCCCCCCCCCCAGCGTCCTCTGTGTTTTCCCACCAGAGCATTAGAAAACACAGGAACGTGCCAAACGTGGGTGAAATTTTGGGACACTAATTTATGCTAGAAGCTTCTATGGAGCATGTGTGAACTATTAAAGGAGGGTTTGGGTTTTGCAATTTCTTTTTCTTCCCCACCAAAGACTCATAGTTAGGGGAATTTTTTACATGAGTTTTTACTCTTTAGATGCAAAGGCCGTGTCAGTGAAAAATATCAGGTCCTTGCTCCAGAGCATGCGGTTCCTTGCTTGTGCAAGGATCTTACGGGCGTAAAATTGCAAACAACAGCTTCTGCTTTGGAAACAGACCAACTATTTTGCTGAAAATATTCCAAAAATATTTCAGACTGGACAGAGCCATCGGGGTCGATTCAAACCAAGAGGTTACAGCCTGGCAAAAGGAATAAAATGAAAGCAGGGCCTGAGAGCAGGAAGCACTGAGTACCAGACTCCATGATATGAAAGAAATTGGTTACAACAGTGCTTATTCTGGAGTGCCTGAAAATATCCAAAAGTAAGAATCCAGCTAGGGCAGAGAGGCAAAAAATCCCCACTCTTCTGCGGTAGTTTTGTTTCCTGAGGGACAGATCTATTTCCAACTGTTCAGGTAAACTGCTCTTGTGGTATCAGAGGTAATGTTTTTAGTGGGCACAAATAAGCCTGGTTGCAGTGGAAATAGCAGCTGCCCAAATTTTCTTTTCCATGTTCATTGTAGCTGGCATTGGTGATGCTCCATGTTAAGGAGGAAGACCCAGTGGAGCCTAGCATAGCATTGCTTGTTTTCCTCATCTCTTAATTTTCCAGGCTGATAAACATGGTAGAGGAGATGCACACAACAACTAATATTAAGGTTTGTGGCTGGAGCAACTCAGCTACAGAATTTCCCTGCAACCATGGGGACTCAATTCAGCCAGAAAATCCCAAGGCAGCCTCTGCATTGGTCGTTGAGTCAGCACAGGCCCACTATGGGCAATGCTTGTCTTTGGCACTGATGTGTCCTGGGTTGTTTCACCTCCAAGCGCATGTTCACCAGCATGGCTCTCAGCAGTCAGGCCCCCAGGCAGGGCCTGTGAATCTTGAGAGGGCATGTCTTGGGGTACTCTTTTCATGTCCAACAGCCCGCCCTTCTTCTGCCTTCTTTTTTTATCAGACCTTTCTTTTCTCTGACCATCACGTTTCTTGCTTCTCTCCAAGCTATCGAACAGCTGCATCTCACTTTCCCCTCTTTGTCCTTCTCTGTACCCAGATCCTGCTTACACTCACTTTGTTGCCGAACAGAGAAAGGCAACACAGGACAAAAGGCCCATGAGGCTGTGAGAATCGCTGTCAAAGTTGTTATCCAGGCTATGAACTCACCAGGTTTCAGAAGATAATGAAACATTTTAAATACAATGCTTGGATAGATCGGGGGTGAGGAGTTGCATAATGGAGGTCTTTATTTCAGGTAGTTTCCTTGGCTCTCAGCTCTCACTTTTCTAATCCCCAGCAACTCCTACCTCTGACTTCATTCTCAAACTTTCCTGTTTTGCCCATGCTCTTTGCTTGCTGTGTTGCTTTGGCTGGGCAGAGGGCCTGTTTATACTAGCACCCATTGGACAAGTTTGGTTTTTCTGGGAGACTTGCCAGTTGTGGCTGAAATCTCTCAAGCTCTGAGTTGAAAACCCATCAAAAGCCCTTCAAAATTGGTAAACACAATGGCCTTATCCCACCCTCAGACTCTTCTGCACATGTTGCACTTTAGTGAAACCATCTCTTGTCAAAACGGCGATCTAATCCGCCCATGTTTCTGTTCTGCAAACACAACCTGGGGCCTTTTTCYGTGCTCAGGGTCACAGCCCGCATGTACTCCAGACCCTCTCCAGCAGGACCCTCATTCCGTGCTGAATCCGCTCACACCCTTGGGACCGCAACAGCTCAGAAATTCACACTTCTGTGTTAATGAAAATTTTGAGTTGATTTCTAGTGAGGAACAAAAGTTCACCAAAGCTGTAAATTTTGCTTCAGTGACCTGTTTTTTCCCCCTAAGCACGGTCCTAAGCACCTCCAGAGCTTAGGAGAGTGCTAGAAGCAGCAAGAAAATGCAGTGTGCAGTCTGAAAGCAACAGAAAAACGGATCAGACTGTTCTTAAAATTAAAAGACTGACCAAAACATCCCGATGAGCCAGGAGGGCACTAATGAATCACACCCCAGGATGAGCTAAATAGTAATAAAAAAAAGCTTCTTGTTTCAGTTCCCTGCTGGGGTGAGAAAGTTGATTCTCCACTGCTGACTGGTTTCTTTTCCCTCTTCAGTGAGTTACTAGCTGCAATTTATGATGAAATAATTCCTTTGGGGAAATTATTCCTTTTGGGCAAAGAAATATGAAAAGGAAAAGAGATCCCCCCTCCTTCCCATTCATCAAACCAATGAGAATAGCATTCAGAAAATTCTGATACCGTGAGACGGGATAGCTTTTGTTTCAAATTTTGTTTGGCTGATTATTCTGAAAATAGGTTGAGCAGCGCCCTTGAGTGTTTTTCTTCCTTTCCCACTGAACATTAGCAAAAAAGAAATTGTTTTACTATGAAAAACAGCTTACATTTCACAGGTGACCTTTTGTCTCTGGCAAAAAGGTTTTTGCTACATCTTCTTGAGAAGGCAGCCTTGCATTATTTATGATAAGCAGTTTACCAGGACAAATCTAGTTTAAATCAAATTCTAGCAAAAATGTCCAGCTTCTGTGACCTGAATTCAGTGCTGTCATGGATGGATATGCCTTAGCCAGGGCAAAGGATTGGGATTTTGGAGCAAAATGTGCCAAAAGATGAGGTCAGGACAGAGTTCTGGCATCCACAGTCATGGTCTTCTACATTTCAAGAAGTGCTGGGAGGAACTTGTTGATTCCTAACACTATTGTGACTGTGTTTGTGGTGTTGTACGTATGTCGAGGGCAGAGTTAAAGCTGTATGGGAGAGCACTTTTACCATCAGGCTTTAGGAAAAACATATAACAGCAACCATAACCCTGCGGGAATTATGGCTTCTTGATAGGCAGGAATGTATTTGTGACTTTCATTAATTAATATGTTCAGCAATGAGTTCAGTGTACCTGCAAGATAAATTAGATATCTTCTTCCATCATCCAGTGTTATGGGAAGCTGTTTTGCTGATACAATGCAGAGAATGGAAACTTGGCTACCTTCAGATCCAATGGCCCAGACTAAAGTGTCTGAATATCTGTCCTGCAACTGGCATGTTATTGTATGGTATTAGGGAAGATGAATGACAGCTGTGTTTGGGCAGAAAGTTTCCATAATTTGAGGGAGAGAAAATCAGCTCATTGTTGATCCAGATTTTGTCGTAAGTAATTTGAAAGTTCTCTGTGGGTTCAGCTGAAAGGCATTTGGAGTCAATGAAAAAATGCATGTTGAGGTACTTTGGATTTTGGTGAGAAAGCAGAGTTTTATGATCATCCTGGTCCCGTGGGCTCACCTAATAAAGTGGCTCACAATTAATTTGCAAGTTTGGGGGGAGTTCAATCACTTTTTTCCTCGCTAATTTAAAAAAAAATATTACAATATAATTACACACACAGCAATAGTTCAGTCCAAGAGACTCCTTGAATGCCATTAGGAGACGTATCGTATCCAAATGCTGCCAATGTTAGCTAAAACTTCAGAAGCCTGAGCCAAACTGAGAGACACAATTTTTCCTTCCTTCCTCCTTCTATTTTTCACTCTTTTCCTCATCACTGCAACTAAAAATAATGTGCCCTGCTTGCCTCATTTGCTAACTAAAACATGTATACCTGCTTGTTAAGCTGTAATTTTAGCTTCACTTTGATTGATAGCTTAAGTAGGAAAGGTTTGAATTTTCGTCTTGTACAGACACATTCAAATTGCTTGGCAAGGCTGTTAGATGCATTGCCTTTGTAGTCATGGTGCAGACTGGAACTTCCCCAGTGACTGAAAAAAGTTTAAATGAATTTAATGAATTTTGGGTTCTTTCTCTTTTTTCCCTTTTTTTAGCTAGTGCTTTAATAAAGCACTGGATGTTTTGGACTGGTGAATGCATACCTTCTGAGTGAAGTGCAGCCAGAGCTACAGCTGCAGCTCTCTTCCTATACGTGTTGCTCAATAGACTTGTGGGAACTGATGGAGCAGACTGCTGGGACTGCCAGGCGGGACGGCTCCGCTGTTGTTACTGGCTTGGGCCCAGTTTAATACCTCGTGAGTAGCTGAATGTAGGAGAGATGTTGAAGAGGTGTTACTAGAAAAATGCTGCTTTAAAATGGCACCCCTAAAAAAATGTAATTATGTTAATGTTTGTTCTAATTGTACACTCTGGAACATCACATTAATACCCGAGGAGGCTAAGACTTTTTATTTTTAATGGCTCCATGCCTATTTGCAGCCAATGGGTCAAGTGCTTTGCCTGTCTGCTAGTCCATGAAGGGTCTGGATGCTTTGCCAACCATGTGCACTACTGTCCATTGTGGGCGAGCRTACCAGGCATGGAAAGTACTTGTGTGACTTGTAATGAAGTACTAATAGTGCTGTGACTGATGGCGTTTCTTCTTTGGTAGAAGTGGCAGGGATTGTTTGTTTGGGGCAGAGTGCCTTATGTTGAATTCAGCCTGGATAGGTGTGGGGACTGTTTGGATATGAAGTCTTCCTTTGTAAGAAGACTAGAAAAAAGCAGAGAGAGAGAAAAAGCAAAAGCCAAGTGGTCCAGACTATCTGAAGCCAGTATTCACTTATTGGTACTTATGAATAACTAATGCAGAGCAACTCTGGCAGGATAAAAACGGCCCTGCTGGGTCCGGGTAATGCCCTATAGTTGACTGTGGCTAGTAGCAAATGCTTAAAGAAGGCGTATCAATGTACATCCCTTCAGCAGTCAGAGGCTTTAACCTCAGCATCTGGACCATCATGGTCCAGCAAACAATGGACCTACCCTCCATCGATGTATTTAGTCTCCTGAACTCAACATAAACTTTTTGCCGCCACAACATTTTGTGGCAATGAGTACTAGGACTAACCCCATTCCCTTAGCCAGATACAGGARTGAATTGCACATTTTAATAGTTGATTGTATGATAATTTATTTTCTTTGGCTTTTTTTTAGACTTGCAGCCAGAAAGTGTTACCAGACACGCAGTGTTTGTTTTACTGGCGGGATGATATTTTTTAAAAACKGGTTTCGTTAAATCAGCTTCTCCATTGGAAGCAGACTTCTACCCAGCTCTGCTGATGAGAAATCTCAATTCACTTGAGATAAAATTAGCTGGGAGATTATAACCTCTTGCTAACAATGTGGGTAGTAATATCCTCAGATGGTAGAACCAGATTTGGAAGAGAACATCTGCCCAAGCCTCGTACTGTGAAAACCAGCTTTTAAAATGAAATAAGCTTTGAATGACTTTTGCTGAACTAGTCCAGTTGAACCTGAAGGAGCATCTCTGTGTTAGCAAGACTACTTTGTTTCATCTTATTTTGGATTTGCTTGGGTTTTGTCCTCCTTGGGTATGCTTATGTTTTCTTTGGACACACTCTGGTCCTCTCCAGGTACACAGTCGATGTCTCCTTGCATGTGTCATGCAAGTAAATAAATCCTGGTAATAAATGGGTGAAATCACATGTCAGTTCATTTCCCTGCCCCCATTTCTTTGTAATCAGAAGATGAAGTCACTCCAGAAAATGCAGAGGAGGTTCTGCTATCTGTGGCATGCCGTGCCTGCATTTTAAATCACAGTTCTAGAGCTTATTTATACAGCTAAATGTCATATGTTTAAAAATAATTATTTTATTCAGAAGTAAAAATTCTCCCCAAAGTCATTAATTAATGGAAGGAGACTCATTCCTAGTGTAACAGCCAGCTAGAATTATTCCAGGCCTTCTCCTGATTACCTGTTGGAAAATCTGTTCACTCCACTAAGCTGGTCCAAGTTCAACAGCTAGAAATAATGAAGAGTGGTACCTATCAAGAAACAGGAAATTTTTCGTAATTGCTTGTGCRTCTCATTGTAACATGTAAATCAGATTCTAAGACAACAAACTATATTGGGAGTTAAAAATAATAGGGGTTAGGCAAACAGTGGCTTAGATGTTTTTCATAGTAAAGAGCTTGCTTTTTGCTAATGTGTACATGTCTTCCTGAAAAAGCAAGTGACAGTAACATTCTTAAAACCACATGTAGGACTTGATATCATAGGTGCTGATTCTTCAGCATCTTACCTCAGATTGAATTTAACATGAAAGAAAATGGCTGTGCCTTAGAGCACTATCACAAAATTGCAGTTGCTGTTCTTCAAAATCCTCACCTCAGCTTGCAGGCAGCTGCGAAGCACAGGCGGGCACACACGGGTGCTCTGCTCTCCCAGGAAAGCTTCCTTACTGCTTCTTGCCTGGTCTTTCAGCTCCTACACTTGTGCAGGCCCCAAGCGAGCAGGATCAGATGAACTATAACCACAGTGAACTGCTGTGCTGGACTGTGACGGCAGCTCAATATCCCTCCCGGTTTGGTTTTGCTCTTCGCTTCCTACTTCCAGAGTTTCATAATGGAGTTATAAAAACATATTTCACAGTGAAACTTGGCAAAGTGACAGCCAAGAAATGATTTTTCCCTAGTAATTTTAAATGCATCAGTACAGTCACTGTTAAGATATTCTAAGAAACAGAGGGTGGGGGAATAACAGTGTTTAAAAAGTTTCATGTCTCATGTTGATGCTGATGGGGAGATGTCATTTGTCTTTTGTTCATAAAAAGATCTGAGATCCAATAATTTCAAAATATTAATGGCATGCTACATAAGCATCAAATGAATATATTGACTAGGGCTGGGACTGCTCTCTTCCAGTGGATTCATAACATGTCTTGTGTAGTAAAAAGAAAAAAAATCTAATTGCAGGTATTTATGTAGTTGACAGACCAGAAGGGCTCCAGTGGAGTTGCTCTTCTCTCTGAAATAAATGAAATGCACCTTGTAAAACTTTATAATTACAAACTTACCCAAGGAACTGTTTTGATCTTCAGGGTAAGTACTACAAGATTTGTAGGAAATGCAACAAAAGGGAATTTTTTAATTTTTTTGGTCTTTTTTTTTGGTTTTTGTTTACATAAGTACTGAAATTTCTGACACAAGCTAGCAACAGTTCAGCCAGGAAATTCAAAGCCACGCTTGACCGTGCATTATCAGCTCATTGTCATGGTTTGTCTTTTCACTTAAAAAAGTAAAAGCCATGTCAGACATACAGTAACTGAAAATTGCTTGGGAGGGGTTTCTTTAGGTTTTACCATGAAGTTATTTGAAAGATGTTTTCAATATTGATTTGGGATCAGTGGCAAATATACCAATTATATTTTCTAGCTTTCCTTTGGAGGAGCGAGGTCCTGTAGTTATATAACATCAAGTAAAGGTCTCCCTGATGGAGAGTGTGTGTGGCCAGGGAAAATGAGGTGAAGAGATGCCAGAGAAGAGCTTGTAGCTGGGAGGCAGCTATTGGTTTGGAAAAGCATCAAGTGGGAGCCAGTGGGGTCTGGGCTGGTGGTGGGGCAGTGGAGGGAAGAGGTGGAAGCAGAGGGAGGTTCATACATATTTAACGTCTTCAGAGGACCAAAATCCTCACTTCTGCTAGATAACATACAGAATAATTTCCTTCTCTTCTGTGGAACTACTCCTCCCTCATGCTTTTCCTAAGATCAGAATCTAGTCCTGTGTGACAAAGAAGTTTGTTTTGAGATATTTTTAACTTGTGTTAAAAAAAAATCAGTGCCATTTTTTGTTTTCTGGTTGTGCCTGTGAGATTGGAAGAACCCTACTGATTCACACTGCGGTGATGCACAGCAGCATTTGTTTGTATTCTGAGGAGGGGGAAGGGAAACAATCACACATTCAAAGGAAAACATGTTTAATGAATCCACATACATTAATTTGCCACCAATAGAGATCCTTAGTAACAAAATGGATCATTACTCACACAAAGATGGTGACTAAAAACAGTAAAATGCATGTTCTCTGCAGTAAGCATTGAGACAATGCAACAGATTTCTGTGATTTATGGTGCTCCATTTTATTGTTTTCTAGGCTTGTACCTGATGAGAAAGGAAAGACCCAAGAGACAGCAAAGACCTTCTGTTTCATCTGCCTGATTTTTTGGTATTGTTTGAAAGAAGATTTCTGGGGCAGATGTTATTTGTTTTGCAGCCATGTCATTCTTAAAATATACAAGAAATATACAATGAAGACCAGCCGTGAAAAAAAAGACTACAGGATACACTTGAATATWCAACTTATTATTTTCAACTGCTTTTCCAAAAGGACTGTGCTTTTAATAATAGTCTGCTTTTGTAAAGCATCTCTCAGATCCGGACTTCAAAATGTGGTAGACAAATTGTCTCAACATGTCTGTGGGATAGGTAAGTACTATTAATCCCTTTTCACAGAGGGAGAAAGCTGAACATCAGAGCGCTGAGAACACTATTTTCCAGCTTTGGTGTTACAAAAGGACTGTCAGAGCTAAGAGTATTGTGTTAAATCCCACCCCCTAAGTCCAATTTCATCTTTTGCCTTTCCAGCAGGTTTGGTATAACTTCATCTGTTCTGGTCACGGGTTATAAAATAGGCAAAGACAGGGATGGGTGTGAGATGTGGCTGGTCATTCCTGAGATGTACAATGTGTGTCTGAAGTTATTTGTAAGCTCCGAAGTTAAACATTTCATAAATATGTCAGAATGTATGTGGCCTTTCTTAAAGTTCTTCAGCCTGAAACTGTTTAACCTACCACCATGTTGCTTGTCTAAGTTTACAGAGTGTGGGCAAACTCCCAGAGAATGTATGGCCCTATTAATATTAGTGGGGTTTTTCAATATCACAGGCATGCTAGGTACTGATGGCTGGGCACATGTAGTCAGTAATGTTACTTCATCCGGGTTCTCCAAGAAATACTTCAGAAATACAAGGGACTAATAAGAAAGTTAAGTTCATGATGAAAAGAGAAACCACGGCAGTCTATGAAGGCTAAAAGTTTAAAAGCAATTTTCAGTCCTACTAAATATTAATCCCTGTATAAAATTACCTATATTAATAATTATTTTCTTTGCCCGTGCTTCACTCTTCTGTAGAGATGAACAGAGAAGCTGGGCAACAGGACACAGTAGTTTTGAGTGTTCGTTCTCCAATTCTGTATGCCTAAAAAAGAAACTCAACATGTTGCAAGTTAGTGGGAGGCGTTGCCTTGTCTTCAGGAGTTGTCAAAGAAGTTCTTAAGGAGGCAAAGAAAGAATAAGTTGATTTTGAGTGTGTAGTCTCTTTCATGACTAGTTTAGGTGTCTCTAGCACTTTTTAGGAGCTGTGTAGTTCCTTCCAAAGTATGCTAAAGCAAGGGCACCAGAAATACGAAGGTGAGCCATTAGCTCATTAATCCCACCACGAGAAAACAAAAGAATTAGCAAACTCTGTGATGGGCAGCCACAGCCAAACCAAATACCACCTCTGTGGAATTAGATGTGCTGCAAACACCAACAGCCTGCGATAATATGACCTTTAAAAAACATGTTTCATAAATGGAAAAATGAACTAAAGAGGCTGCTGGTGAAGCTTTCAAGAAGCCTAACTGCTCAATTGTACATTAACGTCACACAAACTTTGCCAGCTGAGCCAGGAGGCAATGCTGACAGGGGCTACACATTTTCCTTTTTATATAAACCTGCAGACAAGCTGGCAGCCGTGGGGAATGCCCACTCTAGGACACAATGAATAGATCTTTCTGGTGCTTGTCAAAATTGCTTTCTACACTATTACATTGTCTTTGGTGCCAGCCCCAACCGTCAGCAGCCGGTCCAGTCGCAGCACTGGTGTTTGCCACCACAGGGCGCTGGAATGAGTGGAAAAGCCCAACCAGGGAGACGGAGCTGTGCCCATGGAAAATGGGCAGCAGGAGGAGAGAGCAGACTGCCGGCCTTTGCTGCAAAGAGGGTTATCTTATGCAGGCACGTCTCACCAAAGCAGCTGGGCAAGGAAAAAAAGAGGCAAGGCGCAGGTAAGGGGTTTTGGGGAAGGGGGAAATGAACAATGTGGTAATATTCGACATGTGGCTTCGCCATGCCTGCCTGCGAGGCCGGGGGCTTTGCAGACAGGAGCAGGGACCGTGAGCACAGTGGCTGCAATGTCACTCCGACAAGCTGTGATAAATGCCAGCTTTGTTAGTGTGCATGGCAAGTTACCAGGAGCTCGGTGAATTCCTGCGCTTGGAGAGCCTCGCGCTGGGAAGGAAAAATGAGCTGTGAAGTAATAATGATAACAACAGRATTCAATGAGGCAGATGTAATCCACATTTCTTCAGCTGATCCTGGCTTGCAGCACCAACACTGCTTGACAGAATTGTATTCATGGGGATCTTTTCAAAAGTTCATTTCAACACTCAAGCTATGGTGTGGCTCAGACTGATCTACAGCTAAAATACAACATTTTTTTCTTGGAAGTCATATTTACAGGGTAATTAAGTGAGGCAGGTACCTCAAAACAATTGTCCACGAGAATTAGTAGTTTGGGGAGGGGTTTCCCACTCATTTATAAAACCTCTGAGTACATTTTTCTCTTTTGGCTTACTGTCAAGAAAACTTGGTAGTGCTGAGCTTCATGCAAATATGTATTTGTGGCAAGCTCACTGGAGCCGGAGAATAGCAAATATTGACCCTCTTGTGTCAACAGAAAAGCAAGTGCAAAACTGGCTGTGGGCAGATCGAATTTCATTTTCAAAATAAACATTTGGTGTATTCTTTCTGCTTTCAGCTTAACTCGACATGTTGATGCTAAGAGGCTGAAATCCCTCCTGCTGCAGCTTGCCTCTGTGGAAGACGATGTTGATGTGTCAAATTCTCTGAGATGCTCAGGGTCCAGACAGCCGCTGCACTCATTTCTTCTTCTGACCCACAATGCCATCTCTCAAACCACCACATGTAACTTCTTTGGGGCACATTCCTGTACCCTTTGGATACTCTGGAAAACACCCTGCAGRGCTTGGACACTTCTGAAGGTGATCTAGAGCTTGTGGATTGACTACACTTCACTGCACCCTTTGGAAAAGAAATGACTGTAAGCTACGGTGAAATCACTGTTATTTCAGTAAGATTAAGGTAAAACACAAGCAGAAGTATTTATTTACAGCATGCACAGTAGGAAAAACAGTCACAGATATTCATGTGAGACTTAAATGGAAAAAAACATACACGTGCTTGGACCTTTGAGAATTCATCTCGAACGTGCCGCCTGGCTAGTGCTCTCCTGACTCACCCCTCACTGGGGGCTTTGCCCTTCTTCCCCAGCTGTAGCCACAGCTCTCCAACAATTTCCCCTGGCATTAGCTGTCACCACAAGCAGCAATCCTACCACCTTCCTGCCCCTACCCACAGAGTCCTGCCCTGCCACCTCCTCCATGGTGGCCTTGGACATGCTGGTGGGGTTGCGCAGTGGCGGGGGTTAGACCACCCGTTCATGCTGAGACTTACCTTTATTTTTTGTTGTTGTCAGGTTATCTTTCACGGGATCACTTCTTTCACCCTGTGGACTGTGAGGCTGCAGGAATACTTGAGTCGACACCAGCAAAAGGACAGGTGAGGGGTAGGAATGAGCAGTGGTCACTGACCTGGGGTGGGAACCACTGGTGCATTCTGGATTAAAGTACTTCTGAAATTGTGGCCTCACTGTGAGTGTTTCTGCCTAAGCATTTCCTTGTTTGGAGCCAAATATTTGTTGTCCGTCCATCAACAGAGATACTTGATACAATTGTCTAAATGAGTTAGATGCATGTAATCCCTGACTGGTTCTTGACTGAGAGCAGGCGTGACAGTGATTAGCCACTTTGGACAGCTTCTCATCCAGGGAAAGATGGATATGATATGGTAGATGGAAATCTCAGAGGTGTGGGAGCCAGCTGCAGGGTGAGGTTCAAACTAAATGTGAGGCTTGAACTCTCTGCCTAACCCCAGAGACCTTCCTCTCCAAATAAATGTGAAGTGCATTGGCAACTGCCATATGCTGAAGCTCACACAGAGTTATACTGCTGTCTACTGAGCAGTGTATGTACAAACACAAGCATCAAATCCTTGCGAGTTATAAATTACACTTCACCACACCACATATAATTTAAGTGCCAGTCACCTAATCAGCACGTCTTTAAATGCTCACTTTGTTTTCCCACTGGACAAAGGCACTGCATTGATTTTTAGTATATAATTATAAAAGGCCAAGGCAGGTTATTTTTCTGGATGATCTTTCCATGGGTAGCTGAAGTCACATGGGTTCCTAAATCCTATTCTTGTGGAAATCTGGTAAATCTGCTTTAGTTTTTGCCATCTAGACAGTACCCACCAACATTGTAGTCAAGATTTGCCAGTGAAGCCTTGGGAACTACATTGTGGACCACGACTTTCTTTTCTCCTGGGGAAACGTGTACTTTGAACCTAAAAGATGAAAAAAAAAAATATTAAGGGTAGTGTGAAGATGACAATTTMATCTAATTCCACATAAAGTGATTGTCAACAATAAGGTTTGATCAGAAACAGAGGTGCCCTAGCATTTTGTTTCAAATGTGCTGGATTCATAAAGCCTGGCAGGAAAGATCTGGGGAGGARTTTTGCAGGAATCGCAGCCCTCAGGAGGCTTGTTCAGGTTCACAGCAAATTAGCAGATGCACACGTCTGCTCTGTGTCCCCAAATCAGGCAGGCTAGGCAGCTAGTGAGGTAGTGGCTCATATAAGGCAATGCAAGATAGAGGCCTAAACTAGCAATGACATCTCAAACAACAGAACTTATATGCACAGGGAGACAAATCCATCTCGGTGATCTATGTGTTGTTGGGGCTTTGGAAAATAAATATAAATTGCCCAGAGTATGTGAAATGGAAGATGATGTTCAGAAATTTCCAGGTACATAACTTTTTCTATTTTAAACGAGTCAAAGTGAAAAGGCAAATGCTGACCCAAAGGATGCTGCTGGATAAATGAAACACTAAAAAAATAGAGAAGTCAGAGGGAATTAAATAAAAATTCTGGTGAAGCTATAACCTGTGTTGCTATAACAGAGAAAACAGACCTGAACATTTGTTGAAAAGAAACCCCTTATTTTCTTCTTTCTTTGCAACGATTCAGCTAATGAGTGACTCAGCCTTATATAAGAAAAGTCTGGATGGGGCATAATAAACGTGAGTCACTGTAGCAAATTTTCAGATTTTCCTTGGGACTCTTCCTTACAGGATCTTTGCATTGGGAAAAGGAAAGGGATAGGGAAAGACTTGCGACAAAATTCATATAGCTATAAATACAGATGAGATTATGCAAACCACAAAGAAATGTCATTTGCTTCCCTTTGCATAAACGCGTGGTAAGAGGGTGGTAAGAGCACGTACAAGGCAATCTTCATAGGAGAAGCAAAGTGTAAGACTGGTAAAAAAAAGACCAGAAATGCTACAGACATGAGATTTGTGAAGATACGACAACTAGACAGTGAATATCACTGCTTCAGCCGTTTGGAAAATGATCGATTCTGCAGTTGTTCAGTGTCTGATGCGCACAGAGATCAGGCGTGTTTGGGGATGCTATTCCCCAGGCGGGCAGACGTTTGCCAGGCAACTTTTGCATTCTGCTGGAATAGCCACCCATGTTTGAAAGCTGGGTAGTAAAACTAATGCTCCCAACCAGGGCGTATTTTATGGAGCCTGGACAGACACTGAATTTATATTGTTTTTGAAGTCTGTTTATCTATCTGAAAGCTTTGGAGGGTGACCACCCTCTTGTTTCTTTTGTTCTAGTGCTCTCCAAAAGCTCTCCGATTAATCAGGTTTCCTTTCCTTTCCAGTCCCCACGTTTGGGACTTGGAATATCTCTTTATTTTGGAAAATAATCATAAAATGGCTTGGGCCACTGCTGAGTCATTCTCTAAAGTTCGTTGTAAAGCAAAACAAAACAAACAAAAAAATCCAGAAAAGGAAGGGACCTTTAGGGTCTTCTGACTGTCCAGCTAACACAAACCTGTTCTCCTTGAATCAGGTGATTCCCATTTAGTTTAACATGAAATATATTTAATAAATGAATAAATGTTACTTTTATGTCTCAGCGCTGATGCCAAGTTTTACTTGTTTTCTACTAAAAATCAGTCTCCTAGGGCCAAATGGCTGGTGCTTTTGTTTTTGCCCACCTCACATATTAAAAATGATGGTCTTGTTCTTCCAGGAGAGCCGACTGCGCCCCTGCTGAGCACTTCTCAGGATCAGGCCTGCCAGCACTCTGCACAAGTCCCATCAAATTAAAATTCCTTGTCAGAAAACAGCTCTGGAAAGTCAATATCAACTCCATCCATTACGAAGATAAACACCTGGCAACAAAATTAGAGAGGAGAGGGTAGCAGCCAAATGGGAAGTGCCATTCGGAGGGTCCTGGAGCAGACTTCACTCTTGGTTTTCACTTGCTTTCTAACTCTGAAGAGCAAATGAAAATGTAACTGGTAAAACGAAGTTCCTAGAAAGAAGCTCAAATTCCAGACAGCTGATACCACCCAGGCACCAGCTGTGAGGAGGTAATAAACTCCGCTTTTGAAAAAGAAATAGGCAGTGCCAAGCTACTATTGCTGCACTTGGGGGGTTGTGTCTGCTGAATTCAGCTGGTTTTAAGGGCCATGCACATCCAGGGTCTGCACAGTCCCTGGTATGAGTATCCTCCTGATTGCCGTCCGACTGTGCGGCATATACGAAAAGTTATTTTGGTAGGAGTGAAACCTTTGTCAAACAATATCAAGGAGCAGCCAAAAGTCATTCGAGCACTGGATGTGTTTTCCCTGGAGGTGAGAGGTCTCAATGCTTCGAGAGAATCCGCTGCAGTCCCTACAAGGTGAGAGATTGTTTTATTCAAATTTTAAACAACTGCAGTTGTTGCTTTTTTATATTGACAAAATGCACTGACCATGATGTATAGGGACATGCTGTACTTTGGATGTTAGCTGATGGGGGCAACGAGCGGGGAAGGGGGGGACTGGGGAGCAGACAGGAGCTGTTTTTGCAGAAGCATTTGGCTGTGGCCCGAGGAGGTGCACGGAGAGGGAGGGAAGATGGGTACAGTGAACCGTGTAGGCTGTGGCACAGGGGAAAGGAGACAGCAGAAGCTGAAAGCATGGCACACCACGGGTAGGCTGGACTGGGAATGGCTGCGATTTCAACAGCTGAACTTTTCAAAGGCCTCCTCGCTCAGAAGCAGCACCTTATCTCTGGCCGTCAGGCGTCAGAAACAGATGAAAGAGCCAGGCATTCAGGTCCCCCTCAGCTAATAAAAGGACTGGGACAGCCTTTAGCTCACAGTAGACATAACGGTCTAATCCTGATGCTGCTGAACCATAAGGAGTCCGTGTTTTGGTGGTGGTTGGACATGTACCTCCAGGTGACTTAGTCTGGAGACTGAGCTACAYGCTGAGTTCCAGCTGCGCACCGCTGTGCACCGCTGTGCCAAGGTTCCTGCGTCCTGGGGTTGCATTTGGAGCGGTGTGTGCGAGTACCTGGTGACACAACTGGTRACATAGGACATGAATGCAACAGCTAAGCACACACACTCCTATGCAATTGCACGTGAATAGGTCTCTCTCTTGTGTCTTTATCAGCCACAGCTCAGCTGTAGGAAACCAGATTCTCTCCGAGTTCCTAGATTTGCTAATGTTAGGTTGCTACTAGAGTATTTCATGCTACAAAGGGATCAAAGGTGTGGGACAGACTCTGAAAGCAGAGCGGCTGAAATGAATGAGATTGTGAGGTTCCCTTGCTGCTGCTGTTGCCATAAAAAGCACAAACTAGCTACTGCTTGAAAGGATGCATTTCTGTCCCCCTGGTCAGGTCATATTGAGCCTGAAAAAAGTGAGTTTTTGAAGAATTACACATCATATAGAGTAGAACTTGCCCTGTTGTTCTTTAAAAAAAAATTATTTGTTGTTCCCTAAATTAAATAATTAATTTCAGTGTTTTTGAAACAAAACTTTGCCTTTCCATTTTGCCTCTGTTAAGCATAGAGATTCATGCCCCCCACCCCATTTGTTGGGGTCTTTTTTGAAGAAAAGTTAAAAGCATTTGTAAGTCTAACCCTTTTCATTTTAATTTGAACTAAATGTTTCATGTTGAGCTGAAATAATGTCTCATTTTCCTTTTTGCATTGTTTAGAAAAAGTTTCTTTTTTTCAGCTCCCCTCTGCCTTTGATTGGAAACTTAAAGCTAACAGTATTTGCCAGCTTTAAGTGAAAATGAGTAAATATTCCTTAGTCATTGGGTGAGATCTTTAACTGGCTTTGAGCATTATAATCCTACTGAAGTCAAAGGAAACAGACTGATTTATACCAGATGGTTATCTGGACCTCCAAGGGGAATGAAACCAGTATCATGGATTAAATTTACCATCAATACAAGAAGATCTGTTTGCCTTAGCAAGATTACATCTGTGCTTCCTCATAGATAAATTTTGTCCAAGTCTCCACTACTGATGTTGTCATCTTCATGCTGCGGGTTGTGGTTCAAACCAGCAATAGAAACCCAGGAGGTTTTTGCTGGAGCAATACTTGAGCCTTTGGGCCCAAGACTTGCACCAGTGTTCATGTGACCCGGGATTTTAAGTGGTTTGTTCTCATCTGTTCATTTTGTGTGTTTGTGCCAGAAATATGTATGAAGACCAGAATGAAACAAAATGAATGGGAAGATAATTGTTTTGGTTGATTTTTTTTTTTTTTTGGAAGGATGGACACAATATAAAAGAAAAATAATTGTTTTTTGCCAAAGGAAATTTATATAACAGGGTTATTTTGTATGGCCACCAGAATGATCACTGGTATGAACAAACTGATGGGGAAAGACTTCCTGAGGTATTACATTCACATAAACAAGGGAACTGTTGCAGCTTTGAAAACCTGCAATTTATGAGCAAAAGGACTTGAAGTCAATATTTTGTTCTCCTTAGTTATTGAATAATGACTTTGACAGTTCCTCTGGGCTTGAGGAGATACAGATTTTCAGGCTGGCAGGATGCAATGGACTAGCTGATTTCCAAAGCTGTCACTGATTTTTGATTTATATCTTATATTTTTCTTTTTGGACTAGTTAGTATCATTAAGTTCTTGCCTGTCTTGGCTTGGTATGCAGCACCCTGTCTCCAGGGTAATTCCAGRATGGCTTGTCCTACATCATCTAGAAGAGGCTGCAGTCCTGCTTCTGTCTTGCCCTGTTATGAGTGAGTTTTAAAACCTAGAAGGACATTATAGTTGTGCCTGGACCTTGTACTGGGGCACATGTTGAGCCCCATGCAGATTCAACAGAAGTTTAGGAAGAGTGCATTTGTAGCAGATGAGGCACTGAATTTGTGTCACTTTGAGTTGGTGGTACTGGTGAGGATGGTTCTTGCCTGTTTGAGTGGCACGAGCCTTTCTTTCACTGTACCATGCAGCCCTTTTCTGAATCTATGTCAGTTATTTACATGCTTGAAATGATTTAAAATGACAAGCACAGTGGAAACTGTCTAGGATGTATAATTTGCTGTAAATTATTTGAAATTAGAGAAGAAAGTGAAGAATGAGGACTCTTGGCTGTAATTTCAGCATGGTCTCCATATGTCTGTGTGAATTTCATGGGCGAATCCCTTCATAAAGACAAAGTCCTGTGCTGCACCGAGGATCCCTTATTGCTTCCCCTCCAAGGAGCACAGTAGAAGTCCTTTTAGCARGGTCACATGGAAGCATCCTGGTGGTTTCAGGCATCCATGAAACAAGTGTAATCACTTTGCCTGTCTTCCAGGGAGATCCTCATGCGAAAAGAACTAACTGTAGCATAGTTATAGCATATAGCTATATAGCTGAAATAGAAAAGTGGGTGAATAGTTTTGGGGCAGATTTTATTTGAATATTTTGAAGCTGTGTTTGTTAAAGACAATGACAACTTTTTGAAGCACACAGCAAAAGCAAGAAGGRTTTGGGGTCTTGTTGTTGTTGTTGCTGTTCCTGGAGTGCTGCTGCTTCCTTATTCCTAGGGAATGACAGAGCCAGCTGGCGTAAATATCCTTCTCATCCCAGTTGTCTTCTATTTTTTTTCCTTCCATTTCCTCATTTCTCTATATCATCCAGCTACATTGTGCAAACTGAGCAACGAGACTTTACCAAGGCAAACCAGAAAGTGAAAGGCAGCTTTACAGGCTTTGGGATTATTTAGCGTTAAGCTGTTATCAGGGTATGTTTTTAAAAAAGAGTGTTTTCCTAACAGGCCTGGTACATAAAGAATTTCTGGCTGAATCTGTAAATTCCTGCAGGGAGATGTTGATCCTTTATCTAATGTTTGTTTTATCTGCTCCCTACCAGAGCATATTGCTGGTATGTAAGTAGATTGCTGTCATATGGCCCCAGACAGTTGCTTCATAGAGGAGTTCTACAGCTTCTTGAAAGAGAAATTGTATTTATTTGTTTCTAATAACATCTATGCTCCTTGTAATTTGTTTGAGGGAGGTTGTTTTACGTGCAAAGCCACTTACACAGGTACTATTTTTTCAGCTGCCARATTCTTCAACTATATGAACAGTATGACGGGAGCCAAATTTTCTCATATTCACTCTCTTCTCTTAGGTAAAGCACTTGCTGAGATAAAGGAAATACTGATGCGAATCTGGAGTGACTGGGTTTTTTTTTTATAGTAGCAAAAATTTTGAGAAATAGAAAACTTATGCTGCTCTGCTCACAGAGCTACAAACCTTAACTGGCCTGAGAAAGCGGACAACGTGGGTGAAGGTGCTGTTCCTGACGCAGGCGGCCCTTCGGTTTTAGAAACTGCTGCTCAACCCCTATTTGTGGTGTTCAGAGTATGTAGAATAAACAACACTTTTCTTAATTTCACCATTTGACCAGCTGAGCTTGTGTTACAGTCTGCCCCCAGGAAGGGCAGAGTATCCCCAGAGGACTGGCATAGCTGCACCTCCCAAAGGAGAATTTTGGGCAAGTGGTGGCGGCACGCTCTCCAGCCTCATGGCCTCTCCTCCTTGAAAAGATCTTCAGGTGCTAATTTTCAGGTAAAAGACTGCCTTGTGTGGTTTGTGSTGAACCAGGCTTCAAGTAGCAAACATCAGAGTGATACTTTAACAGCGAGAGTGACAAAAAGACAAAAGACACTCTATAAAACACCTGTGAAATTGCCTGGTGGGGGCAAGGTGATTTTGGCTTGATACAAATGTAATATTTTGCTAGTTTTGCTAAGCCACTTCCCTGCCTGCTGGCTCCCTGGGTCCCATGGGAAGCCACAGCCGTCACAGGAGGTCCCTGAACGCCAGGACCTGGGGCTGATCCTGCTCTGTGGAGCGAGGGGAGCAGAAGGGCTTTGCAAGGTGTGCACCCTCTGCGCTCAGTCCTGCTGAGGTCACGGGAAATTATGTCCGTGGCAGGAAGACTGGATCTTAATGTGTTTCAGAGGGGGTATCTTGTACAATTATTTCCTTACGGAAACTCTGGCCTTATTCAGAATTTATGCCAGTTGACCTAACGCTTGCTTTTGACAGAGAGTGCTTGCTTGTCCAAGTCCCACTACCTTTCTGCTCTAAATGGCTAATTTCACAAAGGAGAGCTTTTTAAGCATTAATAGCATTTTTTAAGATGATCTTGACAAAGAAAGAGAGGTTCCTTAAATATCTGCCTTCCCAGCATCCTGCAGCAATGAGGACACAACCTTGAGAGTTATTTAAAGTAATATATTTTTAATTGCATCTTGTAGCTAAGAGAGGCACTGGGATCTTCAGTACAATTCCTTTCAAGGTGACCTTTACACAGTTGTGTTGTCTGGACAAGCCATGGTGTCACTGTTAATAAGGGCACTCATTGGGAAAATAGTATCACCCATGTTAGGTCTGCTGGCATCCTATAAAACTGCAGTGGCTGGGAAGGTGTTAGTACAGCTGTGCAACGAAACTCTGCTCCCATGGAAGGCACCGGGGAAGTTCCTACTGTGCTTAAATTAGCCAGGGCTTCCTCGTTTAGTCTTTGGTTGAGGAGCATGAGATGAAGAGCACAAGTGGGAGCTACAGTTCTTCCCTTGCGTCATGCAGTTTAAATACTGTGCTTGTCACTGTCCTGTTGTCTTCAACCAGAAAATCACCTACAAAGTTCCTGGGTGTAAAATTAATATGTTTGTTGCTCCAGAGTCTATCATACAATCTTAAAGACTGATAGAGAGGCAGATCTCGTCTTCTCTATTAACTGATTTTACGTACCAAAACTACCTCAGAGCTGGTGTGTGCCAGGTAGGGAGCCTGGTTTTCCTCAGCTGCTGTTTTTGGCCAACCATTTACCTCTAGAAAAGGCCATTGGCTATGGAGAGGTTACCAAATCAAAATAGTATCTTCCCATGCTTTGTACCTTCCCATTGACAGAAAAAAAAAGTCAGTATCAGGAAAAGTTTTTGACCCGCAGGTTCCTCGCTCCTCTCCGAACACGGTTGCCAGCTGATGGCTGCTTCAGGAGCCGCTGTGAAATGAATCGGTGATTATCGTTCAGTTCCTGTTGACAGGCATCCACCTTACAACCTCCGCAGCTGGCAGCCTTGGTGGCAGGCACAGCAGAGAGGTCCAGGGCTGAAGGAGCAGGAAAAATAAACAGCGTTCTCATAACAGGATGTGACTGTCCTGCTTCCATGATTCATATCCTGAGCAGCATCCCGTGGACCGGTGCAGCCCAGTGACCAGGTCCTTGGCCCACTGGTTTCTCTGTGAGGTCCAGGAGACTTTCTGGTATTACTGCTATTTATGAAGAAACTGCTTTTGGCCTGTTTTTTCAGGAACTCCCACTCCTGGCTCTCCTGTGAGATGAAAATTTCTGTCTCAGCGAGGGCTCTCAAAGGGGCTTTGTAGTGCTGCCGGCATTACCTGGGATTTTGATGTAAAAGTTGTTTAAAGTTAGAGGCTGCCTCATCTTACAGCATTTCCTGTAGAGCTGGTCTGAGCATTCATCAAGGAGAAATGTGGTGAGGTTTCTGGTGAAATGTTCATCCGGTGTCCACTTGCATATGGTGCAAATGTCTCCCTCCCCCTGTGCAGCCTTCTCCCTCAGCTTTTCAGTCAGCTTCAGTATTTTCTGGCTGCTGAATAGTTAGGGACCTTTGTCAGGGTGCCTTCGGGATGGCACACCTCTGGGAGCACCAGGCTCCCCTCTAGCCCACTGACACCTCTTGCTTTCCTTTCCAGCGTTTGGGTGCTTTCTAGGTAGGTTTAGGTTCCTTCTGAACAACCAGAAAATTTCCAGCTGCTGCTACACAAACTTATCTGCCAACTCCATGCTTTTCCTGAACAGTTGTCTTCACTGTTTACAACCCAGGGAATGTGCTGAGAAAGAGGAAGGTGGAAGGTACTTACTTGTAATTGATGCCTGCAGAAAATGAGTGTTTGTGGTATACTCACAGTGTCAGAAAAAAACAACTTTCTCTGGTGCATAACTACCCAAAGACAAGCTCTGAAAACATACAGCTGTCTTCTTCCCAAGTCTCTGCAACCTGGAAGATTGAGGATTCATCCATTTCCCTGAACATAAATAAAATTATGGCTATTTTTCTAATTGCTTGCACTTCTCCTTTTAGAAAGACCAAACCCTTGCAGTTCCCAAGAGGTTCCTCTGCACCTGACAACAGTTTTATAGCCTGTTTCCTTTTCCATAGCTAAGTTTAGCTCTTGATTTTCCTTTGTCCCATCCCCCAGGCAGATCTCACAAGTAGTTAAGCTGTTTGTGTTTTCTTCCTGCCTGCACGAAGAAGTTTGTAGAAATAAAGTGAAAGTTTTTATATCAGATTGGTTGGAAAAATATCAAAAGATAAGAGAAAAACAAAAATCCTTTCTGAAGCTATCATGCCATTGAAATACAACAGAAGGCGGCTTTGCTGAGGTTGAATTTATTTATCGTCACATAAATCTCTGCAAGGACTTGAATTTCTCACATATCTCATGAGCTCTGTTCCCAACCAGTCCCATGTCGCCGACTTGGCTGCTGACCTGTATTCATGTCATTGTGGTGTCTGTGTGCGCTGAAGACCTGCAAATAACCAACAAGAAGGCAGGCCTGCCTTCAAAATTTCACAGTCCTAATATGTGACAAGGTGTAGCAGCCAATGAAACTAACAGCTGTGGAAAGGCTAAACTGACTGTAATAAAGCAAGAGTGAGCGAGGGAGGAGAAATTAAAGCTGTTGACTGTCAGCCATGGGCTGACCTTGACATCTGTCCGTTCCTTCCCTGTAGGCAATGTTTTGCAGGAGAAGCAGCAGAGAGGAAGCTTTGAGGATCACTGCTTTGAGGGGTGCGAGCAGGTGCCCTGGCGTGTTGGGAATGGATGGAGGTGCTGGAGCACGAGAGCAGGAGATGACTGTTTGCTTCTGGGGCAGTTTGACAGGGTGCTAACCCAAACTGGTGAGCCTGCAAGGGTGAATCTCAGAGTCTCTAGGGCTGTTGRGTCTGCCCAGACTCCTGGGGAAGGCTAGGGCCCTTGTAAGGTGATTGCATCTGCAAAACCAAATAATGGGACAAATTTTAGGGTCACAAAAAGTTCAAGAACTCCTCAGTGTGATTGCACTGCATGGATTGAAAAAAAGCCTGCCTGGAGCAGAGCAGCAGATCAAAAAAGATTTGAGCTCTCCCAGCAGTATCCTATCTCAGACAATCTTTTTCTATGACATTAATTTCTTTGGGCAGAAGATTAAGCACTTTTAAATGAATTACAGTGATTTTAGTTTCTGCTGTCCTTGCATATTGCTGCGATTATCAGTGCAGTCTCTCAGTTGCCCTACTGCCATCACAGAGCCAAAAAGGTTARTAACAGTTCAACCAAAAATTGCTAGATCTGTGTATGGGTGTGATATGTCAGTATCCCATAGAAWGAGCACCTCTGATATTTAGAGGGAATTAATTTCATACCCCTGCCCAAACAAGGTCTGGTCACCACTTATCAAGGGCATTTCAAGGTGAATTTTAGATGGGACTTGTACTGGCTTTTTCTATTGGGTAAATTCCACTTCACTTGGACAGGTTCCTCTAGTGGGTCATGTAATAGACAAGGGGGTGTCTTAAAGGTTGTGTTGAGTTACTGAAGAAAAATGTATCTGGTCTGTGGTCAAGGTGTTAAAAATCCTCGGCAGCATTCAGACAGATATCCTAGCTACCACCTAGGCTAAATGGATAAACCCAGGAACTTTAATCACAAAAGCAGAGATTGAGCAAAGGAGGATTTTTATTGATCTTTGTTGTATCAGGGCATACACACTTCTTAGATTGTATCCCTTGAAAGTGGAGCTACCACAGTCTGCACTAATGCTAGAAACAACCCTAACAGCTATACTGCTAGAGGGCCTCAGGTTAGTATTCCTGCAAGTCACCCCATTGTGCCACGTGGATCTCATTCTGCCTGGCTCCAGCACACAAAGGGTGGCCCAGCTGAGCTCCCTGGAGGACCTCAGTCACATGAGATGCTCTGACACTTTCTCACCAAGAGTTTCGAAGCTCTATTAACTGACACTCCAAACTGATTGAATTTAATGGGAGGCTTTCCACTGACATCATGGCTTTGATTTATACCCTTAATATATAATGCATTGTTTCAAATGTGAGTCTTAATATCCTTATCCAGTCTGCAGCTCTTCCAATTTAAATACTAATAAACAGAGAGAAGGAAAAAACCCCACAAGACAAGTTTAAGTGATCTCTGTGTGTCTGTTAGAGGCAACTCTTGACTAATGCCAAGAAGCAGCAGGAGAGGGTGTCTTTTGCCTAGGAATTCAGAGTCTATGGGACTCTTTGCAGCCAGAACGTTGCGCCACCAAGTTATTTCCTATCAGAAAAGGCAACCGAACCTCTCATGCAATAGTTGGACTAGTAAGAAGGTTAATGGACAAAAAACCTTCTATGTTTATGTTAATTAAATCTGTCAGCCACTGTATTTTTCTTCTATTTGTAGTCTGGTTTTCTGAGGAAATGAGGCTTATACAGTCGCAGTGGCTGTCTGTCCATCTGTTGGTCCTGCCTGCCCCTCCCCATAACTTTCAAACTGTCAGCAAATTCAGCCAATCTGGAAAGACAGGAAAGCATCTCAAAGACGTTACCATTTTTATGAATTTCATGAAGACTGGTGGAAATTTTCCAAAGGTTTGATTAATGTCCCCTCGAGGTAAAGCTGTGATCATTCAGCCATTGCCCTTTCTGTTTGCCCCGACATACAAAACCCATCTGCCTTATCGTCGTGTGAGTGGCTTTAAACCAGCTACAGCASGGGCTGTTTCTTGCTCACCCCAAAGCAATGTAAAAATAAAGGTTTTGTGGGAGCCAGAGATGTCACTGGAGACTTGCAAGGGCTTGGAGGGAAACTGCAAGGCGTCAGATCGGAAACAGAAATAAGTGAGACCACTGTGGTGAATAGGTGACGGCAACAAGGGAGGGATACCTACAAGGTGTCATGTACCGGACAGTTTCTCAGGGACGTGGCTATTTTTGAAGGATACGCAAACATCAGAAAACCTGAGAATATTGTGGTGGGGAGGAAGCATGAGGGGTGCAGAGTAAGCCCAAAGGTGTAACAGGGAGRGGAGACTGGGCTGTAGTAGGCTAATTTCAGTGGTAGTGTGGGAGTACGTAACAGAAATCTATAGGAAACCAAGTTTCATTAGTTCAGCTGCTCACAGAAGAACTTTTTTTATCAAGCTCTTTGTTGGCAAGGTTAGACTGGGGAATGACTGAAGTTATTCAGAAAACATGCTCTCGTRATTTCTTTGGGGCTGTACAACTGTACTGATAGAGATAGCAACTTTTTCATGACAAATTATGGCCAGAAAGCATACCTACCCTCTGCTGCCTGCGTTCCTCGCAGCACCCACTGGGTTTCTTTGATTCCAGGACTTAGTTTTTCTTAAAAGGATGATTGTTTCACTGTGCCCACGCCACTAAGATGGAGCTGCGCTGATTAAATAGAGCCTTTGTGAGCGGTTCCTTGGACTGTGTGAGGAGGATCCTTCTTTACAGCTATGTGAAAGCTTATACTTACTTGGACGGCAATCAACATGCCTTGGTAGATGAAGCATYGGCCGTCTGTGTATCATTAAGGAGCTCGAAGAGTCAATTCAGTCCAGACAGTAAACAATGAATTGCTGACACTTTCAGCTCTGCTGGGGCTCAAAAATACCAGAGCGCACATCTGARCCGTATCAGTGGAAACACACAAGGATTAGATTCTTTTGGTGACGGCTGCATTTTTATTGTGAATAATCTGATGGGAGCCTGATGGTGTCCAACGCATCCATTCTTGCCTTGTGATTCTTTTGACATCTGAAATGTTGTTAGTTTTAATGACATAATTATCCTTTATATATTCAGTTAGACATGTGGGTTGGGTTTTTTCTTTTTTCTTTTTTTTTTTTTTTTTTTTTTTTTTTTTTTTTTTTTTTTTTTGAGTTATAATTAGTTTCCCTGAGAGGCAGCAGCTTTAATGCATGGGTAGTTTTCTGAGAAGCTGGGACTGAAAGAAGCTTTTGGGAAATGACAATTATATGTCCATGTTTTTTATTTGGTATGCTTTATTTTAGTCTTTGTCTAGGCTGAAAGCTCTTGTTGACTGGCAGAAGACGGATTGAATCAGTGAAATTAGGCAATYTCAGTCTCTCCCCCCCCAACCAAAAACATACAAAGAACTTGTATGTTGACTGAAAGTAAAGTGCATTTGTTTGCTGAATTTATATAAAGTACTGGCAGGAAAAAATGAATACCCCTTCCCCCCTATCCTCCAGGGTATTGATTGAATTCACATGAAATTTTTTGCTGAACTTTTCTAGAAGTTTATCTCAGCAGAAAATTTTGTAGTAGATGTTTGTATCAAGGTAATTCCAACAAGATGAGACTATTTAGTCAGTGTATCCTGGAAAACAGAAAAAAAAAGGCTATTGTCTTGTGAATGACCTTGTAACCTTGTTCTGTATTCCCCTTTCCGTGGTCAGCCCAAGGTGGCCCATGCCTGTCTCGGGGACCTTATGATACCTCACGAAATCCCCCTGGGGACTACTGCACTTGCACTACATGGATGCATAAGGACTCTGCAGTGGGTTTAAGYGTTAATAAAAGAAAATATCTATGGAAACTTGTCAGAAATCATACAAGTTGTTACCGTTTGAAGCTTGATACCTGTGGTTAGTTACCGACTGCGTTATGCCCTGGCTTCACGTCTTCATTAGGAAAAAACAACAGAGAATGATTTTCACAAGGTTTGTAAAGCTCCGGTGGGGCTGCACYGAGGTAAGGGCTCCCCCAGCACCAATAGAAAAAACCTGTGGGTTTGCCTGCAGTTTATAGTGCCATTCTGCAGCATCAAATCTGAGGAAGATGCTTAGTTTTGAGAGCATCTGGAAGGTCTCTTATGTTCTGCCTGAGTGGGAAGTTTCATTATTATACTGAAATGATTAAGAAAAGCATTTGCTTTTGGAGACAGGCTGGGGGCACAACTCGCCCCCATCCTCTCACAGTGCAGGGAGGGAGGAGCACTGACTCCTGCAATGCTGGAGTAAGGGAGCTTCCCTCCCTCACGTGGGGCAGGCTGCTTGCCTGTCCTCTGCGCTCCTGCAAGAGAAACGAGGAGGATGATGTGCAGCTTTGCTTCTCCCCAGCAGCTGGTGCAGCCACTGCAGGACCCTTGGGGGGAGTCAAGCACTGCCGCCCGACTCTGCTCCCCTCGCTGCTCTCCCCGCCGGGACCCAGCTGCTGGGGAGCAGCAGAGGGGCCCCGCGAGGCAGCTGGGGGAGCATCTTACTTGAAATAAGGGGGAGACGAATCAGTACTTGTTCTACATTATTTTTCTCATCCAGTTTCTTCCAGCTTCAAGCTACACCAGGGCAAAGCCAGGGTTTCCATCACTTCTGGGAGGTGGCAACTGGTTTCTCTCCCAGAAAGCCCATAGCAGCTAAATTTGGAAAAGCCCTTGTCGGTCCCTTAGTCTCTCCTTCTCCTCTCCCTCTCYCTCTGTTTTCTTTTTTAAAATAGTATATTTGAGAATGATGTGTCCTTGTTAGTTTTGCCTGTCTCTTGCAAAGGGTTTCCAATCCCTTAGTTTAAATGGAATGTTATTCCCAGATGGAAAAGCTCATCTACTGGCAAAGTCAGTGATATAAYTTGTTTATATAGATTCAGTGCAACTAAAAGGGAGGAAAAAAAAAAGGAGAGAGAAGAAAATTCCTTCACCATCCCATACTTGTTACTTGTCAAGTTGTGTACACTGTCAGTAAAGCTGTGCTCTTGAGCGGTCAGGGATGGTGTGGCCCCAAAAGGCTGTTGGTAKGGAAAAGGAGACAGAGTGTCTGTCACTCTGGCTTGGAGGGAGCATGCTACATAGTTTTCATTTTCTGCATGCATGATTAAAATTAAAGGAAAAAAAAATTCTTGGCTCTAGCAGTGGGAACCACACAGATGTGAACTGAATGGAAACCTGATTTTTTTTTCTGCTTGTATGTCACCACTTCCTGTGACCTGAAGGATAGATTTGTCTCAGAGTTTTCTGGAGCCCAAGCAAAGACATTAATTACCCTTTTCAGAAATAATGGAAGAAAAGTGCCATGATCAGTGTTTCACGGTGTGCTTTCTGTGCTTTACTTTAGGTGGGTCTAGCTGCTTTCCAGAATCTCGGATATGTTGGAGATTTTCTCCCTTCCTTCCTTTGAAGTTGAGGATCCCAAGCACTTTCCCAAACTGACCTATGCAGCCTCCCATAAGGCCAGGTAAGGTGCACACATAGACTGCTAGCCCTGTGTGTCATGTGGAGGAAAGCACATAGGAATCATGTGTGCATTTATATACTTCATTTGGTAATGAGATTCACATACGCCATCTTCCTCCCCAGTCAGGGGACTTGATACACATATGTGTATAGCCCGATGTATTTCTGTTGCATGATCAAACACACATCAGCTATATATCTATTTCCTGGGGAGGACAGCGGGCAGCAGGGCAGGGATCCTTCTAGGGACCCCACGGCCCTGCCAGCTGCGGTGGGTGCCGCAGGGTGGGTATCCTTGCTGCAGGGCACTGCAGGCAGGCAGCTACGCCTGCCGGAGAGTATTTCCATAGCTGCCCGTGCCTCCTTAGCCCACAGCCCCTCCTATGTGCGTGGGCTCCTACTCTATTCACATTACCTGCGTTTTCACCCTCACSCACTGTGCAGGTACCAGCAGGCATCAGCTTGCTGCTAATTGCCTCCTGCAGAGACCTCCCAGCTCCTCCTCACGGGCGCCGTCCGTGTTGCAGCTCTCCATCAACAGGAGGGGAAAGTCTTAGCCTGAAAAGCCAGGCACTTCACATGGTGCCTTAACACGAGGTTGCCGGGGTGAAGAGAATAGAGTTTCACTTCCAAAGAACTAAGTTCAAATTTTGGTTTCGGTCATAGAGGGAATTATGTTTAAAGATCTTTTAATCCCTTGGGAAGCTTTCCAGTCCCCGGGGATATCACTGCTTAATCACACCCTCAACCCAGTGCTGGGTCATTCTCTCTCAAGATAGGGCTTGTTCAGGGACTTTTACGGATTTTTGTTTGCTCGCTCGCTTTTTAAGTGGGACTATTTTCCAATTTAATTTGGGGTTGTTTGTGAAAGGTATCTGCTTTCAGAAGGCTGCTGAGAGTTTTTTGGTGTAGAAAAAGTTGAACATCCTTTCTGGTTAAAAGCTACACGGTACACAAAAATGTAACTGGGAGAGGGAGTAAGGTGTGCAAAGGAGAATGGGGAGCATGGGGGGTCTGAGCCACAGTTGTCGTAAGACAGTCAGAGGAATTTCCAAATTGAAATATTTTTGATTTTGCTTTTTACATGAAGTATCACACTTTTCCTAGTAGAAGGAGGGAGGAAAGTATCTGGTGGTGAGGGCCAGAGCTTGTGTAGTTACCTCTTTGCTTGCTTTTGTGTATCTCCCATGTTCAGAAGTACGATTATGCTTTGAAAGAGGAGTTCACCCAAAAATGTAAAGGGTGACAAATGCATCAGCCCCTGGCTAGACCTTTACATTTCAGTTCTGGACTCAGCAGTCCCCCGTTTATCATACAACAGGAACATATTTTTGTTCTGCTCCAGTAGCAGCACGCGATTGAGTGTTACTGGCTCATTAGGAAATTAGATAATCTGTCTAACGCTTTAGTCAAGGGACGCATTTTTTAAGCAAATATGGAGTGTTCGAGTGATGCCAGCAATAACAATCTGTAAATTACAGATGAGGTGCACTGAGCAAGCAGTGTGTAATCTCTCTGAATGTTTAAATTTTTGCACATTTTGGCAACTTCTTTAAAGGAGGCAAGAGCTGGACTGTCAGCACTGATTTTAGTTTTGCAGTGCTATGGCTTTCTATTTATAATGGACATGAAAAAGGTCCTGAAGGCAGCGTGTCTTGTCAGTGAATTAAAAATTCCCTCATATCTGCAGTGTTTGCTTTAATTTAAATGTTTGTCATGGTTAATGAAGGATAGCCTGAGAAAGAGGGAGCAAAGCAAGTTTCCCAGGTCACATCAGTTTATTTGTGTTGTCTTCCTATTTGTGGTCAAAAATACAGTCCTGTATGCATGGCTATGTTGCTCTATGGAAGGCAAAAAGTGGATAGTGGTCCATCACCAAGGGGATTTCACTTCGTGTGGTTATCTAGCAGCCTCGGATGTTAATGTGGAGAATCTGGCCTATCTTGTTTACAGCAACTGATATAATGTAATATAAAGTGCCTACCTCGAATGCTCTGGTTCTGTGCTGAGGCAGTTTCCTGATGTCATCTTTAGGTGGACAGGGAGACATGCCCAGTGTGCAGAAAGACACAGGGTAGAGCTCTGGCCGTGCTTCCAGCTGCAGAACTGCCCACAGTTCCCTGATGCAGGACGTATGTTGTTGCAAATAAAAACCAGACAAGCTCAAATCACGTAATAAGCATTATAGGCTTCTCTTGCTTATTTCACAACGTATACCTTTGGGCAACATTCAGACTCTCCAGTGCCTGCTAATTAATTTGTTTTCTTATATTTTACTGAGATTTGGATTGGCACCGAAGCCCAAAAGGGAAGAATCTAGCTGTCAAAAAGTGAATGTCTATAATGAGCATAAGGTGTGGATGGAAACCACACAGTTGTCACACAGCAGCTATGACATAAAAGATGCTATTGCTTCCATACTGTTTCCCATAAGGGACAGAGATATTTTGGGAGGGCAGAAGATGTAATTATGGGAGACAGCTACATGGAAACTGTCATCGTATGCTCCACGCACTGAAATGGAGTAGTGTGCAGGAACAAGGCTGTTAGAAATATTTTAATAAATATTAAGTTCATGGGTGAGTAACAGAAATATGTAAGCATTAATTAAACAGGGCTGGCTAGCCTGTGCAGCATTGTCCAGTTGAGGAACACAAGATTCAGAGTGGGAAGCTGAGGTTTTCCTTCTGGCTCTGAAACTAGTTTTCTCTAAAATCTCAGCAGGTGGTATTTTCCACTGATTTCATACACTTTGGACCAGCAACATGTGCCTCATTTCCCTCATCTCTAAAACACTGTTGTTTGCTAACATAACATCCAGACCACTGTCAGATATTGGTTATAAGTTATATTAGGACCCTGGAGTGAATAGCTATGGAAGTCTGAGATATTAATTAATCATCATTGTTTTTAGGCTTCTGGCCCTTTGCTGCGTGACAGCAGACTTTACAGCCCTGCAAGAGCCCTGTATAGAGACCGGCCTTCCCTTTCTGTGTCCAGGACTTCTCCCGCCAGCCTCGGGCAAACCCCAGTGCCCAGGGCTTGCCTGCCGCTGCGGTGCCACCCCGGCTGCTACCCCACTGCTCCCAGCAAGCGCTCCCRCCTGCCCACTCACGCCTGGTGCCAGGCTCCCGCAGGCAGTATCAGCTGCTGAAATAGCTTGGTAATGAACTCTAGGGCAGCCATTCTGTAATAAATTTGTCTTCACAAAGTCTGATGACCGTAAAGAGTAATCCTAACACGTAGCATCTCTCTCCATAACAGCACAGCACCACGGGGGCCTATATCTCAGGAGTCCTTCGTGCTCCCTGTGGTCAGTACGTATAGTGAGCTCTACCCAGTTGCTCTTGCAACATCCTGTTTTCCCCGTGACGCTTCAGGGATCCTGTGACATCTTCAGAAGTGCCCTTGAAAAGGTTGACAAGAAGTAAGTAAATCTATGCTTTAAATAGGTTGCATTACTGAAAATGACTTGAACGATGAAGCGAAAGAAGAGAGTGTACAGGTGACTAGTAGATGGCAAAGGACAAAAAAATACGAGGCTGATGCACAGCTCATTCAGCGCCTGCAAGTCCTCCGGCTGTGTTGAGCGAGGGGCTGTACTGCTCATTAAGCCCTGCAAACCCTAGCGAGGCAGGTGCAGAAACCAACACCTCAAACCTCCTTGCAACCAGTGGAGCGGCAGGGAGGTGGTGACGGTCATTTGCGTGACTGATTTTTCCAGTCCCCATTGCATAACTGCAGAAATACCAAGCTGTAGTCTCTAGGCCTGCACTGGAAATACAGAGACAGCCCTTCCCTGTGRTGCAGTGGGAGGTGTGGGGGCTGCATCCTGCTCCTTTTTAGCAAGAGAACATCTCTACAGCTCCCCATACCACCTTTTGCAGAATGACAACCAACATATGACTTGGGTTTGAAATCCTTGCAGCTGATGGAAAAACAATTAAGATCTCATTAAAATTCTATGTAGAGAGCCAAGAAAAGGAAGATAATATCAGAGGAAAGGTGATACGTAGGACAGCACAGAGAATTCTCTTAAGTTAAGCCTGTCATTAGGCGGGAGCACAGAAGGTGCTAATTGTACAGTGCATTTCATTCATCCCACAAAGAATAATTAACACTTTCTCTTCTGCCTTCCCCTTCACTGAAATGAATGGATTTAATACATATGCTCTCTTGTTAAGGCAGGAGTTGTCGTATCCTGGATCCGTATGTACGGAAGAATTTTACTGCTGGGTTTCTTCACCTGCTGACTGTTGAACAGGAATCATTATTGGTTATGTGAGGGAGTGCTGATTTCATTAATCTCTTTGTGTGTCCTTATCTGTTGCTGTTACAGAAATTATGGACCCAAGATGGGGAAGCATTGGAACAGGCATTGGAAATGGCTTTCAGGTAAGCACATGCTTAAATACTGCCCTAAGTAGGGAAGGACTTACCAGAGATCGTTTTTACCCTGAAAGTGCGCGTAGATGGGCTGGTGGGGAGGGAGCACAGTGCAAAAAAGCACTGCTTGGTCCCATGTGGGCTGCCAGCAGCCTGGCAGGGTGCTGAGGGTTTTTCCTTAAGATTTATTTCCAGGCTGATCCAGGCGTTGACAGAGAAACCAAAGCTCTTGCAATGCGTGGGCTCTGACCTGCCTTGCTGCCCTGATCACTATCAGTCCTGAGCAATATTATTGTGACAGAGCAACAGCTGCTTTGCAAAGCAAATCTTAGCCTTGCCAGGTCCAGTTTGAGTGTTTGCACACAGCTTCCCRGCCTCCCACACTCCTCATGAAATTTAACTAGAGGTGATAGTCTTCACTTCCTTTTAAACTGGAGAAGATATCATTGCGTGATACTACGCAGCTGATGCTCTCTGCTCCAGGGGTGACTACTTTTCAAGGCTGGGGTGAAGTGTTCCATGTCCATGTGGCCTTTCTACTTCACAAAAACAATTCAAATTAATTAAAGATTACAAAGCACTCTGACATTCCTGGCAGAAAATGCTATCTCTAAGTATAACGCTAATGATGCTTTACACCCTCTGATACTTTTGCAGAAGTCTCTGTRAGAGAAGCTATGCTTGTACAAGCTGGTGTGCTTGGCGTTAACTGAAGTTCTTCATCCCAATTCATGTCAGAGACAGCCGAAAGAAACTCTTTCCTTCTCCCTTGGTCTAGGCATCTTCAAAGTTTTGGGAAGTTTGCCTTAGGACACTGTGCTCTTGATGCCTATAAATGGCACCAGCAGACAGCTGGCTCTGAGGCTCGCTACAGCTGCGATGAGAATGAAGGAGCTGCACAGCGACACAGCCACTCCACTGCCCTACTAGCCCGCTGCTTGCATTACACTAGCATGGCTAAAGGGGACCCTTTCATCCCCACAGTAGATTTGCTTCTTGTTGGCGCTTTGGGCATACAAGAGTAGGCAGCTGCAAAATGCCAGCTTATTTTCAGCATTGTAGACACCTGCTAACGTTTCCATAGCACGCGGGCTCTGAAAGCGCTGAGCCAAATTTCTTCCAAATGTTTGCATGGGCTCTTGAGACAAAGGTTTAAGATGCCCTTGCATCTCTTTGTCCTYTGACACAACCTGAGCCAGCAGCATCCTGTCCTCAGCCCCACCATTTCCACTGAGGTGCAAGCAGCCTTAGCTGCTGGCGACCGGGGGACATCTGTACACCCACACCTCACCTGTCCTGTCCAGTCCTTGGTTCACCTGCTAGCCCCACATCTAATTTTGTGGGGCTTACATTGTTTCCATATGCCCCATTCTAACCCACTATTGCATCCAGTCCAAGTGGGCACACGAGTAATCTCTGACTAAAATTGTGCTTGAGGGAGAAAGAAAAGAATTCATGGGGCTAAAAAGGGTTATGTCAGAAACAAGCTCCCTCACATTTCTTAAAGCACTGACACTATTCCTAAGCTAAGCATGATGAGCCGTACATGAAGTCACTTAGGAAGGGTCGTCTTCTTTGGGCCAGTCTACCTGTGGCTACATAGTTATTACTTGGACTTTGCCCGACCTATTTTCGTTCATAAACTCCTCACCACCCATCTATGAAGCTTATGTTCCTCTGAATGAACCAGAAAGCTAAAAGGTAACCAAATGCGATACTCAAGCAGGGGGAAGTAGGGAAGGAGATTGCTTTGGTGCTTTGCTGAAAGCTAAAATATATACACTTGCTGATGGTGAGAGTACTTGGTGTACTGGTAGGCCCAAAGGGATGTGTGTGAGGTGTGAGCAGGTGGGGTGTTCAGGGTAAAAGCATGCAGGCTGCCGCTGTAGGAGGTGCTCTCTGTCCAGCAATAAAGAAATCCTCTTTTGTTGGGAGCTGTCAGCTTATGGGATCAGTAAAGCTTGCAGATATAGATCATTAACCTAGAGGTCTCCAGACATTTGTACAGTGTGGCAGAAACAGCTAGAGAAGTTCCTAGGCAGATGAGGAGCAATTACCCATCCCAGTCTCTCCAACCGGCTAAGGTGCTTGTCTTGGTTTCATTCCTTTGTAAATTGAAACAGCAGATAAAATCAATGAAACCAAAACCTGCAGGTTAATGATACCAAAAATAACCATTCCCTTCCTCCTGGAAAGGTAGGTCATAGCGTTACAACAGGCTATTGTGATTTTTGATACAACTCCTGTGTGGCAACGAAGAGGCATTTCTGTAAGAGTTGTGAATGCAACTCAGTCGCCAGTGTAGGCGACGGAGGATCTCTGTTGGTTTAGGGACAGAAGACCGCCAGCTTCCAAAGTTTTGGAAGTATCACTGATTTTCGCATGCCTAACAGAAAAAATTTCTCATGCTGAGCACCTGAAACCAGGGGCCACATTTAAATCTTGTTTTGTTTTTTCTGGTTGAAGTGCAAGAAACATTTCTAACATGCAGTCCATTCTTACAGGCACATTGACTTGAAAGTTAATCATAGTTCTGGCCCCAGATGGTTACAGTGCATCTGCTTCTCTGTCTGTGGGAGTCTTAAAGGATACTTGATAGCTGTCCAAGTAAATGCTCAAAAATTGTATCATATAAAGATAAAATAACAAGATAGCATAATCCAGAAAGATCCCAAAGGAAATAGAGGTGGAATAAAAGTGTAAAGCCCTCAGCTGTGCCCTATATATTTCACCTGAAATACAGATTATTGTACGGCATGAAGTGTTACTCACAGTAGATGTGAACTGAAGATGTACCCACCTATTTTCATCAGGAAAATGCATAGAAATATACTTCCTGCTTTGCCATGGACAGGAATCTTACAATTAGGTAACATGTAAACAAATGTAAGCAAAACATTTTTCAGCCGCATTGTATTATATATTATGCTGTATTGAAACTTGGTGTGGCTGTCTGTAAGTAAGCTTGTTTTGCAAATTGGCTTCAAAACAGCCAGCATTCGTTTTCATACCAGAAGCCCTTGATAAGTCAAGAAGAATGGTGCAAACTATTTACAGTCTCCTTCTGTCCTTCCTGTAATCCTAGGCAAGATAAATATAGAAATCTCTAGGGCTGAGATGTGAGATGCAGTATTGATGAGCAAATGTGGAACAGGCCTCACTCAAAACATCATTAGATCAACTGGTGAATTAAGATGGAGATGTAGCTAATTCAAATCCTGTTCGGGGGGGTGCTTCTGGGTCCCTTGCAGGCTTGTAAAGAGGCCAATAACGATGAGGTCTGAGACTGTGGGAAGTTTTGAGTGATATGAAGCTTGATTCAAAGCTCAGTGAAGCTGAAGAAAATCCCACGTGGTGCATAAATATTGCATGTGTTATGGGACTTTCTTTTTTTGAAGAACAATTATCTCAAATGCAGAGAGACAAGAATTCCACTAAACCTCAGTCTTGTTCTGCATGAGGATTACAACGGATAGGAGAGAGGAAGGAAGGAGTTGCTTTTCCTCTCAAGGTGAATATGATGATAAAGTTGACTTCTGGATCATTCCCCAGAGTCATATCCAAGGGGACAGAGAAGTCAGTAAGGCTCTCTACATTGAGTTGCGGGAGATGAAGAAGATAGAGAGCCAGTATGCCATACCTGCCATGAGCAAGCAGAGAAAGAATAGAGGGAAACGGGCATGACCCCTTGCCTCATCCTCACCACTTCTGCTCAGGAGAAACAAGCCACCACAGACAGTCAGCAAACTGCATGTCTGTCATGGATGCAACACGTTCCCTCTCTTCTGGAACAAGCTGTGAGCACAAAGTATTGCGGTGTAAGTAAAACCTTTAATGAAGGTTGAGCTTTACAACTACACATATTAAGGCCCTATAATAATAGTTTACAAACAGGAACTATGTGTTTTGCTTTGTCATAATAATAATCAGTGGTACTCGGGAGCTSTTCTACCATCACTGAAACTCAATGCTGCAGCCTGGAAAACCCTCTCTTTCTGATAAGACTCAGAGAAGGGCTGCTAACCATGCATATGATCGCTGGGCAAACGATATGGCAGAAGTCCATTGAGCAATAGGCCAAGTAGGTACATGGAAATCAGCAAGTAGTAATACGCTACCCTGGGAATAAACCCTGTGGCATACCCACTGGGGACAAAATGTTAGTGCAAAATGTGTACATAACACTGTGAGCAACCCTAAGGCATAAGCATCTGTATTTACAACACTCCTTACAATTACTAATGCCACACTCGGCAATTCTGTATTAAAATTGGTATTTGTTGTTTAACACATTGCTGAGGACTGATTTACGATTTGATTCCAACTCCTAAATGAATTGCAATTATTCTGAGAGTTATTAATTGTGTAAATTGATGTGCAGGAGTTTATCTCACAGTATCCAATCTGGTTTTTATGGCTGCTATTTTATTGCTCCATGATTGCTCTAGGATTGGCTTTGCTTGCCAATACTTAAAAGTTAAAACCAAGATTTAATATATTTTTTGGCTTAAATGTAAGATTGGGGGCAGGGGTTGTTTCATTTGTGATTTGGGGATCTTTCCTCTTCATCTTCACGTTTTTTCTATTAATTTCTAATCCAGTTGCTCCAAGTCTGTGGTATATTGATCTGTTTCATATAAAAAGAATAATAGCAATTTTCCCTGAATAAGCAACAACGCTTGGTGATGCGTCTTCTATTTAGGCAAGAAGGAAGAATCCAAGCAGGAACAGTGCTCCCCAGGGAGGGGGAAAAGTGTCACCAGTGCAACATCATAGCACTGCTATGAGTATCTCAGCCTAATGGGGCGGGGGGACAGAAAGACCTTGGCCTTTGCTAGCACTGTGTATCCTCCTCCCTCAAATCTCTTTTTTCCTGGAGGGATGCCTCCACTGGGGAGGGCAGCAGTCAGAGCCAGAATCAATATCAGGGCTCAAGGAAACCACAGGAAAAGGGGTATTTCTAGTCCGTCTCCAGCAGAGTGAGAAGATTGGGATTAGCTGCCCAAGTAAAGGTCAGACACTCTCTGAGAGAATATTAGAGGCATAATCTGTGGGGAGGGAAAAGACCTATTTAAACAAAGGGCACGCAAACAAATGGAATACATTCACATTGGCAATTAGACATTTTCTAACTGTCAAAGCAGTGACAATCTAGAGCCAGTAGGAGAAATGGGAGGAAGAAAGCTACCTGGTTTTAAAGTGGAGCTGGAGCAGATAATCTCAAATCTTTCTGGGCGCTGTGTCTCTGATAGAGCCTGGACTCAATAGCTTGCTCACACTGCTACATGAAGGCTCCCCTGCGGCATGATGAGGTCCTGGCACTTTGTGCAGTTTCCCACCATCCTGCTTGGTCTTGTGGTGACAATGTCTGGCAGGAAGGATTACCCAGATCCTACCTTGCAAGGATCTTGGGCCTTTCCAAAGGGTTCTGACACGTCCTAGTCAAGAGCAGACTGAATTTATAGTCTGCCCAAGCTGAGGCTGAGAAAATCTGGCCGTCAGATGCTGGAGATCTTCAGCTTCAAAGCACCCTTGCGAGTACTCTAGCAGGTATAGCATAGACAGAGCCTGTGAGTCCTGATCCTTTGTGAGCTTTGCAGTGGTTAGTTATGGTGAGCTGATGTTTTGAGTCCTGCTGGTTTCCGTGTACTTTCCGGTCTAGAGACTCTGAACTCAGAGTGTTCAACAAAGCACATAAATGGCCTTGGGCTTTGCTCAAGTGTGAAAAACTTCAGACTAGATTTCTGCAATGCTGTATGAGCGTTGCTTTACCCCTGTGCCTCCATCCAGCCACCAGCCAAAAATTCTGTGGGAAACAGGATCTTGATGTCAGCGTAGAGTGGTGGGTCATTCCCTTATGATTTGGGGTGAGCTGAGGCTTTGATCATGAAACCTCACAGACTGGAACTGTGAGGAGAAAGGAGCACATGCAATGTTCTTTCAAAAGGTTGCAGAGTTTCTTAATATCTACTTCCTGGAGCCATGTGGAAATCTAGCTAAGCCACCCAAATGCTTTTCAGAGCTTTTGCTGCGTGGCAGCATCCTCAAGGCCGTAATGCAGGCTTTGGCTTATGGCCAAAATCATTATTTTCAATAATAATGTGCTGATTGATTACTGCCATCAATTCCTGGCTGCTAGAAATGACAAAGATAAATATTTCAATTATTTTCTAATGACAGGATAGAAAATAAATAAGCCCTGCCATTGTGGGACCAAAATATGGTTTAGGCTAGTCCTGAAAACTAGAGAGTGGAAAATTCTACTTTCAGGTACTGAAAAATTATTTAGAAAATAAGAAGTCGCTGTGTAAAATTTAATAGAGTAAGTGAACATAATCTTAGTGGCTCAGAGATACAGAACAAGCCTGTGGTATAGTGACTAGTAGCAGCCCTTTGGGTAGATATTGCTTATCTCACAGTATATTGATGTCTCCACTGGGCCTGAACTTGTTAGACATGACACTTCAATCTCAGAGTAGGTTACTGCAGCAGCTTTTTACCTCAGGACATACAAATGCCATCCTACTAACTTCACCGTAGATAAATTTTCATGATACATTTGAATTCCCTACTGTATACATCAAAAACTGATGATGACTGGAGTGTCAATAAGCAGAATGTGAGAATGTTTTGTAATCCTTTCGTCCTGCTGGGCATGCTTTTCTTTCCCCACACTTATATGCACTTTTTATAAGGGGAGGAAATAGGTAAGAGTCTCATATTATGCTGAAAGACAAGAAGACATGAGAATATTTGTACTTTTTGATCTAACGTGGTGCAGAATAGCTTTTCAATCTTGAATAGGACCATACTCTTTTGCCTTGAGCTGAGGCAGACTGAACAAAGGAACATTGGCATTGCAGAAATTATTCCCACCAGCATGAGCTGCCTAGGAAACACAGACTGAGGAAAAGTTTACAGAGAGAGCAAGAGAGAAAAGAGTGAATTTTAAATGCCTGGAGGAAAAAATATCAAGAAAACAATATGCCCTCTTCTGCTGAAGGCTTAATCAAGTTTGACCTGAGCTTTCTGGCTTGAGGAACTTTGGATCCTGCTATGATGGTCCTGCTATAATGACTGGTCATGTGCATTTGTTTCAGAAAAGCTTGCCTAGTTGTAGAGCACTGCTGATTGCCTGGCTTCTTTAAAAAAAGACAAAGACTGTTTCAGCGTTGAACTCATTCACTGGTCAAGGTAGTGAAGTGAGTGTGGCTCCAATGAGGGATGAAGGAAGACTGCAAATCATGAATGAGGGTGGTAGCAAGGAGGAACCTGCTCATCTTCACTGCGTGTTTTAGAGAGAGAGTAGTTTGTCTGAGGACAGAGAATGTGAGGAGACTTGGAGGCAGCAAGAGAAACTAGCCCGTGTATAAAGCTGAATCCAGATTCTTCTGACAGGAACACAGTGACAGGAGAAGAGGCACCAAGCACAGGTTGCAATGTGGGAAATTCTCATTCCTTATTAGGAATTTTTTTCTCACTGGGAGGGTGGTGCAGCACTGGAATTGATGCCCAGAGAGTCTACTGGACCTCCAACCTTGGAGATACCCAAATCTTGACTGGATGAGGCCCTGAACAAACATGACCTCAGCAGGCCCTACTCTGGGCAAGTGGCTGTTCCAAATAACCTACAGAGATTCCTTCCAGCCTGAATTATTCTGTGATTCTGAGTCAGATCCTGCAACTGGCAATGGAAGGACCTTGGCTATCATGCTTGGGGATGGGGTAGTGTGAGTCTCTGACTCATGACTAGGCTGGAGTCACTGATGAGTTCCGTGTATTTTATGACTGTATGTCAAATTTTATGGGGAGCCTAATAGCTACAAACTTTTTGACTCTGCAAGGCAAGAAATGATTTGCTGACTCATATCACTAATAAATGCTTGTATTTAGCCTGTCCAGCACTGGCAGCTGATCCCTTTGAGCTTTTCATGATGCTTTGGACCAGGGCAGGAGATTAGTTCCCTTGAAAATGCCTTTTCCATGCATGCTCTGACCCAAACTTTCAAAGCGTCCAGTTCTCCATCTGAAACTTGATCTGCAGGGAAGAAGCTTCAAGCAAATGGCAGCTGGATGGATCAAAGCTAATGCTCTGGGCTACACCCTGCTCTTGAGGGATGCTCTGGGGACACAGCTGTTTGCTGGTTCTTTATCGCAACAGTAATGCTCTAGGTTGCAGTAGATGACTTGATGCACTGCTGTTTACATCAATATTCTCTGCTGGAAAGCAAAATTCAAGGAACAGCTCTGGTATTTTATTTGCTTTATGTGGGAACATGGTCAGTGATGCCCATAACTCATACTATGGTATGACTGGGACTCTGGTATGTCACACAGCATTTCAAAATTGAGAGTGACAACTTCAAGTATTAAGCTTAGCTGTAGATGTGTTTTGTTAACCATATGATGTATCTGTAACAGTTTTTTATAACTGAAGAATAAGAAGTGGACTTCTCATTATTTAGCTGGACAAGTGCCACTAACAACGGGGCAGACATACTTTAATTTGGACAAAAATCCCTATTTCAGTTATATTCAAATACAGAATTTCATGGAGGTGCGTTTTCCTTTGCATTTCCATAGCACAGAAAGGAGGTTAGAGGCACTAATAACAGTACCTCAGATTGCCGCAGCAGCTGCTTGTATATTTGTGCCCCAAAAACATTTTCTTGTCTTGGCATGAACGAGTGCATGTGTGTGCACTGCGTGCAAACTGTTTGATCACTCCTGTCATGCATAGCCTGGCAGAGACATGGTGTTTCCTACACGAACTGCCATCTCTTCCCAGCTTGCAAGTGAAAGGCTAAACATTAAGCAGAGACTAACAAGATTCCAGTTCTGCAGCACATTTTAATTTTCAGCAGTTTGTATTCTGCCATATACCCAACACTCTCTCCTAAGGGAAAAAAGCAACATAATTGAACAAAATCTATCCCATGTTAATGTACTCTGTTTCCTTCCATTATTGCATTCGTCAGAGGAACTATTTAAGAGAGAAGGCTTTTCACAGTATTGTGTATCGTCCAAGTTTTTTTAGTTGGTCAGGGGATTTTTTTTTAATTTGTTTTCAAGAAAGCACTATTTTAGAGGTTACATTTTCAGAAGCCATTGGATTTCAGCCATTTCAGATACATAGTGAGAAGGGAGGAGAGAGTAAGAACTAAAAAATATTATTATTTTTCCCATTGCCAGCAGGAACATCCTCATCTGAGTCCCATTAGAGAGGTAACTGCCTACATTAATAAAATAAACCAATATATAATCACTACCAGTCTTAATGCTGGGGCTGAATGACCTAATTTAGTAACTCATTTATGCTGTGTTTTAGTAGTGTGGCCTCTCTTGTGTTATCTGAGTAAATAGAACAGATGCAGATGCTTGCCAGAGGTTCAGAGTCTCATAAACTTGTCTCTATGGACTAGCTTGAATATGCCTTATAAATTTACTGGTCTTCACTTACTGGACTCAAGCTTCAAAGCAAGCATGAAAGCTAGAAATGCAATATTTATACTTACAGATCCAGTTGTTGTAACTCAGATCAGTCAAACAGCAAGAATATGCTAGAGAGAGAAACAAGAGTTAACACATAAAGCACCTCTTTTATTAATTATTTTCCACTGGCTTTACTGAACCTGTCTTCCTTCAGTGTCTGAGACATGGTGAAGAGTTATCTTGCTATCTTTGTAGAGACATTTTCAGCCTCTTACAGATCTAATTACCTAACTGAGGGACAACTAGTTTACAGATGAACAGGACTTTTCCTCTATGGTTTGTGTTTCTTTCCGTGGTTCCCTCTCAGATTTCTGTATTTTTCCTGTATGGGGGAATCCATCTCCAGTGAAAGGTGCCTGTGTGCTTTGGAATGCATTTGCTGAGGATGATGAGCAATAGCTGCTGTGTGTCAATAGTGGTAAATAAAAACAAATCTGTGAGAAAATCCAGTAGCTAATCCAGTTCTCCAAAAATACCTGATGGAAGTAAATAAGGCAACGCATGTCACCCTTCAGCCCCTGCACCAGCGAGGTTTCTCAGGTGAAGGCAGGTCACATTTGTGTCTTGAGCAACTCCCTGAGCACGCTGATGGCTGGTCCGGTCTCACAGTGAAGCGACCGGGCACAGGCCACCAGCAACTTGGAGGCCAGCACAGCACCTGCGTGAAAGGTAGCCAGGATGCTGGGGGAGGCAGAGACACCGCAGCATCCTTCTGTGCCTGACAGCAATCACAAAACTTGCCAGGGGAGTGGGACCCACCAAGGGTGCCTGTTCTCATCACTGCTCAGCACCAGCTCTTTGCCGGTGGAAGAAATGATGACATCTGTCTCAAGACTTGTCTTTTTAACACCAGCAATTTAATTTCTTCCTCTTCCAAAACAGATTGATCTGAAGCCCTAACTTTCAGCTGGTTTTCCATGAGTATATTAATTTTTTGAGAATGAACTCAGTTTTTCCAGTTGCCTTCTTGATTAATCTAATGAATTTTCCTCTTTCTCTTCCCATCATCAAATATACTTTCCCAGATGACGGGGAGGTTCTTCTCTGGAGGAAAAAAAGATTCTTCTCTGACACAGAAAAGATTTCAAATGAAGATCTTAAAAAATGCCTGGTGATTTAGGTGTTCTCAATATTTCAAGTACTAAGTTTGAAATATTGTAAAGTGACAGCAAATGCTGGGTACCTGCCCTCTGATCCCTGATGCTATTTATTTGAGGTATCCTAAGTTGGCATACAAGGTCATCACTCATTTTTGGCCCAAAACGTATCTCAGACATTCAGAAATCTCATTCTCAAACTTCTACTTCTGCCCCAGATCAGAAGGTTGGCTGAAAATTGCCAAGAATGAAGTTTAAAACAAACAAATAAATACTTGGATCTTTTTAATTGCTTCCTGTTCTCTGAACTTTCATGGTTCATGTTTTCAATCTAATTCTTTCTGACATTTGGAGACAGAAGATTTCGTTCCTGCCTTGCTTTCTAATTAACTAGCTAGCTAGGCTAAGGAGTTAAAAAAAAAAATTGCACAACTGAAGGAACTTCCCTAAATAGGATATATCTGCCTAGGCCTGAGCACAGAGCCTAGATCCTATACACACCTTGACTCTCTACATCCAAGTTAACACCAACAAGTCACTGTACAGGCATGTTGGCAGATCTTCGTCTGTACTTACTTAATGCAAATCTTCTCCTCCCTGTCTTTCTGCACAGCATCTCCTGTGATCACATGTGAGACCCTGTTGTGCCCAGCTGCTGCTTTTTGCGCAGCCGTTCTGYGGGGTTCCATCATCTGTCTCGGTCTCCCATGGTAAAAGGACTGGGGGAGGTAACTGCCATGCTTCACATATGAGGTACAAATCACGTTACTGTTTACCTGTCCTGCTTAATACAATTCACATATTTCCATTTTTTAGATTTTATTATTTACTCTTGCTAGAAACCAAGGATGTTAATGCAGACTTCCTCGCTCACTAGGCCTGAACACCCAAAGGCATGGTGAGTTTTCACCAAGCGTTCCTTAAAGAACAACTCAATATGAGAAACCCTCCTACAAATCCCACACGAATCCATGTAATCAACCCTGCCAATCCACTGCAGACTGCAAACAGCCATAGACAGGATTCCAAACAGTTAATTTCAAACAGCTCATTTTCTCTCATCTCTACACAAATTCCTGTCATGTTGCATTACATGTAAACAACTCAGAAACTTAATGACATGCCTTTCAGTCAAAAACTAGTATGACTTTTCAGTCTGAGCAGATTAATTGCAGTTGTAACAATATAAAGTGATGCAGTCTGATTAGAATGTCTATTGTTCTTTGGGATAAGATATTTTATGTGAATGTAAAGCCAAGTTTTCTGCTGGCATGACTTTATTGACTTCTGTGGAAAAATAAAATACTCATGTAAAATCCATAGTACATCATTGTTCGTGTGCTGTTATGGTAAATAAATTTTATAAGCTTCTGTAAATTAGATGTGCCAGATCAGATTCCAGAGCCTATGGAAATGGCATTGTCAATGAAGTGAGGCAATAGGAATATTTTGCTTTGGAGGAGACACTTCTGAATGAACCTTTTAGCACTTTATGGTTTTGAAGGGGTTTCCTACTTCCATTTTTTTCACTGCCCCTGTCTTCTTCCCTATATATTGCTCTTAAAACTTGCTTGTCATTCTCTTTAGTTTCATTCCTATGTACTTTAGAGTTGTTTTTCTATTCTTGCTACAGGCATTGCTCTGGTGTTTTGTGGCAATCCTGTAGACCGAAGCCCAGAAGCCCTGCAACACAAGTCCTGCTAGCTGCCAACAGGATTAATGTAAGGAACTTCCACAAAACCTCTCTGAATACATCCCTCACTGAGCAATATGTCCCTCAACGCTTTAGGATAGGATTTTCCTCTTCCTTTTCTTTTATCTTCAACTCCTCTCTTCTCATTTTTTAAAGCAGAACATTGCACAAAGGACATTTGAGTGGATAATCAATGCATGGTTTGCTTGGGGTTTTTTTGAGGAGGAGTGGGAAAACTCTCTGGGGCAGATATACTAATGCATAACTGCTTGGTTCAGTCTCTTCCTTTGAAACTTTTTTTGTTTGTTTGTCTGTTGTTTTGTATAAAACCAGTTTTCTTTAGTTTAGTTTTCTTTGATTATTTTTCCAGTTTGCAGAATGCCATCATTGAGGGTGATCACTGCTCAGAGAGGTCAGAAGTTGTTCCAGGTGTTTTGAATCCCATGTAACTGCACCGGGGGGGGGCTGAAATTTTTTTCACAAGTGTGTGGGCTCGCCAATGCAATTCCACCCTGTCCATGCTGCTGGACTAAAAATTAAGGTAACAAATATTCTACAGAAACTGCCAATGTCTGGTTGGTTTGCCTCCTGTTGAGTTATCAGGATTCCAGTAGGGTTTCACTTTTACAGGGCTAGCATGTTTTATAGAACAGGAGATATTTTTAATGTAATATTTGCAATATTACATTTCACTATTACAATACTGCCTGACACTGGGGACCAAAGCAGAAGTACTAGACGGAAAAGTACAAGCTGCTTCACTTTGAACTAAAGCTGTGTGTATTGGCACAGGGGAGCATGTAGTTCACATCACCAGTGGGACGTGTTACATATAGATCACATTAAACCAGGCTGCAGAATTACCGATGTTTAAATCAGCACTGTAAAATCCTGCAAAAGTATAAAAATGAGGAAAAAAATTACATTATCAAAATATTGAGTCATTACTTTGATATGTGTAGAAATCCTTTCTACAGAAATAGATTTTTTTTCCACCTGTCCATTTCTGTAAGTCATCCTCTTTGTTTTATATATCCACTCTGAGTGGGTAGAGGCTTTTAGGCTTTTAGTTTTTTTGGGGGGGGGTGTTGAAAGAAGCTATTTTCACACTGCACATAGTAGCATATTTGGAAGGACAATTACTGCAAATTCTTCCATTTCTGGGTGTGAAGATCCCCAAAGGCAGCAGGAACCTCTATTTGCTACCCATGTGGTTTGTCACTTGCGGGTTGGATTTTTTTTCATTTATCCAGCCTATCTGCTGTAAGCCATCACTCCTTAGGCAAGTACGTGGAGTTTTGATCTCAGATTGCATGTTTGCACACAGTTTTTACTTACTATGAACATCTATAGATGTAATATTACTTAATTGTTCCATAATTGTATGCAATTTTAGGACCAATTAATTCCTCTTTGGGTGACTTTAATTACTTTGATGAATATTGAGGCATGGTACAATACGTTCCTCCCATGAGAATGTTTAGCTGTTCTTAAGTCACAGGCGGTTGGGAATAAAACAAAGCGTCTGACAGAATCAGGTTTTCATAAAAAATTAAAAAAGCACCCTTCATGAAGACTTTTTAAAGGGAAACTTCAATGTTAGTTGAACATTACTGATCATTTGTGCAGCTGGATAAACACAATTCTTTTACAACTGTGGTAGGCAGAGCATGAGGGTACTGGAAAAATATGCGACTTGATGTTGAATTTTCCTCAGCTGAGCTTTCTCAAAGCAGTGTGGATTAACAGGTCATGAGGCGACTGCATGGGCAAAAAAGTTATATAGCAGAGAATGACAGAAATCAAAACTAAGAGGTATGTTGTTTTTTTTTTTTTAAGCCACTGTGGTCACCTTCAAATCTTGCTGGTCAAGAACTGTTCCCGGTAGTATAAGCCAGATTTAACAAGAACATTTACTTGTCGCAATCAGTAGCTGTAAGTATCAGTAACTTTGAAAACAAGGGGYTATATTTTCTTCTTTCTTCAGATTCTGTTTTGTCTACCGAATGGGGAGTGGAATGTTAGCGGAGCACAGGTACCTCCACTTCTGACTTACCCGAGGCCTCCACCAGCGGTGACCAAAAGCTGTGCTCACCTAACCCCCCTCTGAAGTCCCGCATGAGGTACCCATGAGTCCGTATCTGCAACATGAAAACCCTGACGGTGGGCAGCACTCAGAGCTGTCATCAGCAATTGGTCCTTTAGGACTTCTTCAGGCAAGTGCTGGAAGCACAGTGAGGACAGGCAGTCCTTCCCTGCCTGTGCTGTAAAACTAATGCAGGCACACAAGTGAGCTGTTACTGCACATTTCAGGCCAACACCTTTAACAAGCAATTCAGGATCAGCTGCAAAGGCATGCAACTCAGACTAATGAGAGAATGCATACAGGAGGTCACATTTACTGTCTAGTCTTGGAAAAATCAGAATATAATTTTCTTTTTTTCTTTTTTCTTTTTTTTTAATCAGGCATTTTTCTTTAAAATAGATAAGAAACTTTTTTTTGTAAGAAAGCTGGGAATTATTGCTTAAAATCAAGCAACAGTATCTAGTATTTGTAAGTCTCAGTAGAAGTTACCTGTAGGCCATGTTACTACATTTATCTCATTCCAGCACAGTAAAACATGGAGTTGCAATTCCAATGAGTATGAGAAGGGCCTATCTGGAGCAGTTGGTTTTGTACCCTCAAGGGAGAAGTTGAGAAAAGGAAAGGGAAAAAGCAGGAGTAAATGATAGTTTCTGTACTGATTCACAGATCTGTTTGCCATCAAATCTAGCGTTGTGGTGGTGACATGGACTTGTTACAGCGAGAAGCAAAGAATGCAGAAAATAAGGGGTTTTGACCCTAAAGCTTGAAATACTCAAAGGTTTAGTGTTTTGTGTAAGGCAATGATCCAAAGCCTACGAAGGCAGAAGAAAAACAGCCTTTGGCTTCAGTGGGCATTGCATCAGGCCTTCAGATGACTAGCAATCAGCAGACTTCATTCTGTGTAATTCTGTATGAAAGAAGCATTAGTTCTCCAACGTAGTCAGCTGAGGAGGAGTAAGATGCTCTGTGTCTTTGCAACTTACCCTTCTGGTCAGCAGACATCCCCGTCACTGAAGGCAATGGAGATGTTCTTGCACAACTGGTGGAAAGGCATCTAGCTGTGCTGTGCAACTGCTGCTTCCCACTAAGCCATCACCAGTGAGAGAATTAGCAGAGACTCCGTTGTCACATACCCCAAATCTGAACCCTGGGTTATATTTAAACGAGCACAGGAAAGAGTCTGAAGACTCTATGACCCTGGTGAACTGGGGGATCATTTTCTCTAAACTGGGAGGCGGATGTCAGAAGATCAGATTACAGGTGTCTACCCGGGTGTTTTCACTGCGTGGTGGGTCAGCTGGAGTTCAGGCTCTGCAAATACCAGGGAGGTGGTTCCAGAGCACTAAGCACTTCAGCAGTTCCTAGCACCAGTGGTCTCAACCTGGGAAGGATTTCATAACATGTCTGAAAGCCAAAAGCTTCTTTGACTGCTAATTTAATAAAGAAGAGCGAACCAATGGGTAAGTCCCTGGAAGATAGACTAAATCAGACTAATTTGTTATATAATCCCTTTTTAATGTGGAGAATTAAGGTGACGGCAAGATGACTACGTGTTTAATTCTCCAAATAATTACTGGCGGGTATTGACATTAAAGATGGGAGAGAGCAAGTTAATTTCTGCTTGTTGTTTTCAACACGTGCCAAACTCTTACTTCACACCAGCGAGGAAAGGCTGGAAGTTGTATGCTTCATATGCATGAAGTAACAGTTGGCACAAATCACTGAGGGGAGGGAAACAAAATCCACTAAAGCCCAGCAACCCAAACTGTCACTTGCTGACAATTTTTTTACCCTCTCTGCTGGGAAAAAAAAAAAGTAGTAGTAAATGAAGGCCTTATGCACAATATTCCACCTGAGTAAACCCAGGTGTCTGGTCCTCCTTAAGACAAATACTGTGCTGAGAAGGCAGCGATAGCCTCAGTTTTCCAACCTCCTCCTCTCCCCATCTTGGAAAGGGCCATCATGGGCAGTCCCAGAGTGGGATGAGATGGGAGCAGCAGAGGATGACAGCTCTTGACTCCTTTCTTCTGTTGAGGCTCTCGGCCATGAAAAACCTGTTATTCCTCATTGCTAGGAATGGAGGTGCTGGGGCTCTTCATGGCTAACAGCATCTGTCCTGCTTGGGACAACTCCACCACGTGGGTCAGTATAATGGAGTTTACATCCTCCCTTTACCAGCACTGCTGGATTCGCCCCAAAACAGCTGGAGGTAGCTATATCTGCACAACTGGCCTCTAACTCACGTGTCTTCACATAGGCCTGGGATATCTTTGGCATGTGGGCCATGGCTGCCAGGGCTCTGGAGGCACTAGGAGCCCTAATGTCCCTGCCCATGGCGCAGGGCCCCATGGCAGCCCCTTGGAGCCGTCAGTCCCTGCCCACAGCAGGGCCACGCTCCAGCTCCCCGCAGCCCTGCCTGGCCATGGGTCCCACTGAGCCAGGCTCACCCACAGGCCCACACCCCGCCCCATCCCCACAGCCCATGCGTGCCCTGGCAATGGGTTACAAGTTTTCTCACGTGTTTTCTGTTCGAGATGACGTCCTGTGCTCACAGGACTTGATGGCCATCTAGGTCTTTCCTGTCACTTATGTAAGTAAATACGCGAGTAAGTATATTTATTGAGAGTCAAAACATGTATATGATCTATGGGATATAACATACGGAAATATTATGGATTGTTCCTCTATGATTTCCTCCCACCCCACTGTCCTGCGATCTCCCTTTCTCCCCCTTGTTCTCTCTAACTTGATGTCTACAGGGAAGAAGAGGAGCTGAGGGTGAAGTCATGCAGCCTGGAAAGCAAGGGATGACACTGGGCAAATTCATATCAAGAGTTAATTTCTGCATGTTTCCTATCAAATCACTCCAGAATCACACAAATAGTTACTTTCCTCCTACTTTCTTGACGACTAGAATATTACTTGTAAGTCAAGCTTGCTTGTTCAAATCACTCCCTTATTTTATTTTTAAAGAAAGGAACTGGTTTTGCAGTTTGACATGTTTCTTGTTTTCAGACCGTGTTGATTTTCTGTGTGGTTCACTCTAGGCTTCCTACGACTGACAGCTTATTATCTCGCCTTATGAAAATCATGCATGACTTCTGGGAGCTGTCTATCAAAAGGAGAGAACACACTGAGAAGCTGGTACCTTCTCTCTAATTATCCGGGTTGATGGTTGTTCAATGAACTTATTAACCACCTGAAGTGACTTGCATCTTTACAGGTATGGTACTGCATGGTCTTTCTCTGCAATGTTTAAATGGCAAACGCTACCCTTGTGTAGTGTCCCAATCTACCTTCACCTCTGGTCTGATGGTTCCCAAATGCAGCTGGCATTGGACAGTAGACCCCTTCCTGTGCCTTCAGAAGTAACGGCTGCAGGTGAATGTTCCCTTCTCCCCCTATCTCCCATCCTCTGACAACCGCCTCAGTTCAAGGTTTATGCCTTTCAGTGAAGCACTTAAGTACACACTTAGCTCTAAGCACCTCATTCCTGTCATTTCATTGAATAGGGATCGATTTAAGTGCATACTCGTAGTTCACGGCTTGCCAGCACTCCAACAATTTTTTTTGCAGTGGCCAGATAAGATAGAAGTTAGGAACCAGCCTTAACAGTCTTGCGGCTGGGGGAATGGTTTGCTTTCTGGTAGTGATGGGCAACACCATTCAAACCTTTCATGATACTCCCAAGTGGAGATGTACAGGGCCCTAGGTCCAGCTGCTCACTGAGGATGGAGCAAAAGTGCTCCCCAGAAACCTAGGTTTGACCTGCAGAAAAATGGGGGAGGGAAAGATTCCTCCACATTCTCTGGTTGTGGCCCACTGGTAGCACCATGCTCTGCTGGGGCAGGACACCCCAGCAACATAGCAGGGAGTCAAGCCTTCATGCCGTGGCCGTAACATCTCAATTGCCCAGCACAGATCTGGTGGAGGCAGCTGTGACCTATCCCTTCCAAACTGTACACCACCATCCCCAGTCACCCACACAGATTTCTTCCCTGCTGTGCCTTCTCCCAGGGTCAGCTCACCCTTAAGAGTCAAGAGTATGTATGTTTAAGGGCAGCTCAGGAAGTGAAAAGAGAGAGGAAAAACATCATTCATGCTGTTTAGGGTTTGACTGAGCTAACAAAGCCTGAGTACCTTGTCCACGCTGGGATTAAGTGCTAAGAAATAACTGATCACAAGAATAAGAGAAAAATAAATAGGCCATATTCATCTGAATGGTAGAAGTAATATTTGGGAGTGGTGCCAAAATGAAATGGGATGTGTTGAAGTGTGGCCAGTGATAGACTCCAGTTTTTCACACCAATTACAACACAGATGAGTTCAGAAACTGTACCTGTCCTGGGAGGAGGGGTTGTACGGTAGCATGCAGTAACCTGTCTCAAACTGAGACTTTTCAGAGAGTTTTTGGCTGGCATTTGGAAATACCCTTGGAAGCTTTACAGTCATCTCATTTTGCTTGAATTGGTGTGCATTAGCATTTGTATCTATGGCAATGAAGAAGGAGTTTGGCTTAGGGCTAGTTGCCACTGGCTTCCCAAGGATTAGAAAAGCCAAGATAATAAATTACCTTTACCAGATGGCAAACCTCACTCTTGTCCCCCTGTGGCTCTATTCCACAGGAGATTATATCCAGCCAGTTTCCAGCACAGGCAGCTGCCAGGGAAGAGTGGACCACTATGTCCACCAGAGCTTGGCAGAGCTGTAACCAGCTTCATTTAAAGGCTTTTTCTGAACATAAGATAGAGCATCATCTGTTTTCAGTTACACCAGGTAAAAACAAGACATGAGTTGCTGGTCCTGCTTCAGACTTCTGTGCTGCTGCAGTGCTGCACTCACTGATAAAGCGTGGAGAAGTTGTTCTGCAAAAGGAATCACCTGGCTTGGGCAGCCCTGTGCCCCTGCTCCGCTCCCCGTGCTGCCAGCACAGCTGAGCACCTCTGGGAGTGCGGTCACCCAGAAACTCTGGGCTGCTAGCGTGGCCCTGGCAGGTCTATGTGGCGTGGCTCTGCGGAGGAGCCCTGTGTCTCTGCTACCTTGTGCTGGCAGCCATGGGCAAGCTGCATTTGTGCCCCTGTGCCACCCTGATTATAAGCGTGGCCATCAGGGATGGCTAAAACTGGGGGCAAAACTGGGCTCCTTTGTTGACATGAGGCTTTTAAGTTGCGTAGGTAAGGATGGACAAGTTAGGTTGGGGAGGAAGGACACTACTAAGCCACCTTGGGAATCCCTCTTTCTGAACGTGGATGGTATCTTTTGTGGCACTGCTTTGGATAGCCATGCTGTGCAAACTCCCAGCTCTTTAGAGATCTAGTGGGCTATCAGACAAAAGAAAACCCACATCATATGTCATTCTGGGTATGTACTTGCTGTGAATGAATACAAAGACCTATTCATCACTCCTAGTGCTCACATAACTGACAGATTAAATCACTCTCTGGCTGTGAAGATGACAGTGGCCCAATAGCTAATGCTGTCTAACAGTTTCCATTAGAATGCCTTGTTTCTGATTATTTATAATTTTGCCAGGCTTCAGCTGCTTGAGCTGAAATTTCCCATGCCATATGTCACCACAAACTGAAGTTTTGTGGAAGGGCCTAGATGAATAGTCATGGCATTTCCAAGCTCATGTATCACTGAAAAGTCACTTGAACACAAATTTTCAGAGTAACTGTACATTTCTCCTTTCTTGAGGGAGCAGGAAAAACATCTGGGGCTAGATGCTCCCCAGTGGTTGCTGCTCAGGCTGAAGTTGGAGTTGCAGCCAAACAGCATGAGTGCAAGAGGTTCCATGTCCAAGGCTCTCAACTTGGTAGGCATTCTTGACAGTTTTAACCTTTTCCAAAATGACCAATGTCTTTTGAGGCTGTACTTTGGTCCCCTGACATACTTAGTCCCATATTGTAGCCTATGTTGTTGAGAGAAGTTGTTTTAAGCAGACTGAGATTATGCTACCAGGGAGCACAATTTGGGAAGATGGCATCTAATGACTTAAGTTTGAGCACATCTAGGGTTTGGGTATGTATGATGGCTTATAGCTCTCCTCTGCTCACCCTTTACCTTCTCCGCTGTCGTCCATTTGTTGCATTTCTGACCAGCATTCCCTGTCATATGGGATCAGGACCAGGTTTTCAGATCTCCTTGTTGGTCTGAGCATCAGGCTGAAGTTGCTAGTTACTGGAGATGAGTTAGTTGTGCAGCTTTTAGAATTACTTTAATTTGGTCCACTGAATCAATTTTTTTTTTTCTCTGCACTTCCAAACTATACTGGAGTGGTCAACAGGAATAGCTCTCAGGCTGAACTGAGTTGTCCCCAGGTGAGGTGGTTGTGTTGGGAGGCCATTTGGTGACCAGAAATCAGCAACATCAGCTTAATTGCACATTGGGTGGAAATGTGCGCTCTGATCTGCAGCCTATATAACCCTTTCTCTTTCTCTACAGATAGTTTTATTAGAGTGAGCTTTACAAGCCCCTAGAAAGGACCTCTAACTGCCACAGGAATCTGAGAAGGCTTGTGTAAGGTCCCTAGAGGAGTTTTTCCTTAACCATTGTGCAACCCAGAAAATTTCCAGATCTCAGTAAAAACTGTGTGTGTGCTATGTTTTCCCAAACTGGGCACCAGTGTGAATTTTAGGAGCTATTGGCTAGGAACTATCCAGAGGCAGACTTTACAACCATCCAGAATATTTTCATTTAACTACCCACACCACCAGACCTTCAGATGATTTAGAGCTTGTTCTGACAAACCTGAATTACCATTAAACTAGATAGCTTGGGTCCAATTAGTAACATTATGCCAGGAAGACAGTGTTCAGGATGGCCTGCAAAAAATATCTGCCCACTTACTGTACTATGCTTTTATAGTGGGTTTTGCAGTTGTGCTGTATTCTGTAATGACATTGCCGTAGTGTTAACAGTACCTTAGCTGGCTAATTTATAGCTAGCTGGGTATGTCAATGCCATGCTGCAATTTTAATAAGGTCTGTGGTAGAGACACATCTGCAGTCAGAAATTGTCATCATTCTGCACCGCCAACATGGTGTAATACTCTGCACAAATCCTCAAGCCAGACCTTAGGAAATGAATCTGGATCCTATAAACATTTTAGTAGGAGGAAGCAAAAATACTTGCATGACCTGCCAGGTCTTTTTGTCTCATAGGTAGGACTTCATATGGAGGAAGTGGTCTTTTCCCTTGGTGGTAATAAAAGCACTTTATATTTTTGCTACAATGGAAATATCATGCATTATATAGATTACACTGAACAGTATTCAGTAAACTGCAGATGTCCTTAAGTTTCCATTACAAACTTGATTTTATTCCTATTCCTCACTTTGCCAAAATTAGCCCTATACACCTACAGCTTCACAGGCATAATCTTATTCTGGGACAGATTTTTTGGAAGAGTTGAAGGAAACTGGTCAAGGTGTTTAAGAGAGATGATGGCTAAAAAAAATGAAATCATCTGCTTGGAGAGTTTCCTAAAGACTTTTTGGCTTGTCATATCCTGAAAATTCATCTGCCTAGAGATTCAAAAAATATTTCAAATCTGTTGGTCTTGGCTAGAAATGGTGCCTTTGAATAGTTTTAGGCTGTCTGGTGACAGAATTATTTGGTTACTGAAAGTGGTTCCCGCCTCAGTGTGTGTACGTATATGTGTTATGTGTTCTTTGGAGATCTTAACTAGTCAGTGCCAATAAATTTATGGTGGCATATGTAAGGTTTCTAAACAACTCTGCATGTGTCCTAAACAGACATGTTCCTTCCCTGAGACTAGTCCTATCTGCATGTACTGCTCTCTAAAATCCTCACCGGTGTGTTTCCTGACTCCCACTGCAATCCATGCTGAGGCTGACAGCATGGCTTTACAGTCCCTTCTACACAGTCCCTGGAGACCTCTCCCAAAGGAAACAGCATTCAAATTTCATTCTATTCATCCCAGTGCTCTTTCCTGGGTCAAAAAAATCATACCTGCCATGATTTGTGCCAGTATGTCAGTCTCTGATGGCTGCAAGCCACACATGATGAGACTTAAGTCAATATTATTTTTCAGCATATAGGTTTTGTGGCTTATTTCTAGTTTTATGACAAAATAAGTTCTGAGGCATAATGTTACTATTCTTAAAGAGGATTTATTTCAAAATATGTGCTTAGGGCTTTCTCATAATTGGGTCATTTTTAAAGACGGTTCTTGAAGTGTCACCAAAACCAGAGGCAAGCAGATTCATTAGACAATTTTCAGTGTCTCTCATTTTAAATAAGAATGTGACATCTGGAAACGGTATAGTTGTGCTATACCACTGCATTAATGCAGTCTCCTGGGATCACTACTTACCCACTGCATCATCCCCTTAGCTTGTACTGAAGGTTATGGTGTAGCAATGTCAACAGTAAAGTCTGCCCAGCATGTACCATTGACCATGAGACCTTGTTTTTAGTTAATAGTGTTGCCAGACTTCAACATTTAAGCCTTGATCTTTCTGAGCTCCTGACTTTAGTTGGTTTTGTTGTTGTTGAAGTCAAGTCCCTGACCTAAAATTGCTGGAGCCTGTGTGTGTATTTGGGACAAGTATGACACTATGCTTTCTCTGTTTGTTATTCCATCAGCATCTGTTCTTGGCCACTGTTTGAAGCAAGCTGTTGGGCTAGATGGACCTTTGTTTTGACTTAGTGTGGATGCTTTTACACTATATTCTCAGTGTCAACAAAAATAGTTGACTATTTGCTGAAAACAGGGCTAGGAATTCACTTCATCATTTTAAAGACTCTTAACAGTCTTTTTACTGTTGTTCTATTTTGTGAAGAAGCTTTGGTATCTCTGTGCTCCGGAGCTAGGACTTGAATCCTAAGCGAAGCATTATCTTGGAGTCAGGGATATGCTTTTTTCCCCCGTTCTGGTTCAAAGTGTTCACTTCTGGCTCTTGACAATCACATTTTGAAGGTGCTCACTAGCAACTTGGTAGGGTTTTGCGCTTAAATGCTGTTGACAGTGAGCATGACCTGACAGGACTGAGCAGGACATTGCTGGTTGCAGACTGCTCGGCCACACAGCCCAGGAACTGAGAGCAGCAGGACTGTCCAAATGGCTGTTGTCTTCTGGGACTGAAGAACTGCCTGACTGGAAGGCAGAAGCGATGAACAAGTTTTCAGGTGCTTTCAAGAGGGAAAATGGGTTATGATGGTAAGAATATGAGATGTAAAACTGACATCTAGATGGATTAGGGGAAAACTGGAATATGGCTGGCTCAGTAAGAGTCTACAGAGATGATAAGGAAAAAAGGAAAGGCTTGCCGCAGGGAGAGAGGAGGATGGTCTGTGATCTTGGAGAAGACTTCTCTGATACCTGGAGCTGAGCACAGGCTTCCTGTGTTCAGTCCCTGTGTTTGGCTCTCGTCTATGGGACCCACTGTAAGGGACTTATCCTCCCGATACAAGTCCACACAGATGTTGACAGTCATAGACTCACTGAGAGGCAGACTTTCACTGGAGGAGATCTGGAGAAGTCATTAACTCCACCTTTCTATCCCAAGACCAAGTTACAATCATGTCACCTGATTGTATCTTATTGTTTATATTGAAGTTTTCTCCAATGTCTAATCTAAATCTCCCAAGCTGTTGGCTTTATGCTTCTTTATGTTTTATTCTTCCTGATCTTTCCACCAAGAACATATTTCCTTATTCTTTGCAACAGCTTTTTAGTTGAAGACTATTAACCTTCCTTCTTCTCAGTTGTTACTTCTTCAGCACTCCCCTGCCCCCCCGCCATTTCTTGCAACCTTCCCTCAGGTTTTCTGGACCTCTGTCGATTTTTGCTGATCTCCTCTGGCGTCTTGCCAACTAGTTCATATCTTTCTTGAAATGCAGTGTGCTAAACAAGACATGGTCTTCCAGGTGAGTCTTTAACAGTGGGGATCAGCCCACATGGACTCTTTCAGTAGTCTTTAAGACCCTTCAGACATCCCAATGTGAGGGCTTTGCCATTCATGTTCAGCTTGTTCCACCGTAGTCCCTGGATTTTTGCCTTGTTAACTGGTACCTAGACAGTTATGCAAGTACAGATGAGTATTTCTGTGTAAGCATGGTGTTTTGCACTATTGCATTCCATCCATTTTAGATGACTTCTCTAAATACATCTAGATATTTAAAATTCTGACCTTTTAGCATCTATAACATCTGCAGTCGTCCCTTGCTCCATCTGCAAGTTTAACAATCATACTTCATATTTCATCTTCTGTGCCTTCAATGAAAACACCAAATAAAACTCGATATGGGACCAAGGCCCACAGAATTCCTTGCAAAACATGTGTATTTTGATAGGTTACAATGGAATTACCCCGTGGATACAATTATCCAACCAGTCTTGACCTCCTGCCCCTTCCCACAGCAGTTTTATTTAGATCACAGTTCAGTAGCCTGTTCATGAGGATATTATAGGAAGTACTGCTAAAGGCCTTGCAAAAATTAAATAAAATAAATAAATTCAAGCTATATGACATCTGTGGCCATTACTTCACCCTCCCTTTAAGACTCCTAGACTGAAGCTGATCAGGCTCAGGCAACTGTAAAACATCTAACTTAATTGGTTACTCTCTAAGCAGGTTTTGCATATTTTAGGCTGAAATGTTACCCCTTTTTCCTGGTAATAATTGCACTGCTTGCTGTTGACCTTTTGTAGTAAAGACTGATGAAAAAGGGAGAAAAAAAAGGACATTAAACTCTGGTTTCCTTAACATCCTCTGCTGATAGCGCCCTCCATCTTTGAGTAGTGGTCCAAACTTCCCTTTGTTTTTCTCTTACAACCTCACCTGTAAAATTGCTTTTACTTTTGGTAAGTTTTGCTAGTTGCAGCTTGTGCATTTTGTCTTGACTAACTGTAAAACCCCCCAAACCCCCCATGAATGGAGTATTGCACTTGGTTCTCAACCAGCTCACCTAGTTTCTATTTTACAGATATATCTTTCTTACGCTTGTGGTCAATTAAAAGGTTGTGTATTAGCTGGCTTCTGCTGAATTTCCTTACTTTCCTCTACATTGGCACGGGTTGCACTTGGTTTCTTATTAGCATTTCTTGAAGGAACTGGCAGCTCTCCATCATCTGTTTTCCCCTTAGATTTGCCTCTTATGAGATTTTCCCTACCCATTCTCTGAGTTTATTGACATCTGCCTTCTTGAAATCCAGTGCTGTCAGTCACTCAGTTGGATCAAGTGGCAGAAGTTGACACTATGATGTTCACTGCAGTACTGACTTCTTGTAAAACTGGCAGTAGATCTTGAGTCATATGTTACACTGCCCTCTACCTACATGTAAAACTGCCGCTCAGCTTAGGAAGGTAGTAACAATTGCAGTACGTATTAGCCCTTAAGATTCAGGATGCTGTTCAGAATTTAGCATGAAGAATGAGAAGAAAAATGTAACTTCAGAGAAACCTTCTGTAAGGCATTAATAACTGCCCTTATAATGGACCTCATTCAACGTGGACAGAGGATTTGTGCTGATGAAATGTTAAGAACACAAATTCTTTGTGATAATAAATAACGCAGACCAAGGTATGCAATGATCCTTGCTCTAATTTGTTTACTAAAAACATTAGTTTAAAAGTACTAATGTACTTTTAGAACATTATGCAGCTGTTTCATGGTGCAATGGGCAGACAGTGAGACTGTAATGGGGGAGAGGAAGAAAAAAGCAGTAAGCTTCACCTCAAGCCAAAACGGCTGACCAGACCACACTGGACCTATATGCCTTGTAAGAACAGTGGCAGAAACTCTTACTGACATCTCATGCAAAACCAGTAAGACTTCAGGTCCTACTAAAACCCTCTAAAATTCTTTAATGTTGGTTAAGACCACTGTAGATACCTCATGGACCCTCTCATAGGTCAGCTAGAGATGGTCAAGAAGTCAGGCCAAGCCTGGTGCTTTATATTAGAAAGCCTTCCTGTTGTTACACAATTATTTTTACTGACAATATTACAATGCACGTTTCTTTACTATCACTTCATGTTGAGTTGGATTCCCTAAACAATGAAAATTAATTACCAGTAACCAGTCCCAGCTATGGTCAATTTTTATGACAGGTGTAAACTAATAAAAATGTGGGCATCACACTGGTGTTGGAAGACAGAGGAGCAAGCCTTCCTTATAATCAGAGTAGTGGTGATGGTTTAGAGAAATCCGGGTTGTTAAATCACTCCAAGTTATAGACCGCAGGGAACGAATGTGCAGTGTCACTACGCTATCTAGTGGCTGTAGCGATTACGACATTATTCCTGAATTACTGTTTTTCTGCTTGCAAATTGTAGTATTAAAAAATACTTTAGACAAAATCAGGATTTGTCAGTCTGTAACCATTCCTTAATGAAGCTAAGACATTTTGAGGTTATAGGTGATTAATAAAAAATAAAAAAGTAGTAAAGTCTGCATGAATATGCAGACAAAAGGGTCACTGGGAAGTTCTAGGCAGTCATTCTTGTCATTCACAGCATTCTGACAGGCGCTGGACAAGCAGTTAATATTTTCTCGTTCATATACAAACTATATTCTAGATTGACTAATAAAAAAGTTCAGGAGTGCTTCAAGAACATGTTTAAGTATTTTCTTTAGCCGCTAGATTATGCAGTATTTTGTGAGGTAAAAGCAGGCAATCTACTTTAAACTGGGTGCATAGTATACAGTAATGCAAGGCCAGATGTGTTCTCCTCTAATGGAGAAAACTAATCCCCATCCCTTGAGATCATAGACTAGGAAGAGGTGAAGATCATGCACAACAGCATTCTGCTGGTTTTCTGTTTCTGCCAGGGATGTGATTGACCTTCAGTAAATCAGGCACCCCTTCTGCTTTGTGTTATCTGTGAAATGGAGATAGTACTGTTCTACAGAAGCTAAACCAGCTTTATAGTTGAGTACTTTTGTTGTAAAGGCCTATATATATTATATATAGGAAACAGAAAATACTGTATGTATGTATGACCTGTACCAGCATATTTAGGGTACTGCATGAGCTACAACTAGCACACAAATTAGTTATATTTAAAAAAAAGTCTGACTCACCATCGCCCTTAGCAATTTTGCACTTTTCTACTTAATAACTGGGAAAGCTCCCTAGACGGCTGTCAAACCATTTACCTTTAAGTGCACTTAATTAAGTATGTGTATTTGTTTTAGGAGGCTGAGTAAAGACGTGATGATGCAGGTTTCAGCTTGGGTAGCATTTCTTGAATTGTTCTTTCTAGGAAAGCAGAAATTTTGTTTTGATCTTTCTTCATGCATCACGAAATCAAAGGTGCCAATTTTGTTCTCGATTTTCAGTAAATAATTCTTATATTTATACATACTTCTGAACCCTTAAAACCGAGTTTAAAATAGTTGGTAAACAACGTTCACCTTACCTGCATTTATCATAATTATTTCCAATACAAAGTTTCTATGGTGCATGTCTTTTGCCACATACAATAGCTGTTAATATGTATGTATATAAATACAACATACGTATGTAAATGTGCCCCACAGGTGGTTGGTTGCTGGACTAAGTTTACAGACTGCACTTGATAAGAAAACCATGATTTTTAAGAGCAGTGCCTAAAAGTCAGTTCCTTGGTCTTGCTCTTTCATGCCAAATAAATCCAAAACTCAGAAGCTTATGCATAAGCATATGAGTTGGCAGATCTACAGGCAACCTGCTTTAAGTGCTCAAAGCTGATCAGCTTAACCTCTTCTCCCCTCCTACCCACCAAGCATTTTCTATACTTGCTTCTGATTCAACATTCACTCCAGATTAATTACCCTCAAAAGAGGTATTTTAAAAATGGTTTAACTGGAAGAAGAACTTTCTTTTAAGATGACGGCTAGTAACAGAGACGGGCTTAAAAATACATAAGAAAATTAGGTACATTTCTCACTAGGACTTTCAGCCTTCTGTGTCTAGCTCTGGAGTGCACGAACCCCAACTTATTTTTATTGCTTGTACAATCACCACAACCCTGGCCACAGAGGTATAAAAATAAATCATTAGTACAAGAAAAAAGTCCTGACACTCAGGATTCATTGCACAAACATTTAAACAGAGGAAATAATTTCTTTTACAAATGTGTTTCTGTTGTATAAGAATAATTTTGTACAGAAAATAGCTCTTTATACATTTTACAGAAATATGCTAACATTTAGATTCTCTATTAATGGATAATGATTGAATGCAATTTAAGATTTCAGTTATGTTTTAGAGTCACCAAATGTCAATAACACAGCAATACATCACTTCTCTAATACCCTTAAACTGCTTGACTTACCAAGTATTGAGTCAAGACAGTGAAAACATTCCTAGAACCATGTTACTTTGCAAACACTCAAGTATCTTGAAACTGTTAGTTATGAAATACCTCCTGAAAGTAATACCTTAAGTTCAGTGTCAAAGAATATGAACTTAAACCTTAACAAGGCAGCATTACTTGCTCACTTAGATTATCCTGCTGGCTAATACTGTAAAAACCAAATTGAACAGAAGCTTTTATATTAAACTGGTTTACTGTTAACGTGACCTTCAAAACAAGATAGCAGAAGCTACTGCAGTAAATGCTAATACAGCATTAATACAACATACAGATGTCATAAAAATACTTTCATTTTCTTAAGAAAACACCACAGAAAGTAGAGAAAAAAAATCAGTAAATTAAGATATAAAAAGTGAATCTGTGAAGGATGAGAAGAAATTGAAAAACACATGTATATATATTTATATGTAAAATGTAAGGGTATACTAGGAAGTACATATATTTAAAAATACTCAATTTTTTCAAAGGCTGTGTTAAAGTCCATATGGTATCATGTGGACCTCAAACATAAACCACATTCAAACACTTTGCCTCTACAATTGCTGTTTCAAGCACCTGTACTTATGTGCAAATTTCCTTTGAAATTAGTGGGAAGGTAAGGACATTTATCTTTGAAATACACCTGTATGCAGTAATCTTTTCTTGCTTACTAGGTATTTTTTAAGTTTAAATAGAAGATGTAAGCAAAAACTACTATATAACCCAATGACAGAAAAACTGAAATTTAGATTGTATATGATCTATTTAGTATTCATACACAGCTACTTCAGAGTTTGCCAGCTGCACCCTATGTGAGTATTGCTGACACTTCCATGCTTCAAGATTCAAATGTGTGGCTACGTTTAGTCAAACACAGCTCTCGCTCTGAGCTAGCCAGTCTCTTAACACATACAACTTTCAAATAAATTCATCTGGAACCGATACACCTCTCCTTCTCACAGCACAGAGGTTGATATGAGACAGTAATGAATCACATTATACTGGTTCACATTTCCATGTAGTTAGAAGGAGAAACAAGCCCCCTGCAACCCTTATTCCAGTGATTTTGCAAATTCTGCATAGTCAATGTATCCGTCATTGTTCTTATCATCATCTCTTAAGACATCATCTATTAGACTAATCAGCTCTTCTTCTTTCATTGCCTGGGTATGCTCACCACCTTCCTACAAAAACAAAACCACATTGAACAGTTTAACAGTGTTTCCCACCTAGCGGCACACATGACAGATTACTGACAACTAATTTTTTGTTCAGCTATTCATGTTTGGTGCCTAATCTGGCACTCAGTTTTACGTAATCATTTATACCAATATAAGCAACTTTTACCAGGTGCAAGCTGTGAAGTCCAAGTTCTCTGGACTTCAGAACAAGCACTCTCTATCTAGTTAATATTCTTAGCCAAAAGTTCTAAAAGCTAAATAGCACAGTGTATAATGATGGATAATAATCTAACAGATGTATTCTTAATTTGGATCTTGATGTAGTATAGACACTATAGTTTCTATACAGTACAGAAACATCTTCCTGTGTGTCAGAACTTGCAAAATGCAGAGCTTGACAGTAACAGAGCAATGAAAAAATCCAGCACTGTAGYTTAAAGACAACAAAATTCTTAGCATCACCCCTTACGAGCAAAGGGGAATACAAAGAGGTGCCCTTGCACAAGAAAGAGCAAGTCATTATTCTGTTCACGGCTAGGTATTTTTTGCCACAGGTATACACAGGAAGTTACGCCATTCTGAATTGTAACTTCCAAAAGGTCAGTACGAGAGAATGTGTTAGTATTGTATCTTCCTACTTTGTCCTTACATGTTCCTAGCTGGAAAGAGAATTTGTGTTTAGAAAAAGGTGAAGAAAACAAAGACAGACCGTGACTGGTTCTTCTAATACTAATTTTGTGCAAGAGATCTCTTACAGTTTGTGTATCCATGGCAGTAACAGTTTGGAGTTGAAAAGAGCAGCCTTAGAACCTTGAACAGCAGCGTATCACATGCTATTTCTATAAACCCTCATCAGCATTATCCCATTTTGGATATTTTCCTTTTCTCCCCATCCCTGCCTACCAAAGTATCCCCTCTGTCAAATCATTTTCACTCTACAGTCCTTCCTCACTCTGAAGTTTAAACTACAATGGAGACTTCTCGTAAACTGCAATGTGACAGGAAAAGCTGTGATAAAGCTAGCACATTTATAAATCAAACCAAAACTATCAGGGGGAAAAGTAATCTCATTTTCAGGCAAAACTGTAACTGCACTGAAGATATGTTGTAACTGTCCTGTTCTGTTCTATTGTAAGCTGCTTTTAGAGAGTCAGAACTGTTTCTAAACACACATGCCGTTACAAAATTCCACCTACCTCTTTGTGGACATGGGATATAGCAGTAGCAAGCTCTAACCCATCTAGCAAATTATTGCCATCATAATCATGCATTTTGAAGTAATGAAGCTGCAACTCTTGTGGAGACATCTCAGATTCCGGTTTCTCAATAACACCTTCCAAATGTTCCATGATGTGGCTAAGAAAGAAAAATAAACAAAACCCACAACATATCTGTCAGTTAATATTTAATGCTCTGTTTACATCAAATTTAGTCTTTGATCAGAGAGTCAAGTACACAGGAAATATTGTGTCTCTAAAAGCACCCTGGACAAACTAAAGCTAGTTTTATACTAAGATGAAAGGGGCACAAAGGTGGTTTGTTACAGGTGCTGTACTGGCCCCTAATACCTTAGACAGCTATTTCTCTTTCTTCTGGCCTAGTTAGCAGGTTATCAAAACAACTGAAGCAGTGCCCAAAATCTCCTTTTGGCTGTCTTCCAAAGCACAGGAACTGGAAGAAGATCTTTCCCAGTCAAACATGATGTATTCTAGGGAGTTTTATTTGCTGCTACCACTGGTTTGTCTGTATGAAGAAGCAAATGAGAAAAAAACCTCTCACTTTACCTGTTCAGAACATGATTTTGTCTATAGTATGTTGATCCAGGTATGCAGAATTCCTCTAAGAAATTCTTTATAATATGAGTAGGGCTAAAGGCTCCAGAGAGACCTTTCTAGGTCTAGTATCTCTAGAAACTTATCAAGCAAGCATGTCTCATATCTGACTCCAGCTAGTCACACAACATCCTGAGAAAAGAGGGATGCCCTAGGCTTAAGTTCAACTCACGTAATGAGACTTAAGAGATAAGCAAATCATTAAGAACTAAAGTTTACGTTTTTAGAGCATGGAACACATACTCTTTATCTTGTACCAAGTTCTTATCAAGGCGAATATTTGCATGTTGGCTCTCTCCTACGTGTTCCTCAGCTAGGGCAGAGATGAAGAATGCAGCCAGAAAGCAGAACAGCAGACGTATTCTAAAAATCCTCACGGACATCATGATCTCCTACAAAAAGTAAAACGTCCCCCCCCCCCAAAAAAAAAACAGATGAAAAATCCAGTCTACTTTCAGGAAATTTATAGAGCGCTTGGAAATAACCCCACTAAGTTAGAATAGAAAAACTTGCTTCATTTCAAGCACTTAGCAAGCAGAAAACCAGAGTGCTCCAATTAAGAATTTCAATGAGGGTGTCTATTTCAAGGAAGCATGCAGTATTTTCAAAGAATTACTTTTTTTTCATGCAGTGAATGTGCGCTCTTCAGCCATGCTTGCGTTTTCATACAGGTTACAGCCAGCCAACCATGCCAGCTTCACGCAAACCTGCCCCAGAGTTACAGGAACCAAGGTCCCTTACGGTATCAAAGGGGCTGCATCTAATGAGTAGATCTGTTACGACTGCATGCCCTAATAACATACAACTTTAGAAACGCCACGGTTATTGCAGCGCTCACGTCGCAGGCAAGTGAAAGGCTAAAGCGCTTGCTTCAGCGGGGGAGCGGCGCAGAGTGCCCCACCGCGGCGGGCAAAGGGGCACCAGCGCCCGCGGAAGCCAACCCCGCTTGCAGCCGGATGGGCTCGGAGCAGTGCCGGAGGCCCTGTCAGCGGGCACCGCGCTCCTGTCCGCCCGCCTCCCACCCGCGGCTCCCCGCCCGGCAAGGCCCCCGGGGAAACCCCCGCCCAGGCCGCAGCACGCCCCGCTCCACCTCTTCCCCGGTCTCACAGCCTCGGCGGGCGGACGGGCCCCGCCGCCGCCACTCTAGGCACCCTGCGGGGGATGGCCGCCGCGCCGTCCGTCCGTCCGGCTCCGGGTCACGGGCGGGTGGAGCCGAGCGCGGGGCAGGCCGGCCACCATCCCCAGCGCCACCTCTGACCCCACGCACGCGCCGCGCTCCCGCCCCGCCCCTTCTTCCCGCCTATTGGCTGCACCTTTCCGCCCAGCGGGGGCTACGTCACCGCTCCTGGAATTCCACGTGGAGCCCTCGCGGAGGGACAGGTGGAGCGCCCCGCCCGCCCCGGGGCGGGGCCGTCGGCGCGAGCGTTGAGGCGGGCGCGCGGGGGCTGCGAGGGCGCCGGTCACTTCCCAGCCCGGGCAGCCTCGGCCGGCCCTGCCCCTCCCGCCGCCAGCCCCCTTCCAACGGGCGCTCCGTGAGGCTCCAGCCAGCGGTGCCTCGGGGGGAGGGCAGGTGCCGCTGGTGGAGCCGGCAGGGCGGGAAGGGGCAGCGTAAGCCCAGCGCGTGCCTGCTCCTGCGGCTGTCACCGGCCGGCCGGCCCTGCTCTGCGCCTTCCCCTGGCGGCCTCAGCAGCCCCATCCACAAACGACCGGCGGTGCTTTCCCTGCGCCGCTGCTGTTCTGGGAACTGCAGCGCCCTGTCGCCGTTACCCCCTGTAGCCTGCAAACTGTTTGTTGTCTCTGCTTCCCTTCTCACCAAATCATATAATCATAGAATCATTAAGGTTGGAAAAGACCTCTAAGATCATCGAGTCCAACCATCAACCCAGTGCCCATGCCCACTAAACCAAGTCCCGAAGTGCCACAGCTACACGTTTTTTGAACGCCTCCAGGGATGGTGACTCCACCACTTCCCTGGGCAGCCTGTTCCAATGCCTGACTACCCTTTCAGTGAAAAAATTTTTCCTAATATCCAATCCAAGCCTCCCCTGGCGCAACTTGAGGCCATTTCCCCTCATCCTATCTTTTGTTACTTGGGAGAAGATACCAACACCCGCCTCTCTACAGCCTCCTTTCAGGTAGTTGTAGAGAGCGATAAGGTCTCCCCTCAGCCTCCTCTTCTCCAGGCTAAACAACCCCAGCTCCCTCAGCCGCTCCTCATAAGACCTGTGCTCCAGACCCTTCACCAGCCTTGTCGCCCTTCTCTGGACACGAAGGTTGAAATGTCGAAGGTCTCGTTATTTTTATACCTGGCATCTAAATAGCGGTTGCTTTTGCCTCTCAAGGTTACAACCCTCAGAGCAAGCCCCCACCTTGGGCGGCGGCGTGGCCTTTGAGCTCATGGCTCGTGCACGAGCAGGCTGCTCTGTGCTGACACCGCTGCTGGACGGGGGTGGGGGCGGTCGGGAATGGCTGGCGGAAGAGGTTTGGGGTTCAGGTGACTTCCGAGGGCCCCCGGCCCTTCCCGCCAAGGAAGAGCACCCCGGGGCCTCGGTGGCGGGGCAGCACACGCAGCGCCACAGCAGCGATGCCAGCGTCTCTCAGGCCCCGCGGGCCCCTGCGTGCGGCAGGCCGAGGGCAGTCGAGTAGGTGCAGTGCCCTTGGTGGGCCGAGGGGCCGGGACAGCGGCCGCCCGTGCGGGGGTACGGCTCTCTGGCCCGGGCGTCAAGGGAGAGGCGGCAGGGAGGGGTGGCCGTGAAGGAGCTGCTGTCCCCGGTCGCAGGCCTCGGGCAGGGATTCGTCCCGCCCGCGCACACCCCGCCACGCACCTGGGGGCGGGCGGGGCCGGGACCGCCCGCCCGCAACCGCCCGCCCGGAACCGCGACCCCACACACGCTCCAGCCGCCTGCCGGGCGCTGCCGCCGGGGACTCCCTGCCGGGCGGGGCGGGGCGGGGCGGGGCGGGCCCGGCCCGGCTCTAAGATGGCGGCCAAGGGCTCGCACTCGCACGTGAAGCTGGAGGGAGAGGTGGAGCGGTGCCGGGCAGAGGGGCACTGGGCGCAGCTCCGGCGCCTGGCGCAGCAGCTGCTGCCGCCGGCACGTCCCCCGCGTAAGGCGGTAGCGGCGGGGGGCGCGCAGGACGCGGGTAAGCGGCGGCGGGTGACGGGCTGGGTGACGGGCTGGGTGGGGCAGAGCGGGGCGGCCGCCGTTACTGGACCGCCCGGGCGTGGCGTGGTGGCGGGGACGGCTTGTCGCTCCGTGCCGCCGCCCGGGGCTCGGCAGCCCCGGCCCGGTGGGCTGACGGGGGCGGGAGCTGCGGGTGCCTCGTCTCCCGGGGTCGCGGGAGAGGGCTGGGGAGCGCGGGGGTGCCGGCGGAGGGAGCGGGGCATCGCCCGGTGTCCCTTGTAGGCGCCCCGGCCCCGCGGCGGGAGGGAGGGATGCCTGGGAGAGGCGGCGGGAGGCGGCGTTCAGGAAGAAAACTCTGTGCTTCCTCTTCATGTCAGCGCTTCCGAGCCCGTCGGGCTGCGAAGGGAAACGCATTGCTTGGGGCTGTCAGTGGGAGCGAGAGGCAGCAGCGCTTGCTCGGGGGCTTCTGTGCGTTTGGGATGTTGCCCTCACCTCGATAAGCACCTGCACGCGGGTGATGGCTGCGCTTGGCTTTAACTGCCATTAACAAGCTCGGCTGGGCTGTGGCCAGGCTGCCGACTGAAATCTTCCGTGTTTGGAAATGTCTCTCTTCAGCTTCTTGGTACCTGTCATGCTGGCTCCCTCTTGCCCCCTCCCCACTCCTTTCTGGATGCCCCTAAATTATCTCCCTACATTTCTGAAGAGGGCTGCTTTATTTAAAGGCTTAGGCTCATCCAAGTATCCTTTCACATCTAAAACAGGTCTCATAAATAGCAAATGTGCTCTTAGCTTTTTTTCCTGTTATAACACGTGGCCTTGCCCGTTTTTAAATGAAATCACTTGTAAAAAGTGAGGCAGTCTAACTTAGAAATATAAAATTCTGTGTCTGTAGTCAACAGCAGTAAGTTGTGAAGAGGACCTCATGCTAGCCACCACACTGGTACAAGAGGCTCTGCTGTTGAAGTCAGACAAGCTATTTCTGTGAATAAAACCACTTCTTCAGAGTAGTGTTTCTTGGATGTGGCTCTAGAGTTAACTGAAGCTTGCTGGAGTGCAATAAACTTCACAGTGGGAAAGCATGGTGGGGGGAGGTCTTGGTAGCTTAATACATGTTTATTTGCAAGGCTTTCCGACTGTATATATGGTGCAGATTGAACCCAGTGTTGAGAACCATACGGCCAACCTTTGAACTTTAGTCAGGTTTYAGCAGCGCTTCCCAGGTGCAAAGATCATCATGCAGTTTGGGGGCATTAATAGTTGAAGAGTTCATATTAGTTTGTTCCCTTGTAATTAAGAGGCATAACAACAGTATGATTGTTGTAAAAACATTATTTGTTAATTTGCTCCTATGTCATCATAACTTGCTAGTTATGAAAGAGTAATGCTTTGTTATTGCTACAGAACTTTTCTTCCAGTAAGGGACTAGCTACAGTTTTGTGTATCTAGAAACAATAGTGTGTCTGGGTGGGATTTTTTTAATAGTAGTATTTGCTTTGAGAGATTGTGTATATTTATTTCTTTATTGTATATTGTCTTGTGTAATCCCTTAAGTTTGGTTAAGAAATTAGTGACTACCTGAAAGCTGTTCAGTGTTGTGGAGAAACGTTTGCATGCAAGGGGGGAAATATACTTGAACATTTACGCTTCCCATTTTATGTACATATGCTTTGTTCATGCAAGTTAGTTGTAGACCTGCAATTGAGCAGGAAAAGCTCTGGTTATAATTTGATATGCAGCTGAACACTTAAGCCACAACAACAAAAAAATCTAAACCAAAAAAAAACCCCAAAGTTGATTATTAATGCCGTATGTAATGTATAGGTAGTAAGTCCATAGGATAAGTTGTCCCATGGACTGAAAATTTAGAAATAGGTACAGTATCGTGCTTCCTGCATTCTAGAATTTCAGACTTTGAAGCGTGAAGTATATATGAAATGTAGGGCTTGGCTCTTTGATTTACAAAGATTTTCTTACCCTGTTTGACCCACTAGTCAGCTGATTGAGGTACTACTTTTATGACTAAATGAACTGCAGAACTGGACCCCTCATGCAAGAACTTAAAGTCCACTGGCAGATGAAACCTTTTTTCAGCGCATGATTGCAGCATCACATGACGCTTCATGCCGTATCCAGTACTACTACCAATGTTTGAGTTTCTTTTCTGTAAAATTGTGAACAGGAGTGGTTTTTAATGTAGCAGGAATTACATGTGGCATATTAGTTATGTCACTGGATCAAGCCTCGTGTGTCTTTAATAATGGATGTGTAGAACGTGTCTAAATTCTCTATTTTTTTTTTTTGGTGAACTTTCAGCAAAATCTTAAAAGTTTCTGATGTGGTTACTGTTCTGCAGTGAAATTCATAGCTTATCCATAGTCCAAAGCATGCATTTCATGCTTGTGCATTTGTAAATCTAAATAATTAAATGCTTGCAAAGATTTGTCTTAACTTTTGAAAGTGAGTTTTGTGATGAAAATTCTTAACTGTTACATCAGTGACAACACAAGAATGAACTGTGCTGTCAAAGTTAAAGGACTTATTAGGGGAAAACTTCAAGTTAAAAGGAAACTTTTTTTCGTAGGAAACGTACTGTTTCCAATAGCTAGAAGTTAATGGAACTTTGCTAGTTCTTCCTTACCCCCTTGTTTGAGTTACTGTTTGTGTGTCTCAAAGGTATGTTGTTTTGGTTTTTTAATGCTGTTTATCAGCAATATGGCACTAAACAATGTTTCTTGTTGGTTGGTATGTGCTTTCAGAGGACTTCGGGTATATGCTACTTGCAGAGGCTCTGCTGGAAGAATGTTTGAAGGAAAACTTTGCCAAACTGAAGGACTCCATTCCACTGACAGAGAAGAATGAGCCGAAACTGAGTGAAGCAAAACAGTATCTGACCAATATCTTAAGCAGAGGAAAACTACGAGTAAGTGGGCTCTGTTGTTGTAATTCTTGCCAACTAGATGCTTCTTTCATATGGTTATTAGTCTGATACAAGATGTTGGCATTGGCTGTTCATGTCCCTGTATGTACAGTGCTGTATTTATAGGCATTACTAATGGACTGGTAATTCAATACCCCTTTGCAGTGGCTTCTGTCAGGAGACTTGCTTTTTCATTTTCAAATTTTGTGCTACAAGTATATATCCTGTCTATTTTTTTTATTAGAAAGAAGCAGGATAAGTATTTAAGAATTCTCTGGGGTGGTGGGGCATGGCCATATAGCAGTGCTGTCAGGCTAGCACAGCTGAGTGACCTACTGCTGCTCCTGGTCTGAGGGAATTGTGTACACCTGGTCAGCTCCAGACCAGAGGTAAAATGTGCCTCAAGCTGCTGTCAGGCACTTAAGGTTGTGGTGTGAGTCCAGGATTACAGCCTTGCATTGCTTTCAGTCTTTGCCAGAGAAGTTGTGAGAAATTACGCTTTTATTTTACTTTGTGGTCTGGGTGTGTGGTTGGTAGCTGCCTGCCAACTCAGCTGCAGAGCTTTAGAAGTGCTTTAAGACTGCCTCAGTGGCTGCTGCTGTGTCGGTGTCCTTGGACACACAGTTGCATAACTGGCTTTAAAAAGACAATGAATTACAACATTCTGTTCCAGACTTGTATTACTTTTGGTCCTGAAACTTACAGGTTAGTTAGCTTGGAAGTGTATGTTATACTTTTATCATGTTATTTTCCAGGGAGCACACGTGCAGTGGCTTTTCTCAGGGAGTTCATTGTTCTTAATGTCTTGAAAGTCAGCATATTTAAAAAGTAAAAATGACGGGGGAAGGAAGAGGAGTCCATCCAACCCTCTTTCTTTAGTTTAGCACCAGTAACAGCTGGAACCACTGAATTCTTCCAGGTCTTGGTGTTAAGTCTGGCTGCATGAATTGCCATTACTACTTTTTTTTTTTTAGTGGTGATTTGCCTACTCATGCAGCATTGACCCTGTGTTGGCTGCATGTATTAAAAAAAGGAGTATGAAGGCTAGGAACCTTTTCATGCCTTCCAAAGCATAAAAAGGGTCTGAACGGATGTATTTTACTGAATTTTTGTTTTTGCCACACAGCTTTGTATGCATGTTTTCAATCCTTAAGAAGCCAAACAAATCTTAGAAATTGCAGGCGTGCCTTCTGTTTTTCTATTTTTTGCCTGACAATTCTTTGAGAACTTAAGAAAATTTGGGAGCTTTCTCGCTCTTTAAATGTACAGAGGAGAGGGGGAGCGCTTGACTAAAAAGCGATGCTTTCTGCCTAGTTTAAAAGCAGGGGATTTACTTGGTGTATATGTAGGTAGTTCTGACAATGGCAGGCTTTTATGTGCTATCTGCGGCTGGTGAATCAAGAGCAGGTCAGCTGAAACCAAAGAGGTGGCTTGTAAGCTATGTATTTCCAAAATGAGTTCCAAAGTAGTTGCCTGACCTTTATTGCCTGCTGCTCTCATGAGCGTAGCCGTAGGATCTCTAGACACTTAAATCCTTCCCTACTCTGGCCTGCGGAGCTAGCAATGTTGAGAGGAAAGCATTTTGAATCTGCTTAATCTGTTCTGAACTACCTCATTCTTGCTGTCTGGTATTTTACTGTGTAAACATGCTTTTCCTGTTCCCCCTCTATTTCAGCCTAAGTACATGACAGAAGCTATGCTGATCCTAGGAAAGCTTCATTATGTGGAGGGATCCTACAGAGATGCCATCAGCATGTATGCAAAAGCAGGAATTGATGACCTCTCAACAAAAGATGAACCTCTGTACATGCTGCGTTTGGTAACTGAAGCCTTTGTTATTAAAGGTAAAGGACCATGTATGCATATTTGAAGTATGCTGTGTTTAGGTTGAAGGTATTTCTCCAAGTGACTTGATTGGAGCAGAGTTAGGGCAATGTTGTATACTTCAGAAAATCCTACTGGGTATGGTCTGTGTAGTTTAAACTTAAAGGCATTGTGGAGTCTTAGTCCATGGTTTTTAAACTTGGCTGGCTTGTAATGATAAGTTTGAAATTGGGAGTCATGTGGTGACTGTTGGCTGCAAGTCAGCAACACACTTGAGCTTTTGTATCCATTTTGGGAAAATCTAAATCAAGCACTCAGCTGAACTGGGGCCTATGCTTTCTCTTAGAAAGAGTTCATCTACTTGTAAATTTTAGTGATTTCTGTGAATTAAGCAAGGACGATGTTTCCAAGTTTTAAACTCTGGACTAACAGGATATGTGCTTTCAAAGCAGGTAGAATATTTTTGCAATGCATGTCACACAGTATCAGACCTTATGTACAAACAGGAATCTCTCCTTCCCCTTGTAATTCTACAGACATTGCACTGAGAGATCCTAATAAAACTGCCTCTACGTGGTGAAATTGCATTTCCTTTCTGAGTGGGGGAAAGGAAGACCCTAGTCAGTTTTTGACTTGGGGGGGAAAAAAGATCAGTAATCTTCTCCTTCATTTGCTTTCAGTTCCTTTATAAATGTTGCTCAAGTACTGCTACCTATCTACTGCTTTCTACTCTTTTCAGCATGTCCACCAGCTAATTAGGTGAATGRGAACTCTGATGATCAGATACCTTCAACTGGTATGTAAAAGAGTGAAACCAAATCAACCCAAAATACTGTTTGACTGGGCTGCTAGTAGTACCAATAATAATTCGTGATCTTGCACAGTCGTTCTGCTTTTTTGAAAACCTGTTTGTGCTGCTTTGCTTGCTTTGCTTTTGTTTTCTGTGGCACTGGTTGAATCTGCTTCATTAAGGAGCTTTTGTGGAGCAGGACTAATTTACTTGTAACTTGCATGGTGCAGAGGAGTGAGTGACTGCCAGTGAATTCATAGCAGTGTATCTGAGAGCAACTCTTGGTGCACTCCAGAGTCTGAAGGAGATGCGCTATCCTCACTGGGAACTGGATAAGGCCCATGGTGAGGTGTTAATATAATGATAAGGTATGCATGAACACTGATGGAATAACACTGTTCCTGCAAGGCATCTTCTATGGTATTGACTACCTCACTCGCATATGAAGATATTGGGGGCGGAGGTGTTTGCCTCAGAGGATCAGGCCGTAATTTTTTTTTTTCCCATGTGGTTTAGCACGGAACATAAATATTGTGTTGCCCCTGTGTTTGCGTGTAAACTGTAAGGAGCCCCTGCCATTGCATAGCAACCTCTGTGCTATCACTGTCCACAGTTTTTATCGTCCATGATGATTATTTTCAGATTTTCCAAGATATCAAGGGTATATAGTAAGTCACTCAGTATTCTACCAAAGCTTCTGACAGAGAAATGTCCAGCAGAGTGGAACTTCTCCAACTGAGTTTGGAGAGGGCACTCACTGCTAGGATCACTGTTCTTGCATGCCATGTGCTCGACCTTCCAGTCTTGGAGAAATAAGCCCTTAAATGTTAGAAATTTGTACAGGTAACTATGGCAATAGCAGTGTGGATTTACATTTTAATTTCAAAACATGTCTGTCCAGGCTACCTCTGCAGGGCAAGTAACAGCACGGAGTTGAATTATTTAAAATTCATTTATACTTTATGCTAAAGATTTTTCTTATTCCCCTTTTTCATTTGGCATCTCTGCAGAAATTCTGTTGATCCATACGATATTATTGCCTTTGGCTGAACTACTGTTAGCTTATGCAAGCTGAAACCTTCTTTAGAGACACTGTTGAACATTGCTCGTAGTAAAATTTTTGCAGGGATCATTTAGGCAACAATCCAAAAAAGCCACAGTCCTGTCTTTATTTCAGGGCAGAACTTAGGTTCCCCATTTAATTTCTTTTTCAGATTTTCAGTAATGGGAGAAAGCAGTTGGTTTAATGGAATATCCCCGTTCATCCAGCATTAGTTGAACACCAGAACTTTGTATCGCTTCTTCATATGAACCTGAAACCACCTTGGTTTTGTGTAGCTAGTACTGCTGGGTTGTGCCTATATACAGAATGGCAGTGTAGGTTCTCAAGCACTCAGGATTATGCTGGAAAAGTCATGGAGGAAAGAAAAGTCAAATCAAAGGCACTCACACTTATCCTTTTATTATTGGAAACAAACAAAAATGTAATGAGAAAGATATGGGATACACTGGGAGGAGCTGCATAGATGAAGTCAATGGTAGAAATGAAATGTGAAAGCAAAACTGAGTTTGTGTTTTTTTAGAGCACCTTTTGAGCTCCACAACACAGAAGGTTGGACATTGAGCTAAATCTCTGGGGCCTTCCTCTGGAGGTCCATAGCATGTAGTAGGTTCATATTATGGTAAGAAGCAATATGAATTTGCACCCATGTGATTGGACTGCAGAAGTTGAACAGGGAAAGTTTCTTGCTTGCCTTGCTCAGTAGACTGCCACCCAAGGTGAGTATCAAGCAGTAAACGTTGAAGTTCTTTATAAATGCGTGGATTTGAGCAGTTGACAAGTCACAGGAGAAATGGCAGAGAGGGCAAGACTCTTCCAGCTTCTCAACTGACTTCTACTCCTGTTTCTAAATCCCTGCGTTGTGAGGAGATGGGAAGTACTGTGGGCACTGCGAGTGGAGCTCTGACAACAGTTTGATTTTTCGCAATGACTAATTTTGACCTCTGTGGTTAGCTAATAGATGGTTGGTCTGTACTTGTATCTTTCCTCCCCATCCTCCATAAATTAATTCCTCCTTAAAACCTCTGCTCAGTTCACAGTACTGCAGGTAATCTCTGATGCAAGCAGTTCTGTCTGTTGCATAAAACAGTATTGAGTAAGCAAGCTTGCTCTCATTTTGCTTCTGTTTCACTTGGGACATGTGGCTTCGTTACCTGGCATTGTCCATTTGAAACAAGCAAGCAAAAAAGACCTCAGAACAGCATGTGTAACTGCCAGAGCCCATTGGTTTCCCTCTGGTTGTACTTGCTGCAGAAACCCTGCAGAGATCTCTGTCTGCTCCCAGTGGATAAATCTTCCTAGTAGTAGGGTAGGTCACAACCTAACCCTTTACAAAGCAAAGTATAGCTCTAGCCAAGACTTCAGCATACCTAAATTCCAGGTTTGTAGAAAGGCTCCTATGTTGTTGCAATGTTTGTTGCACAGCCTTTCTTGCTGCTCTGCGTGAGAGCATGCCGAGAGCTGTGTTGACTGAAGGAGACTGTAGCCAGCCTGAGTGATGAAGGCTCAGGCTGGGCTGATGTGGCATGTGGGTCCTGTCTTTGTAATGACTGAGAGGGTTTTTGTCTTGTGGTCAGGATGTGTGGCATCAGAGCTGCTGCAAGGTGAGTCAGCCCCTTGCGGAGGAGCTCCCTGTGTCCATCAGACCAGCTGTCAGGCCAGGCACTGGACTTCCACCTGGAGGGGGGTAGCCTGGAGAGAGGTAGCTATCTAAATCTGTGCAGCAATGACATAAGATTGCAAATAGTATCTAGCTGGTTTTCTAGCGAGTTAAAGCTTTAACAGTCCCATCGCCTCTTTTTCTCCTTTTCTCCCAGTCCATCCTGCCGTAATTTTTGTGTTGTTACTGGTGATTTTCAGTTTGGGGCAGGTTTAATTTGTGCAGATCCAGTCTGCACTCTATGTACAGTCAGAAGTTGGCAGTGCTGGGGTGATTCATCACCTCTTCAAATAGCATCTGACATGGATGAAGTGCATGGTATTGTACAATACAGCCTCTTTCGGACCTTAAAAATACCCATGTGGAAGAGAACAAGGTGGTACTGTGTCTGTAAGAAGCCTTGATCATAGTCTGTGTTTTGTTATAACAAGTCCAACCACAAGTCACGCGTACAAGGGAATGAGACTTTGTTAGTTCAGTGGCTCGGAGCAATCTTTATTTTGTTCTTGAACCCATTTAAGTCATTTAAAGATGTTTAAGATCTGTGGTGTGAGACTTCTGAAAAACCGTAAGATCATGAGAAACTCTGCTGGATTGAGCCACTGGTCTTTAGAGCCCTCCTAAGAGCTGTGAATGGTATTGCTGAAAGCAAAACCCCGAATCCACCACGTGAGGGTTTTTCCTGAGCTTGATAATGCTAAACAGCCTGGAGCCTGCATCCAGGATTCTGGGTTCAGTCCAGCTCTTTGTGGGTTTTTAGGATTTTTTTGTTTGCTCATTTTTAGGACAAACTGCTGATCTTGCGTGTTTTCCTGTTTCTCTTATGGCTGTATCTTTTAAAACTTCAATGATAATGAGGTCAGTATTGTTGGAAGTATATTGCTCTGCTTTCTTCTCACGTGAAATCTTTGTCTTGGGTTTGTAATACTGGAAGTGGTTGTTTGGAGGTTATAGTGGTGTCCTGAAAGGAAAATGGTGATATCACACAGAGATAATAAACAGAAAAACGGACCTTTTACTTGGCTGGTTTGAAAACTACCCGCTTGGTTTTAATCATGATTTTAAATTGACCAACTGAAGCCTTGAAATTTGAATTTATTTTAATGTATTTTAAACTTCCTTTGTGCTTGTGCCACTTAATTATTTTCTTATTTTGTTGGTTTGCAGAACTATTAAAAACATCTAGGTTTGCATTCAGTAAACGTAAACCTGGTATTAAAATTGTTCGTTCTATCAGTCAGAGGATATATTACCCACTTGTTCACACACTTTATTGGTGTCTTTAATTTTGACGTTTGCTTGTGTATCATTCATTTTCTAATATGGTTTTCTGCAGGATGATTAATTTCCTGGGTGAGATTTGTATTCAGCTGCATTTGTTTGGAAATTAGAATAAAATGTACACTTAAAGATAGCTTTATTGCAAAGCTAAGTTCTCATAAATCTAGTTTTTCCTCCTCTTTTTAAAGAATTTGATTAAGAAAATCTCTTCAGTTAAACAAATGCATTTCACTTGCTGCAGACAATGTTGTAACTCAGTGTTTCTGGTAAGTGTTAAAACTGGTAAATTTCTTGTTATGTGTGCATTTTTTTTTAATTCGTAGATTAAAATGGGAAAAATAAGCTATCCTGTTTGGTTTTATTTAGTCAAAGCTTTGAAAAGCTAATCATTGAACTGAATTAATGGAGAGAACTGGAAGGGAGAAGGAAACATGTTTTTTTTTCCTTCTTTTTTGTCCTCCCTGGAAGAGAGTGCTTCTATTTTAAAGACTCATTTCAGTACTTCATCAAACTCTTATTTCACATCCTAAGCCAGTAACTTCACCAGTTCAATTTTTTTTTTACTAAATGCTACGGATCCTATAGTGCAAGGATATATTCCATTCAAACAATGTTAATGGGTTATTGTGTGTTATAGACTTAAGTTAAGCAGCCTTACTCTTAAATAGAGTTCTGAGAACAGAATTTCTAGTTAGTTTCTCTGGGATGAGATTTTTGTCCACTTAGTTTTTAATGAATGAGATGGCAATACCAAAACTATTGAGTGTACTGGAATACAGACTAGAATGATTTTGAGTGCCAGTAGTTTGAACAATTTCAAGTACAGATAAACTGAGTTTGGAAACATTATGTAGCTTTGTAGGGTCATAATTTATTTCATAATCTTCTTTTGAAACTGAATTTACACTTCTGCCTTCTTTTTGCAGGAAGCATTTTTAATTCAGGTCATGCTTGACAAACCTGTTAATAGGCTATATATGCACTTTCTGAACCTGCTCTTTATTTCAGAAGGCATAACGTTTTGCAAGGTGCGTTCTCCTTTTTCCAGATGAGTGTTTGGAATACTGTTCTGCCTCTTGAATGCCAAAAAACCCTCCCTGTGGTTATGCATACTCCTGTGCTTGGGATCTTTTCCACAGGCTGATTTTTAAGAGTTCTTGAAGTTCTCTAAGACAAACTTTGCTGTAATACCTAAAAAGAGATAGTGTGGGGGGATCTTGTCTTGTCAACTGAGGCAAGCGTAGGGAATGGATTAATGGAAGGTTGATGGCATTTTTTCCATGTTCAAATAAATTTTCTTTATGTCCTCTCTGGGCACTAATGGGGGAAAGTAAAAGCATGTTGTAATTGCACATGTCAAGATAAAGATGATCCATTTCTGTATTATTGTTCAGTAGCCACATGACTACAAGGAAAATATCCAGATCTGCTAATGGTAAAAAAAAAAAAAAAAAAGAGGGAACCCAGCTCTTCCTGCCCTCCTTCCAGCACAACTGCCCCCACTCTAAAAAGCTGAGTTTTCATCCTGCCTGCATCGCTACTACTGACTGACATGGGGGTAACGTGCTATAATGTACCCATTCAGCAGAAATGGACAGTACGTTGTAAGGGGCAGGGAAAATCCAAAGAGTCTGAATTTTCTCCCTACGTCTTCCCATTAGTTTCAGTGTCAATTATTATGTCGTTTAGGCACTGCTGACATCATGGCATGCTTACTGTAGGCTTTTACTTAAGAGTCTACATCTTTTCTACCCTAAGCATCCTATTTAGACCAGGAGAGTTGTTACTTTAAAGTGTGCTGACTTTGCTGGGGCTTCAATTCACTGCTGTCTGGAACCTGTCCACCTTGGAAGCGATGCTGGCTGAGGTGCTTGAATTCCTCGTAGTGTTCAGGAGAGCAGCTAAGCCTTTCCGAAAGACACCACCAGCATTCCTCGTAGTCTTCAGGGAAGTTTGTTGATTGTGATGAGCCACAATTATACTGGACACAAAGTTCAGAAGAGAAACGCATAGGTTTGGGTGAAAGTTGTGGGAAAAATTATCTAAAACTTTGCTTTCACTTTTTTCATACAAATATATTGCTCTTGGGTGCTAATGGGCTTCATGAGGATGATTGACACTTGGCAGTATGCAGCTATGTTAATCTAGGTGTTGCTTTTGAGATGATACACTGGCGTGCAGTAGTCTCCTCCTATTCCTTAACTGCTGTTTCTTCTACTGGCAGTTACTCAGTGAGGTTACTTGTGCCAGTATTTTCAGCTGCTGCTGTGACTAAGTAAGTAGAACTGCCAATGAAAGAAAAAAAATTTTTTTTTTTTTTTAATTTTTTTTTAGAAAGGATCTGTCAGGGGCAGGACACAAATTCCTTTATGTTGGAATCCTTCTCTGATGACTAAAAATGGGTGAGATTCATATCTCTGAGCATTGAGATCTGTGGGTAAATGGGTTCCTTTAAACAGAGCCTAAATAATAAAACTAGTTTTCTTGCCTGACCGTTAGGAAAATTGAGTCCCAGCCACAAGGATGTATGATGCAATATGACATTAAAACTGAGTAACTGAGGGTAAGGCATTTTGTTGGCAGAACTTGTTTTCACTTTTGCCTGACAAAACCTGCATCTTTTAAATGTTAATCCACATCAGAGAGAGAGAGAGACTTTGTTCTGTACATGGTATACACTTCAAAGTGCTAGCGTTCACAATTCTGCCAGCTAGACAGGAAGCATGCTGTTTATTCATGTTGGCATCAGAGTAGCTGACTGATAGGCCAAAGCCCCAGTTTGTAGATGCTGATGTCTTGATAAAAGGGACTAGTATTTAGTATGTCTTATTTGGGTTTTCAGAATAGAATTTTAAGAGTTTGTGTCAGTGATGACTTCGAAGCTGTTGCATGTTGGTGAATCGTGTGCCTTGGTGCTGCTGCTTTCCTGCTTGCATGTGAAAGGGTTGCCAAGCCTCGCCTTGGCATTCTTGGTGCACTTAGGCTTCCTGGGGCAGCTGGGGAAGCAGGTTTTGCTGCTGCACTCCACGAGCTCTTCTCTGCTGTTGGATAGGGTAGTTTACTTTTTTTCTGTTTGGATTTTAGAAGTAGTTTGTTTAGCACAATCTGCTATGCACAAATGCAGCATGGCTGTGATTTCAGACTTCTGAGGAGAGTTAGCTGCAGGCTACAAAATGCAAATAACTGAACTTTGGAAAGTGGAAAAAGAAAATAACTTCTTGTTCCTTTTGTTAATGTGATTTGGTTTCTGTGATGGTAAAGTTTTGTTAGTCTTCTACTCCCTTCTCCACACGCAATTGCAGGTGCTGGTTGCACACACACACAAAAACYTTCTCCACCTCCTGCACTATGATTTAGTTCTCTAAAGCTGTGGGGTCAGCAGCATCAGGAGATACAAGAATAGTTTCACATGCTTTTCTGAGGAAACAGAATAAGGAACGCACAATGTTTGTGTGATAACATGGGACAACACGCTACACTCTTATTTTCACGAAAAGAAAACAAATACAAATGTACTGTCAGATGGCCTAAGCTGGAGGTAGCTTTTAGATGGCTATGATACTGTCCCCATGCTGGGGCTGTGTTGTGTAGCACAATATGTGTCCAGTGGCTGTGGGAAGATTTCCACGTGCTGCTTTACCTTGGAGTAAGCTCTGGATATCTTTGACCATCCTTTAAGTGGAGGGGGAACAAGCCTGTTAGTCCTCACAGGCTATGTCTGTTCTAAAAAATTTTAAGTAGAATTGGCTTGAGTGCTTGATACAAATCAGCATAGTAGAATCTGAATTACCCTCCCCTCTTCTCCTTCCTGCTCCCAAAGTACACATGAAGGTGGGGTAGTCTGGCTCAGTGACTGTGACTGCAGCTAGATGAGAACTTTCTCACTGTTGATGCTGGCTGGCAGTGATGCAGATGAGCTCAAGCTGAATAAATCCCAATACCTTATCATCACCATCTCTCTGCCTTGTACCCCATCCACTTTTCATTTTTTCTCTTCTGCTTCTGCCTGTTGTATTTAGACCAGGGGAAAAAATGTAATTCTTGCAGCATGCCGTGGAAGTTTATGGATGTAGGTGGTATTGATGAAGTCCTTTAGATGTGGGGCTGTAAGAGATTGCTGTTCTCCCCTGTGTTTGCTGTGCCCCAGAGCATTGCTCCAGCAGAGGTATCTCCTTAACTGCTATCAGATATGTCATGGAATGGAGGTGGCCTCTTGTACCAGGACAATTAATACGTTCTAGCAGTGGTCCCCAAAGTGGGGTGCGTATGCCCCAGGGGATGTACAAGATGATCCACTGGGGTGCAGGAGAAAAATATTGGAACTTCATTTATGTTTATTTTTTCTTTAAAAAAAAAATTGTTAAAATTAGGCTTTACTAATGTATTGGATTGACAGTGGAGCCCTTGCTCAGTCTGTATGTCAGAGGGCCCCATGTCACGTACAGCCCACGAAGTGTCTTGTGGAAGATTGAGTGTTCCACAGTGTGAACAGGCTCACAGGGGCACCCTCACTTGTTCGTTCACTTCAAGTGTATTGCAGTTCATGTGTGCCTGGTAAATGGATCTATGCATTATATTATCCAGTTTTAACTAAACTAACCCTCATGACACAGAGAAGTAGCTTAAAGAGTCCRTCAAAGAAACTGCGGATTGCTGGTAATACCAATAACACGAGCACAAGTGAACAGTAAGAAAATGGCAGAGCTGACACTACTCCTAGCATGAGCTCTTCATCAGCCCCGTTACAAGGTAAAAGCAATGATGGTCTAACCAGATCTAATCAGCCATGTTTAAAGTCCAGTGATACTCAATTCAGTACTTTTAAAAAATTTAATTAAACTTAATGATAAATTTTCAGAAGCCCCTTTTGAGGTTTCTTATGTGAGAGCAAAAGATGAAAAACCACATGCCATTGGGGAAACATTTGTCCTTCCTGCCACAGCAAAATGGCTGAAATAATACACAGAACACAATATGGCAACAAACTAAAATGCATTCCTTTGGAAGACACGTAGACAATATTGCCAAAGACCTGAAGAAGCAAGTATTAGAACAAATTACATGGTGTGGGAGGCTTGCTATACAGTTGCACAAAAGTACAAATGTTTCTAGTATGTCTCAGCTTAAGGAGTTTGCTAGATTTTGGTTCAATAATGAAATACACTAAGAACTACTCAGCAGCAAAGTGGGATCCAGAAGTGCACAGGGTGCTATAGGATGTCATCACTGGGGTTAACTTTATAAACACAAGAATCTTAAATAGAATCTCTACAATACATTGTAATGAGATGGAGAGTGACCATGAAAATCTTTTGTACCACACCAAAGCTCACTGGTTGTCTCGTGGCAAAGTGCTTAAAAAGTTGTCAAAGATGAGTTATGCCTTTTTGCTTTTACAAAAAGTCAAGTGTTCTGAATTTGCTGAATTTGCTGTGATGTCAGGTGGCTGTCAGGAGCATGCTACCCAGCAGGTATTTTTTAAAAAATAAACACATAAATATATAATAAATACATTGTAAAGCAGTGTGTGTATATAACTCTATACATATGTTGGGTGTGCATGCTCAATTTTTTTTTTTTTTTTTTACTCATGGGGTGTATGATCAAAAAAGTTTGGAGACCACCGTATTACGGATTAAAGCTGAGGTTCAAAGATCTGCCATGAAGCTTAAGAGCAGCCAGCTGATAGGCAGCAGGCCTTGATATGCTCAGGAAAATTGGCATCTTTTGACTAAGGTTGCTGATTTCTGTTATGCAGTAAGATACACAGTGTGATGCAGAGCCTGCATGGCATTGATCAGGAGTAGGTGACTGAGGTGGCATCTCGGGGGAGTGCTTACCACCTTCTGGCTTCACAACCACTCAATCAAAAGGCTGTCTTAGTTTTAACAGTCAGCTTTAGCTGTAATTACAAGTCTAACCAGATAGAGTTTTTCGTTTGAAAATAATTGGAGTAACATTGTTAGGATTGGTTTATTGCATCTAGTGGGAAGGCTGGGACTAGGGGTCTTGAGTTCTACTTTGATGCAACTAAGCAGCCTTGCACAGGTTACTTAATTTTCAGGCTTCATTCCCTGCTTGTGGACAAAAAGGTCTTCAGATAATTTTATTTAGGGTTACTGGAATTTTTTGCCTTTCTACCTTTGAGACCTTTACGTTAAAATACCCCAAGATTATAATGGATTTCTGTGGATATACTGGGCCGTTGTGTAGCAATAATCCTGTATAATAGGAAGCAATGGTGAAAAAAGTTTGTGCGGCTTTCTTGCAAAACAAAACTTCTCTCCTCCTCCCTACCTTTCATGATGTGCACTATGAATGAATGTATTCAAAAGCAAGGGCTTCTAGGCCTTTCTTCCCCTTCTTCTATTTTCGTTGCAAATAAATCCTGCTGAAAAATCATAGCTTAATTGCTGGGGAGATGAGTGTCAAGACCCATGATGTGAATTATTTAAACTACCGTGAACTGTGGCAGAAATAATGCATAGTGCTGGGTCTTGCCTATGTCAAGCTAATCCCGACTGCTGCTTTGGCTTGTTGAGATTCAGGCTATTTTGCTTTCCAAGACACTGTAATGTAATAGGTTGATTGAGGGCTGTGCTCTTAAGTTCAAACCTTAGCTGGTGGAGCAGGCTGGTCGTAATACTATCTCTAAAATGGTTTGGTTGTGCTTTTGAATTTTGTCTTTGAAAAGTGTTTAGTATTCTGCTGAACTTTGATTAGTCAGTGTGTGTGTGTATATGTTTGAAGAGATAGTCTTGTTTCAATGCTAATTGATTGTCTTGAGCCACGCTTCTGAACTAGGCTGAAGGCCCCATGCTAGAAATGAAGTGCACCCTCCCCTTGGGGACAGCTACCCAGAATGACCTGGCGCTTGCCACAGAGTGAGAATGTGCACATAACCAATTTCCTTGCAGCAGTTGCCATGCAATACGTTAAACCTGGCTTACCTCAAGACAAATTGCTTATCTTCCTCTAGCTAGAGTAGAACTATTGCATGCACTTAGCTTAACAGCACGCTGGCTTCTGGCCAGGATGACCTGTCTGTGTGGCACAGGAGCACAGGTGCTGTAACCTTGCTCTGTAGACTGGGGCTGTTGCTGTTGGCAGGGCTGTAAGTTTCAGCCTAGGCTGTCTTTCACTTCAATTTGCCATAGCTGTGTTCAACATGAGTGTAGCACCAGGACACAACACAAGAGGTAGGCTTCATGCTCCATGTGCTGTTGTATTTCTTTGATTCCTTCCTTAGATTGCCTGGTAGCTCTGATGCTCCTGGGCTATGGGTTTTTAGCAGCTGCAGGCTAACACTGTTTGGTGAAAGTAGCATGCTGCTGCTGAACCTGAATTCTTGTACCTATGAACCCACCGTTTTCCAGTTGTGTAAATTCATCCAAATACAGGAGGCCGTCAGTCTGTGTACAAAAAGGAAAATGAAAAGAACCTGTGAGTGGATTGGTGTATTCCTCCTACTCAGAAGGAGGACTGCTGCTGTTTGGTGAACTAGTTTATGAACTGGAGGAAAATGTGAAAGCCACCTTAGCCTCCTGTTCTCCCTAGCGGTTGTGCAGTCTCCCATCTATGTGCTGAGGCTTTCAAGACCAGGCTGGGTAATGCCCTGGGCTGACCCTGCTTTGAGCAGAAAGTTGGACCGTGGACCTCCTGGGATCCCTTCCAGCATGAATTTTTGTCTCGTTTATGTTGCTGAGAATCTGATACCGCATGTCTATGTGCACACGTATGTTCCAGTTCTGGTAGTAACATCACCTCAGAACATGGGAGCTACACGATACATTATCTTCCCTTGGCAAGGACTGAGTGAGATGAAAGTGGAAATAAGCCTTCATAAAATCTTCCCTTTCAGGTTTCCACAAATGAGAGTAGTGCATTTCAGCTCTAGGAAGAAATTAGTTCAGTGACACCTCTTACAAACCTTATGGGTTTGTTTTTTTCTGACATAAATGCAGATTAGCTTTAGAAGGGGAGAAGAAGGGGCAAAGATTATAGAGAGATCAAGAACCAGAGATTGATCTTTGGGAGAACTAGAGGAGGTGAATGGAAGCCTTATCTTCATGTAGGAAAGAAAAGCAGTGTTTCTATACATAGAAGGTTACTGCCTCTGAAGTGGGTAGAAAGAGTTTGTTCTTTTAAAAAGGATAATCTGGAAGCATGTCTCCCTTTAAATCTTGAGCTTGGGCCATACTGTATTAGAAATCTGTATCTTCACTATATAAAACATTCTTACGGTATATATGTATGTATATATTTAAATTTGGGCACACGATTCATATGAGAAAAATCTTAGCATACATAAGTTATAAGTTGGTATTATCTTACCGTAACTGGTTGTGAAAAATACCCAGGTCCCTTTACCTTAACCAGCTACCAAGAAAGCATATGGCTTTATGCTTTACTCAGAAGCTAATTCTGGCTTAGCAAGATCCTCGCTTTTCTCATTAAATCCAGTGTGGAAGTAGCATGCACTTTTGTGGCTTTCTGACATTTTCTGGGAACTGAGTTGAATTTAAAATGTATGTTGTGCTGCAAAGCTTTTTCTGTGCTGATAACTGGGGGATGGAGAAGAGTTAGTGGAACTTGTGCTCTGAGAACTGGAGGGCTTGTAAACAGTCTTGTCCAACTGCACCTTGAACAAATCTGTAATTGTTGGGGGTTTGCACTGTGAGAGCTGAATTGGTGGCTGCAAGGGTAGAGAACTTCTGTTGTTATTCTTCTGTTCTTCACTTTGTCTACTGGATTTGCAGTCTGCTTGCTCTGATTTTTCTTTTCGTTGCATTTCTGTGGTAGGGAAGAATAGCCCTGTTCGGATTCTGTAGAAGATTTTATACTCTGATGATATCAGGTCAGTGTGTATGGTATTAGCAGAAAGAACCATGACTAATCTTATGTCATGTGGGTCATTTTTCCTTCTTGCCCTTTACAAGTAGACAAATGTGTGCACTGTAGCATAGTATCTGTTTTAATACACTGTATATTGCTCTGTACTTACTGTGGTAAGAAATCTTTTTGGAGATGTTTGTTCTCCTGTCTCTGATCAGCCCCAGCTCTGTTTTTCTGACTGCATGGATGGGCATGTTTGTTGTCAGTACTTGGTGCTGGCAAAGGCTGCTTGCTTTCCTCCCCCACGTCAGAGCTTAGAGATAGTAGTTCCTTGCAGTGGGCTGTAGCATGTATGTAAATGGCTTTTTATCAGCCTGTTCTCTCTGTGTGACATCTCCCACGATAACCACCCCCGTACAGACTGTGCTAGGATGGCTCTTGCAGTTTGATTAAATGCTGCATGTGTATGAATGTCAGTGGATTGTACTGTATTTCTTTCAGGGCCCTCAGCCCCACTTTGCACTTAAGGGGATGGTGACTCTGAAATGCAACACTTCTTAAAATTTATTTTCAATTAAGGAGAATGACTAGACATTCAGAGGTAGATAAAGCTGAGACGGATCTAAGAAGAGCTTCAGCAGTGGATGGTTTCTTTTTCTGGATAGAGAGCTAGCATCCTCTTTTCCCCTTCCTTACATAGCAACAGGGTTAGGAGATAGCAGCTTTGAAATAATAGGAAAACAACCCATGATATAAAGCCAGAGACTTCATAGATGGACTAGAAGGCAAAATCTGTTACATGTTGGATGCTGTACAAAGTGTATGTCAGTAGAAAGGAGAGAACACAGAATGGGCATTAGTTAAAAGCAGCAAAATGATCATCATCCCTGTCCCACATACACTGTCAGTTTGAAGTAAATCCACTCCCCCTGCTCTACTCTGGTCAGGATTTTCAAAGGTGAAAGGTACTAATGTGTGTTGCTCCAAAATATAGGTCCTTGAGGGAACATGACATGCACTTCTGACTTGGGAGAGGGCAGAAGGAGTGGGGAGCCACCTCCCGAGCTTGCACCAGTGGGGCATCTTCTCAACCCACTGAACTAACTGCTCATGTCTTGCTCAAACGTAAGACATGAGACAGAGAAAATCCTAGCAGAGTAACCAAGGGGACAAAATGGAACCATTGAATGTGAGAAGTAAACAAAGCTAGGACTGCCTAGGAACTTCAGGCTCCTCCAGCATGAGCGCTTGTACTGCATCGTTCATAATGGGGAAACCTGGCTCCCCATCGCCGCCTCACAGTGGTTTGTTGTCAGACTCCTGAAATGAGCTGTGCTGAGGTGCTGTGCCTCATGGGATTGTGGGGGCCCGGGAAAACGTGGCTCCTGGTATGCGCAGTGTCTCCTCATATAGAGCAGAATCCTTTGCCGTATGCTGCAGCAGTCTAAATATCTTCCTTGGAGAGGCTGTCCAGCCAGCTGAACTCTTTCTTCTTTCGTCACCTCTGTGGATCTGTGTCAGGAACGCTAGGACTTTGTGCTACATCTTGCACGTTTTTCATTGGTATTAGGGAGTGTTGTTATATATAAAATTTATTGGGAAGCATGTACTGAACTTTTTACAATCTATGTTGGGTTACCGGGCATCAATGCAGTTGTGTTTGGTGTAGAAAACCTGAGTTTCCTAGCAGTGGTGTATTGTAGAGATCCAGTGTGGCATAAGAACCTAGACTGGTCAGAGTAAAATCAGTATGTGGATGTGTAGCCTCTCCAAATAGATTTAGAGATATAAAGGATGTCATAGTGTGATGCCAGACAGGGATCTGATAATAAAAGATTTTCGTGTAGGGACAATAGCTGTGGGTCTTCAATTAACATGCTCTTTGTTTGTGAGTGGGGCTGGATGATGATACAAGAAAGAGTTCAGTAGTACAAAACCAGTGTTTTTTCCTTTCTTTGGAAAAGAGGGTGATCTTGAGGTCAAGAATCTCTTGTGCCTTGGCAAGAGCTTGCTGTGTGTCCATCTGCAATTTGCATGTGCTCAGATTTTCCAAGAGAGGCCTCAGATTCTCCAATTTTGGTATAATTTTCCATTTTTTTCCCCCTCAAAATTGCTGCTTATTGAAAGCTTCACTTGGAATAGTGGATGCTTAGAAATTCTCAAATCCAGTGCCAGCGTGTTTCTGAAACACACTTGTGTTGAAGCACCCAAAATCTATAGCTGTCTTTGGAAATATAGGCCTTAATTTCGCTGCTTGCTCATCCCTACCAGAGGGATTGTATGTCCTTTCTTCGTAAAATGTTTGAAAGGCACTGTAGAAGTGTGCAGTGGCACTGTGTGTTAGAGCAGCATGACAAAAATGCCTTGCATGTGTAGGAATTATATTTTCCTGGGAGTCTTTTCCTGGAAGTCCCTAAAACAAGGGGGAAACCCACCTATGGAAAAAACTTTCCTGTCAGCTGGTAAACGAAGGAATAACACGGCCATACTGCTGTTGGTGGGCTCCAGTTAAAGAAGGTGTTGCCGTTTTGCAGGTCTGTCACTGGAGCGCTCAACCAACTCCATTGCCTCACGTGCTCGAATGTGTGAAAGGGAGGAGGAAGTCATGGCTTGTTTTGAGACAGCGTGTGTCATTGCCCAGGTGTACTTGCAGGAGCTTGAAAAGGTAAGAAGATATGTACTCAGGGTGTTACCTGGTGGCCTGGGTGGAATTTCCAGGGTTTTGACAGCCAAAATGATGGGGAAATGCAGAGTGATCATAGACAATAAAGGAGTATGAGAACAAGTTGGAAGGAGTGAGGTGTCTCAGTATAAGCAGTTGCAAAACAGCAGTTTATCTGGTTTCTGTCTGTTTCCTCTGAGAACGAGGTCTGGAAACCAGTTTTGCCTGCAGTAAAGCACTGAATACTTCAGATATGCTCAGGTTGTATCTCAAGTTTACCTCTTACTAAAGAGGGACTACAGACTTTGCATAGCAAGTGCCAGCATGAAGGAACCCAAGACATTTTACATATCTGCTGTGTAAATGATACACTGTGTATTGAGATCCCTAACGAGCTGAAAGTAACCTTTTTTGGGTCAGCCATAGCAGTTTAACTGCCAGTGCTTCACCTTCTCCAAGTGAAACTGGAGGAACCTAGAATCATTAGTAGCAAGTAACTGCTTAGTTAGTGGTTGGCTAGGGTGCTGAGTAAGATGAGTACTGTGGGCCCTCCACTGAGCTGTGGTACGTGCCACTGATTTGCTGGGCCCATGCTTAGTGGTCTCTATCTCTGTAACTTTGCCTAGCTGAGTTTAGCAGGGCACGCACCATGCGCTTCCATGCCCTTCCTTTGCCACACGTTGTGCTTGACACCAGCAGCACTGATGGCAATGCATGTTACCTGTTCTTCTGTAACTTAACAGCCTTTGACCTTCAGACCAGATATTTCTGCTCTTCTCAGCAGCAAAGGTGTGTGTCTGTTCCAGGTTTTGTTTTTAATTGCATTAAAACAAGAAAAAATGAGCTTAGTGCATATATAAAAATTCATTAAGAAAGCTAGCTAACAAGCTATCTGGTCTGTTTCTTTGTAGGAAAGAGCTGAATGGCTTTTTTTATTTAAAATTAAGAACTGTCCTTCCCTTGTGGAAGGACAAGTTTCTGCCGGTACTGGGCACTATAAATGTTTTTACTGACAGCTTGTGTCTTTGAAGAAGGGAAGGGTTTTGAACTGTAATTCATTCATCTTCTGGACACAGAGACAGGGATGCAGGATTACTGATAGATGTACTGAAAGACCATAGGCCTTCTCCAGGCCTAGATGTAAAACCCTGCTTTGTAGAGTCCACACAGGGCAACTTTTAGTAATGAAAGCTGTTTGTACCAGTAAGGAAGCAAAAGCAAGAAGAGTTTGATAGGAGAAACAGAGGAAAGGCTAAGATTCTTCCATCAGGACTCCTGATAGCTTACTAACTCCTAACAAATATTTATGTTATGTTAAGCTAGACATACCTACTCAAACATTGCATTAATATTTCTGTGCAAGATGCTTTATCTGTGTGGTTGGAGTAGTACTTCGGAAGCCATTGGTATTAATGTGTAGCTTTCTACTTACTTTAATAAAGGTTGGAAAGTAATAAGGGATAGTGATTCAAAACTCGTATTGCGTGCAGAATATTTCATGGAAGTTACTATATAGTTTATTTTAAAGTTGACTTTGAAAGATTTTTGAATAGCTAATGAAGGTAAGTTTTCAAGTAGTCTGAGGAGGAATCTGATGGCAGAAGCTAACATTTTATTGTTGGAGACATCTCTGCCTCATGAGGAACTGGTTTGTTCAAACAGTTGTCTGTAATCCCAGATATTTCTTTCCTCCCCTCACAGACCTTAAACAACACACATTCAAGGAGTATCAAGGGCAGCAACGTGACTTACTCTGAGTTTGAACTTTCTTACTTCCTGGAAGCAGCTCTACAGAGCGCCTACGTGACTCATTTAAAGAAGGGGTAGGTGGATGGAGATGTTAATAAAAATAGATAATGTTGCATGTTTTGTTTCAGAACAGATGAAGGCTTATTTCTTTGTGTGTGTTCTGTTGTGACGTTTTTGCTGCTGGCTCACCTCAGTGTCCTTCCCGCCCTCCTATTTGTCTCTCTCTGTGTCTCTTAAAGAGTCCTAAGCCTCGTTTTTCCAGACCCACAAGTAGGGTGGAGTAGAAAAATTTTGTTGTCTTGACTCAGCTCTGTTCCCTGTGGAGATGAGGGGAGTTTGACCATAAGGAGAGAGTGGAATTTACACTGCTGTGTGCTTTTAAAATGTTCAGCCACAGGGCCTGGTTTAGAGCTCAATGAAGTCTTAGGGGTGTTTTCTTTCATTTGTTTGTTTGTTTAAGGTCTTAAATGTCCTGATCAATACCCCAAATCTGTGTGGTTTTACTAGAGAGAATGCATGCAGGAGCAGTGCTGCTCCAGGGTATTTATTTCAGTGCCTCCGAAATACAGCTCCCAGTGAACCTTGGAAGGGCAAGAGGAGTTGGTGTCTGCAAGCCTACAGTGAATTTCACGTGAGGAAAACCTTCTCAAGAACAATAAAAAAGACACTGTAAATGCCCACTTCCAAAGGCCATCGGTGAGGGCACACTGTTCCCTAAAACAGGCCATGTCTTCAAAACACAGTCAACTCTGTTTAGCTGATGGAGAAATTACCATGTAGGGAGAGTGTCTCTTCACCATGTGTAAACAGTACTTGTGAGAACCCATCCTTCCCTAGTCCTGTTCTTGCACCATATTGTCCTATTTGTTCTCAAGAAATCAGATACTGAATTTCTTACTGCTCTGTGTAATATTGCTGGTCAAAGTTTTATAAACTTTTTTTAAGCAAACCATCTTTGAAAGTATTTCATTTTGGTTGGTTTTTTACCTTCACCCCCAATCAAAGATATTTTCTGTCATTTTCTTCACTCCTTCTCCTTTTCCTGCTGAGTAAAATGCAGGAGAAAGCAAAAAATGAGGGGAGGTTGAAAGGAAGAAAACAAGAAAAAAAAATCCGAGCAAAAATCAGTTTAAATTCTTCTGTAGAAAATTGATACCATTTTTTTACTCTGTTGGAGGAGGGGTTGCTTCTCGTTTAGGGCTTTTTTGCTAGCTTTTTATCCCCCAAGAATGACTTTAAATGTAACTGTGAATAGCTGTATGTTCCCCATTCTTTCATTAAAAGACTGCATGTACAGTGAAGCTGTATACTCGTAAACGTATCCATGAGAGGTGCCTTCAGGTAAGCCTTGTGTAACCCAAAGGCTTACAAATACACAAAACCCTTTAGTCAGGTGAGTACAAGTTTATATGTAAAGAAAGTATGGACTTAGAAGTATAAGGCATAGTCTCAGTATCACCTCGGCAGTAGGGGACAGGTTCACTGGTGGTTGACCAGCGTGGCACAGCGTTTGCTTTCCTAGCCTTTTGCCATTTTCATGGCAGACAAAAAGCTCAGGTCTTGCCAGTAAGCTCATTAACTATGTAATAAAGTAAAATCTCATTTAGAACATATGGCACTGATGTCCTCCAGGCACCTTTTGAATATCAAACTCACTCATGTTTATTTTATTCAGCAACATTTTAAATTCAGTCTTCATCAGTTCAATATATCCAGTGGGTTGTTTTAGCTATTACTGTGGGCCCTGCTTGCTCCCTTCCCACATTATTTTAATGACAGCCTTAAAAAAACAAAACAAAGCAAAAAAACAACCCACAAAAAACCCTATAGGAAAACAATTTGGAATCAAAATACATGTGTGAATTAAGCAGTGCTTTGGTTATAAGCTGAATTGCTGCAATAGCAGCAAAATGTTCTCTGTAGCTGTCTCCTGATGAAAGAGCATCCCAGTCGGTGCGATGGAGCTCCCGTGGCTGGGACGGGAGTGGAGCCCCATGCGCTCCTCACCTCCTCCAGTGCAAGTGAGAAACACCAGCCAGGGAAATGAAAGGTCCAGTGGGAGGGAAAGCAGCCTGGTGGGACTCCACAGCTTGTCTCTGCCCCCCCCAGCTGGTATTAATGTGTGGTTTCTGCCACGAGAGGGCATAAGCAGCATTGGGATATATTAAGGAAAGAGAAGGGAAGTGGGAAGAAGCTTTTTAGGATGCTTCATGTGTATAATAAATTTCTCCACCTGATACTGAACAGCTCAAAGGAACGCCTTTGTTCTCCTTATTGCTTCTAGCATGTTCAGGTAGGAAATAAGGCTTGGATGATGAATGCTCAAGCTGGCAGGGGGGTAGGTCCTATCAGGTAGGATGTCCTTCCCCAGCGGCATGTGTACAAAAGAAATAGCAAGTGCTTTATTCTTGTCTTGTCAGGCAGAAGAGCTGAGGGATATGAGTGGTATTGTCATGCTTTTGTTCCTGCTGGTAGGAACAGGCATGCTACTCCCGGAGCACGGTCAGGGGTGCCCTTTTCTCCTGCAGTGTGCAGTGGAAAGAAGGCACCAGTACAMAACAAAGATCCGGTCTCCCTTTCAGATGTTGAGCCACCAGCTGTAAGGACCAGCAAGTCTCACAGCTGTGGAAGTCCCAGATGCTTTTAATAAGATGTTTACTTAAAAATATTGTGTGGCTGAAGGTGTGTTTCCTGCAGTTGTTTGCCCTGCTGCATCCCAAGAAAGCTTTCTTTTATTCTTCCAGTGAGCAGTGTTGGTGCTGCAGATGCAGAATATAGGCAGGCAGATGCTGTTGTAGTTTAGGAGGCAGCCATTTGTCTTTCATGTTATCATCTGCGCTGGGTTTTGTGTGTGTTTTTTTTTTTTTCCTGATGTGGATGTGTGAAGATTAGGCTCATTTCTTACTGCCTTTCCTTTCAGAGTATTGAACAGGTATTACTGCTTTATACTGTTAGGGGGGCTTTGGTCAAGATGCTCTTAGTATTTTCTTAGGGCAAACAGGCTTCACTTGTGTGAAGTAATGGTTATATGTATGCTGCTCTCTTAATGGCACTTGAAGTATCTGTGGAGTTTCACAGGCAAGACAAAGAGCTTTCTAGAGGATGTGGTTGGTTTTGGAAGCTCTAGATGGGACACTTCTGAAGAAAATGAATTTCTGAAAAATAAATATCAAGCACTTATTAGAAATTGGATTTCCTTATGATCTCTCAAATTAGGACCTAAATTACTTTAGAAAACCTAGTAGGGAAAGGTTACACAATTCTCTCTCTTCCCTTCTCCTGTCAGTTTTCTGGAGTGCTCAGTTCCCTTTTTGAAATTTTGTAGGCTTCTGTTGCAAGGGCACTTTGAAAGAGTAACTGCATGTATGTGTTGTTTTACAGTAGAATCTAATGTACAAAGGCAGGCAGGACAGTCTATGCCAGGCTATTAATCTCTTCTGAGGAATTTATGTGGGCTTTCTTGTCATTTATCTCCTCTTCAGTCCTCACAATCTAGCACCTTATCCAAGACACCAGGACACTGCAACTGGTAATTTGGGAGTGAGTCTTACTGCCTACTGGATGGATCTAGATAAGTGCTAAGCTTTTGTTTTGTATTGGTTTTTTTTTTGAGCCTCACTTCTGTTAGACAGACTGCCATTAGGAAACTCTAATGTGCTTTGTTGTAGTTACTTGTCTTGTATTCATAGGAATCTGAGAATCTGAGGCTTACTTCTTCAGGTGTGTTTTGTGCCTATGCATAAACAGCTGTTTAAGGAGAGAGTATGAATTATTAGAAACCTGGGCGAGACACAAAGATGCAAAAGGAGCTTGCAGAGGCAATGGTGTTGCTGCTGTTTGTGTGCTTTGGGCACAGCTTTCCCCTGGAGAGGTGGCTCTGAAAAATTCCATATAGTCATCTCAGGATGGTCTCTTCCATATGTTAGCGGCTAAATGTTTTAACAGTTAATGAGTGGGGATAAGAACATGATCTTCTGGTGCCCATGTTGTTGGAGGGCTGTCTTTGCAGACCTCTGTGCCCACGGTCCACTCTGGTTCATTATCAATATTTTTCCCAGCAATTTGCATAGAAAACAGTGTATTTCTTTATTTTCTTGTATCTTAAAATTTTGTGTAGTGTTAACCAAACAATATGACATAAATGTGATAGGATTGCTTTGATTCATGGACTGGTAATTAATTGTGTTAACAGGGTACTTGTACAAACAAAACAGATTTTCATGCCAAGCTGGACTGACTGGACTCAAGGTGCTCTTTGTCAGAGTTTGTGCCCACAATTTTCTGTCTTTATTAGATTAGCTATAATTGAATCCTAAACTGCATTTCATCATGTTTTTTTAAATGCCTCTCTTGCTACTTTTGTGGCTAAAACAAAGACAGTTAAATGACCATGTGCTTTTCCCTTCCTGTTCTTCCTCATTTCTTTTTCTGGCATCTTAGCAGTGCAATAGGGGCCCGTGGATTCTTCCAACTCATTTAATTTCCATGATCTGATGTTCACTTATGGATGCCATGGCTTGAGGCAGCAGTACCTGGGATTTCCAGATAGTCTGCTATCCAAGTCCTGCAGAGGCTCGAGATTGCTCAGTTTCTGATCTAGACAAGATCAAATGGATTCACCATGGATCACCAGAGGCTTTATGTTTGCATCCTCATCCACTTACCTACGTACACATATTTCTGTTCAAATACATACTTGGCTTTTTGTTAACTTCTTCAGGTCCTAATTTAAAAAAATCTCTTCAAGTGCACGTTTAGAATATGAAGGACATCTATTAATGGAACAGTAAGTGCCTTATTGTTATGAGTAGAGCAATTCATATGCTTAAAATGAAATATGTGCTCAGGTGGCCTCCTGGCTTGGAACAGTAGAGCGGAAAGACAAACTCCTGTAGTGAGGTATGTTTGCAGACTGCTGGCAGGTGTGCTCTGTCTCCTGTCATGGCTCAGTAATGTTTAAAGTTCAAAATATAAAAGCTGCCAAACCAAATCCTTAGTCCTGTAGAACTGGTATTGTTGTCAGATGCTTTGCAAGTTTCCGAGTTGAGAGCTCAGAGCATGGAGCAGGTGCTCTCTGAGAGACCCTGACCACACAAGCACCTGGCTGGGAGGTGGTGAGTACTGGGTGCTCCTCCCATGCTGCCCATTTTTCACTCCTACCTTCTGTTGAAGGTGTTCCTAGGCATTTGTCATGCAGTTCATGGTTTCAACCCTGACTACTTGCAGATGGGCAGCAATTTGCCATTTATTCTTTCATTCACTTCAGTGTGTCAATTTTCCTTCCTTTTCCTCTCCCCTTCCCTCCAGAAGAAGGTGTTTCTACCATGAAGCTTAACTTGGTTTATGGCCTTGTCTAAAAAGTGGAATTGAAATGGTGCTGCAGTTCTCTGGGAACAAAACTGTCTCTTTTTAGCACATTCTTTAGGTTTTTCATCTCTTAYGTGTGTGCCATATGTGGAATTAATTGGCTTTGCAAGTGGTCACTAATCTTCTTTGTGAAGCTAGTTAATGGAACTCATTGACACTTTATTCAGACAAATACCATTACCCTAACGAGGAATCTAAACATATGCATTTTTGAAAATGTTGAACTGCTATACACCATAACTCTTCTGTCCAGCCTCTTAAGGAGCCCAAGGAAGCACAGGAAATGCCAGTAGTTTTCAGTAACGGAGGAGAGCAGTTGGGCAGGTGCATCTTGTTTAGATGGGGGAATTTGTTGATTTTAACTATCTGATAATAAATAGCATGTGAACAATGGTGTGACTACTCATGTGCATAAATATCATGATGTACTTTATTGCTTTGCTCAGTTTAAGGTCCAGAACTGTATCGTTGTGGGTATGTTCTCTCCTAGACTCACAGAAAAGCACCAGATGTCTTGGCCCTGTAATTGGAGAGCTTGCTGAAGCATTAAGGTCCAACTTACAAAAACTTCCTTGAGCTTTTTTCCCTTGAGAGATTCAAAGCACATCTTTTACTTAGGAGAAAGTGGAAGGGAAAAAAATAAAGACAGCATCTGACTTTCTTCGCAGGGGCAAGTCTCCAGTGKTTTTGCTCTTGCCTTACTTTGTTGCTTGTCTGTAGATCGCCCRCAACTAGGTAGTTACATATTACTTCAAAGTTTAAAATTTTGAGATGAGTATTGATTGGAAGTAAGACCACATGCATTTGCATTCTGTGACTTGGTGACCATAAGGTGGGATTTTATGTAGCCAATATTCATGGTAAACATGATCGCATCTTATTTCCTGCCCACCCATTCCCTCCCCCCCCCAAAAGAATTACCTTTTTTTTTTTTTTTTTTTAATTTCTTCAAATGTTTGCCATTGATTCTGGAGTGCAGTAAGGTTTGCAGTGCATGAAAGTGGGCACAAGCACAGTCTGTACTGCTTACCTTCAAAATTTAATCAGATTGACAGAAAAGGTTATGGTGTATGGCTTTTTTTTTTTAATGCAATCTAGGCTTCATCTGCACAGAAAATTCTCTCGGAATAAGCTGAAGTGGCATCTAATATACCAGTGCAACTGCTTATCTGGTTGTCTTTATTTCAGTACAACATTGCTCCTTTTCTGATAGCTTGTATTTCTTTGGGTAGCTTCCACCCTGCAATGGAAGTGAGCCGAACCATTTTGTAGTTACTGTGGTGGTAGGGCCATGTCCTTAACCTTTAAGAGCTTGTAGGCTGCAAGTGTGTTAACTAGCATGTCCAGTGTTTAATCTTTCCTCTCTGCATCTCTCTTAGTGCTCAAATAGCATTTGGCAACTAGTCTGCTTTAATTGCTTATGGTGTATGCAGAGTAATGTGATTTTTTTTTTTTTTTTTTTTTTCTTTTTGCCTAACCCTCTTTTATGGCAGGTTAAGCTGTGCTTGCAGACAGTTACTGCAACTTAGCTGCCTGATAATAAACTGTTTAAACCACTGTAATTTCATCATGTCTGGACCATCAGACACAAGGCGTTTCAGCACCACCTAAAAGGAATCGTCATTTAAAAGCATCACGTAAGCTCAATATAATTCAAACAAGTACAATCTGTGTGTATGAAGAAGAGATGTGGATGCTTTTAAGAAGAAGCATCTGCTTTATAAATACGAGCTATGAAAGGCTTCCAAATGTCCCCTCTGTTCATCAAATGTGAATGTGATCTTCTCCTAGAAAGCCATCTGGAGTAGGCATGCTACAGTCGCTGCCTCGCTCCGTGCCACTGTCCTATCTGTGCCTCAGAGTGACTTGTCTCGCTACCGCACATTCAATATTAGTGATTGTTTCATGGGTTTGTTTGAATGTCAAGTTTGTTGCCAAGCTTGGGTGCATCATAAAAATATTTTTGTCTCCAGTGTGCTGTTTTTTTGGAGTTTTTGTGATTTTTTTTTTTTTTTTTTTTTTTTTTTTTTTTGTGTTTTTTTTTTTTTTTTTTTTTTTTTTTTTTTTTTTTACCCCCTGCCTTCCCCATAGAAATATTGTGAAAGGAATGAGGAGTCTGCGAGAAATACTACGGACTGTGGAAACAAAAGCTACTCAGACCTTCAAAATGGTAAGGGAAATGAATGGGAGATGGGAAGGTGGGGTAATCTGCTGTGCAGGAATTCTCTGTTTATTAACAAGTGCAGTAGGACAAAAATGTATTTGTTGTCACTTGATTGATTGCTGCCTCTTTTTTTTTTTCTTTGTTAGTTTTTGAAGTGATGTGTTAAATGATGCACTTAATTCAAAGACCTGCCCAATTGAAACCCCCAAGCCTTCAGACCTGGGCATGTGGGTTACTTTTGCGTTTTTTTCAGTGCATTTTCTAGCCTTGGTAGAAATAGGGATGTATTTAGTTTGACGGTGCTGCCCTCAGGTGATRATGTCTTGTTTTCTTTCTCGCTTGTCAGTGTGTGCATGCACACCTTTTTGCATTTGCACGTAGAAGCATTAAGTACTTCTGGCTCTTGCAACAAGCAGTGCTTTTTTAGACTCAAGTGCTTCAGTGTTCTTCCTGTAAAACTCCCTTCCATACAGAACAGTACAGAGTGATTTTAATTTTTTAAAATTTTTTTTTGTTGGTGTTGGCATTCTGCATCCTGTTATCCTGAGTGCCTCTGGTAAAGAAGTCATGGAGAAAGTTATTTCTGTGCCTGTTTAACTTCTTAGACCTTTACCTGGTTGTTCCCTGTCTCCCCTTTAAGAGATCTTGTCCTGARGTTACTCAGGAGGTGACAAGGAGTCCATTCTCAACAGCATAGAGAACTGCAGTCTTGAGAACATGAATGAAAACTTTGCAGCCCTAAAAGCATTGATGTTGATACGACTGAACTTGTTATGTGCTTGGTTCAGCTTTGTGTTTTGTGTAATTCCAGAGCAGTTCGGCAAGGGAGGTGGGCATGGGTTTGCATAGCATTTTGGAAATGGAGAGTGCCAGGTTCCAATGGATGGACTGACTGTGTGTCTGGCTCACATGCAAATGCAGAGCTAAAATGAAAGTGCGAGCAGAAAGGGTATCCTGGGTGCTTTTTTTGCCTAAGTTCCTCACATCTGTGTGTTTTGGAACTTCTGTTCTGGAAATGAATCTTCTCGTTGCCTTGGGATCACCTTATATGCCTAATGGAGAACACAGATGCATGTAGAAGTTTGTGCAGGAAATTAGAAGAGGTGACTTAAATAATTGTCACACTCAAATGGTTGCATCCTTTTCCAGATTGAGATCAGGGTTTAGGGGATTTTTCTTGCTCACCTGTTTTATCATTTTGCTGAAATGAGTCCAACCATCTGCTGTTCCTATAGCATGACAGAACGTGGCACTCAAATGCTCCTGTCCCTGAGCATCTGGGGAGAGCTGTACAACACCCCTGGGAGATTTATCCCTAAGAGGAAATCTGAAGGTGTCCATCTATAGTTTTTCCTGGGATTTTCATTTTAGAGGAAGTTGCATTTTCATTTTCTTATTTTTAAAGAGCTGTCAAGAGGGCAAAGGGAGGAACGTGCTTAATTAAACAAGTTTTTCAAGCATGAAAGTGAAACACATGATTTTTCTCCTAATTTGTGGGATCACAGTGTTCTTAAGCATAATGATGCTTTTTTTTAGCCAAAGGCAGTAGTAACATAAATCAGAGTCTTGGCCTGTTCTGGTTTGTTTGGTCTTATTCAAAACAAGAGTGAAGCTAATTTACACAGCTACTGTACTGTATGTTAAAATCGAAGACACTAGAAGTATTTGGTGCTTGCCTTTTGAAAGGCTTATCACAAACTACTCCTACTTCTGTATGAACCAGTAGAGATCTTTCTGTTGCTGGTGTATTATTTTTCCCTGCCCCCTAAGACTGTAGGGAAAAATATAGGAGAGTTGGCTCCTCAGGGTAAAACTGRCTAAATAATTACACACAGGGACAATAAAATGATAACTGGCTGATGTAACAGGGCCCTAGGCCATTTTGCTCATGGTTACTTGCTATAAAAAGCATAGAAAAGCCTAGCTGGAAACAGAAGGCTTCCTGTAACTTGTCAGTAGGAGTGCATGGAAGGTCTTGGGGCTTCCAGGGACTTGTATGTGACAACATTTCTTTGAGGCACCATCGTATGTTCAGATCACTCTGCCATTTGCTAGGTACGTATATGAAACCTCCCTTTCTGGTGTTTAAGAAACAGAGCATGCTACTGTGGTTGTATTTTAGACTAAATCAGGGAATTAATGTGTGATGAGGTGGATGAAATTAAAGAACCTTTCATCAAAAGAAGTTATTTTTCTGAATCTGGTAACMGGAACTCAGTGTGATTTATTTGGTCCTATAGATGTCATACCTCGAGTGGAGTAATGCTTCAGTTTATCATTCATACCTATCCGGTATTTAAAAGAAAATGACTCTTGGTCGCTTCATAACACATCTCAAAGTGTAAATTGCATATAAAATACATATTGCAGTAGTCAAGGGAGTTCCAAAATAATATTTACAAGTATTAGGACAGAAGGGCTGAAGTTTCAGCCTGTCTCTGTTCCGTGCAGTATTTACTTTACAGCTTAGAGTGCTGTGCTGCTTAGAATTCACAGAAGATACCACCCATTTTGATGTCTCTGTGCTTGTTTGCATGTTCATCTATTTACAGTGCAAAAAATTGGAGAATTGTTGGGTGGGGGACAAAGACAAATGCCAAAGATAGTTTTGTCAAGTCAACTTGCCTTCTTTTGGGCCCAGCTTGCCAGCTATGCTTATGAACCGGAAACCAAGTATTTCAGGATCCTTGGCCACTTGATGGTCAAAAAAGTGCATGTGATGTTGCTGTCTCAATATAAAGTTCCTAACCCTCTTCTCTCCTCCCTCCATTATTGCAACAAAAAGAGAGTAGCAGTACCAAGATGAAGCTGTAAAAGGCTGCAGGAAGAGCAATGCTAACAGATAAAGGGTTGATCTTTTAAACTAATACAAAAGTAGCCTCTGGGCTGAGACTTGCATACAAAATTCTGAGGCTGAGAATGCAGTGGAGTGCCATCATACTCTAGTATAGTAACATTCGTGAGATTGTCTCAGTGGTCCGTGTGGCAGTCAGTTGTCTTCATTCACCAAAGCGTCCCTTGCTGTCAGGCCTTTTTGATACTCTTTTCCTACAGCATTGCAACAAGACCATGTAAATGCAGAAGGCTGGCCTTTTCAGAGGAGGGAAGAAACTGCCACTGCTGTAGACTTCTTAGCAGCTGTTTCAACTACTCTACCTTTCTGAAAAGTGGTACTGTCATGCTGTCGGTACATCTCCTTCCCAAGGTGGAACATGGGGAGGGGTGAATCTTTTGTGCTGGAGAAGGCTTCACTGATGTGTCTTTTTCTGTACTGTTCACTGATCTCTAGACTGCAGCCAAACAGCTAGCCCAAGTACTTCTTCATTCCCTCAGTGAAGACTGTTACTGGAGCCCTTTATCTGATCCGCTTCCTGAGTTCATGAACAAGGAAGATCAGTCTTACGTTAGCAATCTTCTTTGTCGGAGGCCCGAGCTGTACACAGAAGAGAAGTAAGCATTCTTTTTTATTTCAGTTTATTGGCAGGAGGAAGGAGAGTGTTTGAACACTCTTCAGTACTGCTAATTATGTCACTGATGAATGCAGTAGTTTTGTGTGTTCTTGTTTTTAACTTCCCATCAAAAGACCTGCTGAAAAATAAAGCATTAAACCTTGAGTGTATGATTTTTTTTTTTTCCCCCAGGAAGGAAGAAAATCCAACCAAATAGCTGTCTTTGCTATGAAATGGAAATAATCTATTTATGGTTCAGTATAGCTCATGTAGGATATATTGCAGAGCTTTTAATTGTGAGAGCCTGCAAAAGAAGGTATTGCCTAGCAAATGAATTATGCATGAGATGTTTCAAGTTACTGCTCGTCTTGTGAAATGAGAAAGAGGCTGACAGGATAATTCTTGACCTTCCTAAGAAAAATGTGTTCTGTCTTTCAGTGCGTACTGTCCTCAAGACAACGTAGAAGAGGCTCTTCTTCTTCTCTTAATCAGTGAATCCATGGTAAGCCAAAAATGAGTTTGTAATACTAATAACACAGAGGAATATGTAGCATTTCCATGTCAAGTGTTCTGGTTGGTTTTGTTTACAGCATCTTCCCTAGATAAACAGAAGCAAGGATTCGGCTGCTGAACAGGAAATGCTGTTTATTCCTTTGTTAGTGACACCACTTTTATTAAGTGGAACGTCCATGAAGGTTTTTGGGAATTGTCAAGAAGAGGAAATGACTGCATTCACTATAGCTGCATGCAGGTTCTGACATCCAGATACATTGTCGGTACACTGATGTTTCCATTCAAAACAGCTGTGTGGATTTATGGATCAAGAATGAGAGGACGGGAGCCTTGCCTAAATCCAGGCATGATGGTGGTACCTGCTGTTTGGCATTTGCAGGATACAATATCCTGCTTACAGTCCTTAAGGAATGTCTGCAGGGRTATTATTTTAGCTGTTTCAGTCCTGAGCGATCTTTGGCAGTTTCTGGTGCTGATGATACAGGGAGTTTTGTCATATGCAGAAACATCCATAATGAACTACAGTGAAATAATTAGACTACTTCTATTTATAACATCAGTTGCTTTAAAAAAACCCTTTAAGAGGAAGGGAAAAAGGTGAAGAGAAGCAACTGCATGGAAAACCGCATGGTAACCTTTGATCGTGTTCATGTTCTGAGAAGACGCGAACATACAGAAAATGTGTAAGGAATGTTTTCTGAAAATATGTAAGGAAAGTTACTTTGCTTTAAATACTGGCTGGTCACTTGTAGCTCAAGTGAGATTTGAAAACTTTGGAGCATCAATGACCCTCTTAGGAACTTTTGAACAGCTTTCTGACAAGTTGAAAAGAGATACTGTGGAAACTGTTTTGCTTTGGTTTTTTTGCTTCCTTCAGTTTTTCTTTGTCTGGTTCTTGTGGCTCAAGTCCTTCCCCTTCCCTGCAAACTTCTTCAGAACATGGCATTTAGTATTGTTTGCTTTTAAAATTTGGGGAAAAACTGAAGAGGTGGAACCACCCCAAAATATTAAACTGACTTAAAAATCATGTATATCTGAGTGTTACTACACTTCATGCTTTTTAGTGCTTCTTAGATTAAGCCTCTACAGTACATCTGCTTTGTGTTTTCAAGGGCTTTTCTGCAGTTAGAAGGGCTTTTCGTAATTGGAAGTGGAGACTCCAGGAGTGAGGGCTTGTAGAACACYACATGCACTTCTGTTAAAATCAGAACAACTCTTGTCAGAGTCACTTTTCAGGGCTGGTCAAGCAGGAGGAGGATCAGGGGTCTGGAGCAGCAGCAGTACTGGCTGCTCCAGCCTTTTCTGGGGCTGGGCTTGTAGTCAGAAAGGCCTTGTGGGACCTTGAACTCTACRATCTTGTTCTGCTGAGATGAATGAGAGTTATCCCTGTTTTATCTAATAGTGCGTAAAATGGTGAACTGGTCCTGTAACTAAGTTACAGATGAAGCAGTGTGAAAATGCTATTGATAGGAACTGGACTGCTGTGCTGACTTCAAGGCTAAATAACTTCAAGGCTTGTGTTTGCTTAAGTGCTGTCTTCTATATATAGGAACTTTCTGGAGGTAGATGCAAGGTGTTTTGATCTGCTGCATATAAAGCGCTTAAATAATCAAAGATCCTTTAGGAGAGTGCTGCAGGAATCACAACTGTCTTTCCGTTTTTTGGGAAATGGAACATCCGAGCTTTCCGCTTGCATTAGCAATAGGCTTGCCATGAGTTTATTGTTTTTAACAAAAACACAGGACAAGTCTATAGAAATACAGCTGTGTATAGAAATACACTTAGGAACCACAGGAATGYGTTTCCTAAGTGAAGGAACAGAAGGAGCAATCTGATTCTTACATATGTTTGCAATCCATAAATATTTTCCTGTAGCTTTATTGTTATGGTACTAAGAAGGGGAAATTTTGTTTAATTTATGACATGAGACATCTTTTCCATGACAGCTTTGTTGTMGGCTAGTGAGTTTTCTCATGTACAGGTTTGTTGTTTGAAGTTTTTTGTTTTGCTTTTTAAAACTTGTTGAAGCTCATGGAAAATGAGTTAACAAGAAGCAGATTTCCAATTGAGGTCTCCCTAATGATATAATGTTAACAATTGAATAAAACATATTTTACTTCCTGGAGAGAGTGTCAGTGGCAAGCGATAATGATATGTTTCTGTAGACCAGTAAGCAACATAGTTCGTGTTCCTGGATTTTGGCTGGATTAGGCRTTCTTTCAGTATTTACAATTATGAACCCCTTAAAATGAAACAGAAGTATACAATTAGGTTGGCTTGCTGGGAGCTCTCCAGCTTCTCTGACACTTTGATTGCTCTGTCAGAGCAAAACTCACCAGAAGGGTACTTTTCCTGTCTGATTTTTAAAGAGACAAAAGAGCAACCATGCCATTATAACTCTTTTGCAGGACCGTAAAGCGAAACAGCTACTCCACATGCCTGTTCCTGACTTTTGCCACTCCAAAATGAGCTCAAGGGGGACAAAATTGCAGGGAGGAGGGACAGAAGAATTGTCAGCACATGGAAGGGACACAGAGCAAAAATGTACTGGGGAGGAGCGTAAATCATCAGAGAACCTCAAAGTAAATATGTGATAAATTGGATGAAAAGGAGACATGGTAGCTTTTTCAAGTAGTATACATCTGGAACACCCTTTTTTCCCTCCAAGCCATGTAGGGGGAGAGTAGATCAGTGCTAAGTAGTTTGGTGCTGAAATTCACTCTATTTTTCTGTTTGTCTTGCCTTCCTAAGGTGAAGCKAACACCTACTTCACCAGGATCTGTGCAACACCCCAGAAGACATTACGGGGGTTACAAGAACTGTTCCTGTAAGGGGGAAAGTAAGAAAAGAAATCGCCTTTAAGGTGTTGTGAAGCCAGACCCTACATTCCAGCACACCTCTGGCTCTTAGTGGTGCTGGGTTATGGCAGTGATGCTGCCCTAGCTTTTCTTCTTATCCCTTTAYCTTGCATTGGAAGGGAGCCATTTCACATGTTCTGGTGGGATGAAATGAGAATATCTTCTAAAGGGGTAATTAAGGGTTCCTTCAGTGTTTCACTCACTCTGCCTCTGAGCCTAAGTATGTAAAAGTTTTTCGGATGGCCAAATAACATAGTAGCCTCTTTCATAGCTTTGAAGATGCTTCTGTGGGTATATTAACACTTACAGTGAAAGCTTGGGGCCTCGTTCCTCATGGCACTCTCCTGAGTTGCCTCCTGTATTCTTTCTGTCCTATTGAAAATGGGAACCTATTTTCATAAGCTAAGGCATCTCAGTAAACAATGAAAAGAATCCTGGTTGTTGAGTTTGGCAAGTGCTCCCTCTCCGTGCCAGCTGTTATTTAGTCACAGTGGTTGGCTGTAGAGTTCTCATGAAGGAATCTAGTGAAACAAATCAGGCAGCCTGAAGATTATCACAGTCAGGGCTGTCTTTAGTGGGGTTTGTGGCCTCCTGGCTAAATTCTCATTCCTTRTGCACAGCCCGAGTTATGGTATGGATGGGCTGCGTTTGTGAGAGGAGGAAAATGCTCTCCTTCAGACCAACGAGAAGGCCAGCTGGTGACAGCCTTTACAAGCTCAGGCTGTGGTAGAATGTTGTGTTCCTAATCACATGTTGGAAAAAATGGACTGGCCTATTTTTAAACCACTAGTCCTCTTTCTTATTGCATTTAACCCATCAAAACCAGTGGTGCTGTGTTTGTGGGGAGAACCAAGGGCATATTGTGACTTGCTGTGGTGTGGTTTCTTTGCATTGTGCTACCAGTGGGAACRGCACTGGTTCTGCCATCAGGGACTCTGGTGCTTTGTGCTGCGGGGCGTAGGCAAGGGAGGTTTGGCAGGAGTAACCATTAGCTGCAGTTTTGTTTATTTTAATAACCATTCTCAGGAGTATTCCGAGTTGACTGCACTGCCYCTTAAAGTCAGCCAGAAGTTTCTCAGAGCCAGGAATGGAACACTTTCTATTACTWTTTGTGTTTACTTTTGAGGTTAAAAAGAAGAAAAAGTTCTTTGTTTGCTCTTAGAAACCTTGCTGCCTTGAGTCTGAGATCCAAYGTACAGTCTAAAATCCCTTTATTCAGCCCTTGGCAATGCTGGCTCTTACAACTGGGGATTCTGGCTAGTGCGGTCCACCAAACATACCAAGTAACATGGATTTTTTTTTTTTTTTTTTTGGCTCTGTGTTCACTTCACTCATACTGAAAATGAAGCTCCTTGTATCCAAAACTAATAAATTCTGTGCCYGTGTAATAAAGATTAGAAATGTCATCCCCACCTTATCTCTGATTTGAATCCCTAAAGGCGATTTGACCTTGGAGAGCCTGAGAGCACAGAACAGGTGGTGAGGGGGGAGGTAAGATACTGAGACTTGTCTTGTCCTTTTGACTGGTGAGAGCAAACTCATGGCTGTGAGTATGCTTTTAATGGAATAAGATTAAAACCATGTATTTTTAAGCACAGAAATAATTAAAACCTGTTACCTCTACAGTCCCTAGCTTTTATAAAATAATGCTGTCCAACAAATGGGTTGGTAAAGGAAAAGACGCTCTTGTTGCTTTTGTAGGATTTTTTTTTTTAATGACACCAAGCCCAGTGATGATACACCAGCTAGATGACCATCATTAGTATTTTCTTGAGGGCTGTTGGACTATGGCAGCTGAAAGAGACAACTGGGGACAGGATTGCCTGCTCTATTGGTTCCTGCCAAATCACGTCCGTGCACTTACAATAGCAAGCCCAACTGTCTCTAACTGGTCTGCAAGGCAAAGCTATGTGTTTGGGACCTGGAAAGGTGGAGTGCAGGATGTTTCTAGTGGGAAATACACCACCTCTGTTAATGGCCTCTTGAATAAATAGTTCTAATGTGAGTTGCTGAAGGCAGGATAGAGCGCTTTCTTTTTCTGCTTTGCAGTAGGAAGTCTTGTTTCYGAACTTGCAAGGAGGATGCAAATTCTTGGAAGATAGCTTTCTAAATGCAGATCACTGGTAGCAAATCTATGACTTTGTTACCCAAGACAGTATCCATAAACAAACTTCATTACTTTCTCCCTCTCTCTTCCTTTTGTGTAGGGTTGTTGGACTGTTTTGGCTGGGGGGGTATGTCTGTCTTGCTTYCAGCAATGTTTTCAGAATTAGTTCTGCTACAGTACAAGATGTTAAAATATACCTGGTGAGAGATAAGATTATATCTATATGGTCATATTTGATAACCACTAATAATGGGCTGTTTTGCTGAGGCATCTGAATGGGGTACCAGTAACTTGTGATCTGTTGCCTAGCAGAAATGACAGATGCCACACAGTTCACAAGGCAGTAAGTTTTCATTTGCTGTGCTCCTGGTCTGAAATGGAGCAAGTTGTGTTGTCTCTGCAAGAGCAGTTTTGGGTGTGGCTGGAGTACGGTATTTCCTCCCTGTCCCACCTGCTTCCCACAGCAACTTTGCAGTCAACCCTGAATATTTTCTTTGTATATGTTAGTGAGGGGAACCTTCAAGTGCTGTGTAGAGATCATTAATAACTTAGGTGAAAAGTCAGTAGCCTCTTCCATGTGAATGGGTCCTTGCCATTGCAAAGAATTCATTTATTTTGTTGGCGGTACAGGCAAAACAGCCAGAATGGAGAACCAAAAGGACATGGGCTAAATATTTCCTAGCTTTTYGCAGTAGAGGCATCAATTGCATGATTTCAAAGACATGTTGTCAATCTTACACACATAGCATTTGTTTTTCTCTCTTAATGCTAGTACTGAATCACACCAATTACATTATTACAGTACACTGTGTAAAACATGCTGCCGTTCTGTATAGATGGGTTGCAGTGGATCTGGCAATTATGTCTATTATGAAAAGACAGAAGTTGAACATTAGAATGCCCGTGAATTAGGGGGCAGGCAGCAGGCACTCATTAAAGATTTTAATTGCTTTCTTTTTCTTCTTCGGAAAAAAGCAGGGGGAGCCATGTTTCAAAGTGAGCAATTAAAGGATACTTCATAGCTAATTGCTGTGAGAAGGGGCTGCTACGTCGAATATGCTCTACTGTAATTCATATGATTGCTTGACGTTTTATTAAGAAGCACATCTTTGTACTGTGGTAAAATTTAATTTTCTGCAGTGTAACTGCGTGCGTAATAACTGCTGAAGTAATGGCTGTTTGGATTTGCTGTGGCTCTCTTCCTTTCCACATATAATAAACATGCCATAAATAAGCTGTAGTTATCAGGGTCATTGATGTACAGCAAATCCTCCATGTATAGGTGGCTTATCTAGTTTGCAGGTAAGTATATTGTATATGTGGATAGGAAGGCACAAGCTGTCTGTAGCTCAGCAGGGTCATTAGTTAAATTGCAGGTCCTCCAGAAAGGCCGATCTCTTCCCTACTATCAGAGCCAGCATGGGTCTGAAAGTCTTATATTGCTGTATTGCTGTGGTTTGGAGCTGGACCTAAAAAGCCTTCCTGAGCTCCAGCCGGTTCTGTGCCCGGTCAGGTTGAACACCTGAGTTGGGCTTCAAGCATGATACAGAGGCATCAGCATGGCCGAGCGCTGGGTCGGCTCAGGGGTACCAGCCGGTGCTGGAGCCTTTTGGATGTGTGTGGCCTGCAGGCCGGYGGTGTCCCTGGGCTGTGGAAAGGGAGGGCTGAAGGTGCACGCTGTCCTGTGTGCTGCTCAGTCTGCACTGACTACAGGATGTGTCTTATCTCCCTGAATAGGATTGATGTCATGTCTGAGCCACCTGCATGCACAGCTAATTGTGTCTAATGCATCCCAAAATATGCAAATGTGATGCAGMTCTGGGTTGCTCCATTACTTAGGAGTACCTCAAATAAAGGGGCATTGATTGTATGTTTTTGCTCTGTATAATGCGAGTTRCGCTAACTCCCAATGGTGAAACTCCTGTTGGTAGCATTGGTGACCTTCTCCATTGCACACAACAGCCTCGAACAGAGGTTCTCTTCTTTTAGTGGTGTGACTCACCATATCTCTCCATCCCGCTTGAGTGGTGTGAGCCATGTCTGTGTGACAATGGGAACAGCTTAAAGGGAAGAGTCACGCTGGGGGTGTGGATAATGTATTTGTAGCTATGTTTTTCTGCTGCTTATAGTGGAGGAGGAGGAGGAAGTAAAGTGGTAGGACAAATTGGGAATGGCTGCTTATGTTATTGATGCACTGTTTGGAGATTACTGTTCTACAAATAACCCTTTTTCCGTTTGTGTTCAGGAAAATTTGTGACCCAAAACAACAGAAATACAGATATTGAAAAAATAGTGGTGTAAATGGCTTAGAATTTATGCATTCTCAAATGCAAAATGAAATATCTCTCTGTGTGTATGTTTCAGTAAGTAAAATTCCCCATCCAACAGGATCGGTGTATTTCGTGTTGCAGTAACTCTACAACTATTTGCACTAGTACTTTACAGTGACTGTCAGGATTTCTCACTGCCAAACTGAAGAAAAACATAAACAAAGGTAAAGACAAAAAAATTGGCTAATGGTGATCTGGGTCACAGCACCCTTCCTTCTGTGAGAGGCAGGCCACAGAAGCATGCCAATTTCCCTGAGCAGGCTTCAAGAAATAGTGGGTCACATTCCCTTCTCCGCCCTCCTGAATGTAACACTGCAGTAGTAAACGATACCTTGAGCCTTGGGATGATGATTTATGTTATTGTGTTAGACACACTCCATGTTCTTGCCTCTGTTCAGTCAGTGTGTTATGACGTTTGCACCTTTTGGTTTTCTTTGTGTTGTGTGGTTTTTTGTTTTTTTTTTTATCTCTGTGATAATGCAGGAAGTCCTTGATTTTTCTTGAGCAGCTGGAATTAGCAATTGGAAATAGGTTCAGTATTAAAATTGTTGGTATAGAAATGGTGATGAATTTGCTCAGTGGCAACTTTTATGCATGCAAGTATAGAGAGTGATAGATTGCAGAGACCTTCTATGGCTTTGAGATTTGAAAGCTTGAACAAAATGAGCAGGTTTATGACCTTCTTGGAAAGAATATTAGTCATGCCTATGCATATGTTGTTTTTAACTGCTGTCTGCTYAGGTAAAGTACGATATGTACGGTATGTTCAGTATGACTGCAATTTTAGAATGTTGTGTCCTTGTAATGTCTCATATTCCTGCTTATTGCAGAATTTGGGCATGTTCTTCCCTCTAGTACCAATATCTGTTAGCAGATGTTAATGGGCACTCACCAATTCTGATTAATTTTCTATCTGTGCTAACGCATCAACTTAAAAATCATAGCTTGGTACTAGATGGATACCCAAAAAAGCATCAGGCTATAGCCGACTCTAATGCGAGGTTGACGATGAGATCACAGAGCATGGGGGTGCTATCTCAGTAGCTATTTTCCACAAACAATTGTCATAACAATGTAACCAGTGCAGAAAAAATTGTTAATGTTATTGTATATACGTAAAAGGATTCACTCGGCAATAAGGATCGTCCTGTATATGCTTTGTCTTTAACTCTCTGAAGTAGCAATCTCAGAGTTGTTCTGTATTTGCCTTTACTTTAACTCATTTTTTCCTTTTAGAGTAGCAGTCTTGGGTTAAATCCCAACTGAGCTTAAACATCTATTTCTTTTTTTTTTCTTATTTGTTTAGTTCTGCTAATAAAGGTAGACGAGCTATGCTTCTGTACTCTGGTTGCAGGATTTTCTCTTTGAAGTTGGTTTCATTCTCTCATGCAACCTATTGTTCTGAACTATTTTTTTTAAATCACAAATTATGGAGCTTGCAGTAACATGAAGAAGAAAAATACTTGTGTGGCTACGGTGTAAGTTTATTTGTGCAAACACTAGAGTGAGTCTGACCTGTCAGTTTGCCTTTTAACTGCAGTYGCCATTTAGCTCTTGGTTGTGATTGTGTTAGTTGTCAGTAATCGTGTTTGCTGTCTCGGCTGGAGGYTGTGATGAAGAGTGCTTGGAACTGGGGCATTACACATAATATAATGATGAAACAGCTGCAGCTTAATCATAATGAAATATGCGTGGGCTTTAAGGGCTGCATATTCTGGAAATTTTTATTACACTTAATTCCCATGTTTAAACTTTTTAGGGAAAAAAAAATCTCCCTGCAATTAGAAAGAAATAGATGTAAGATTGTAGTAGTAAGTATTATAAATCTCATCACCTCCCTGCTTCAGGGAGGGAACATTTTGTTTGTCTTTGCCCCAGGTGAAACTGCTGGCAATCTTCTAATTTTTCTGATCTTYTAGATGTCTAGACCTGAATGTCTGATGTTGCACCCCTTTCAGCTGAGGAGCCCAGGGCAGCATATCTGTGCGATCAGTCAGTGTTAGCACTCAGTGGCATCCAGCACTGCCTCTCTCAGAGGTTAGGCAGTCTGGGTGAAGTCCTCTGCATTTGGAAATCAGAGGGACTTTTCCGCTTACTCTGGGATTAAATTCTCCCTCTTTGTGCTCAGAAAACAGGCTGGGATCTTGAGGTAAATCTGAGTCTATGGCATATGGTATTTTGGGACATCCTTGCAAATTGCTAGACTGATCATTTTCATTCAACATAATGTTTCTTTTTGATCTAGGCTGAGCAATGCACTGATGGATTATGAAAAATTAACACTTGTAAGATATTTTTTAAAAAAATTACTTGGTGTTGCATTGCCCAGACCTCTAATTGCATTAAATTGATGACAGGCAAGTCTGATTACTAAGGCAACCTGCTCAAATTAAAAAATAAAAAGTGAATAGCAAAAAAGAACAACAAAAAACACATGCTATTGGGAAGAAACCAAGTGCAGACACAGAAAGTAAAATATCAACCATGGAAGCAGTTATCACAGTTGCAGGCAATTTAAGTAATAAGGAATGTGGTTTAAGGATGGCCTTGAATTTTGAAGTATTGAGGAAATGGGATCTGGTAGGTCTGTTTCCTAATGCTCTAATTCTGTGAAACAAATCCAGATGAGGTATTCCTAGCAGTTCCTTCCTGTACATACAGCTATCTTGTTGAGTTTGCTTCATGTGGGTAAAAAGTAACTGTATGGAAACACTRTCCTTGTGTTGGGATGGGTTAAAAAAAATCTCGAAATGATTTTAAACAAAATGTCACAGATGATGGGTGGAACTTGCTATGGAGGAGTCGGTTCTCTCTTGCTCTTTTGCGGTCTGATGGGCCATTTGTGTCTGTATCCAGGCAAACCGGGACGCAGTGATCAGCCGAGCCCCGGACCAGCAGGATGACCGAGCTGTCAGCCTCCGGGATGCTTCTGCAGTCTACGACCTCCTCAGTATCACGCTGGGCAGAAGAGGGCAGTATGTCATGCTTTCTGAGGTATCCTCCTGGCTTCTGCTGAAACTTCCACTTGAAACGTGCATGCAAAGCCTGTCTTTGCAGTAACTTGTCGGTGAAGGTGAAAATGAAGCACTCTAGTTGGCAATTAGTAGAAACAGCTACAGACCTATGGCAGCACAGGCCAGAAATGTACACAGAACTCTTTGAGACCTTTAAAATAGTTTATATGTAGGCACTTGAACAAAGTGGCTGTCATTTGAAGTAATGGTGTACACTAGCAAGCCCCATTAACTGAGAAGAGGGAAACTATGTCATAAAAAAAAAACACAAAACCAAACCAAACCAAAAACCAACCAACCAAAAAAATCACCTGGGCCACAACAGATTATTTCCCCTGATTTGATTACTGAGCCCCAAGCAGCAGTCTTGACAAAAGATACTTAAAAAAAAAAAAAGTTTGACATTTCTCCCAACATTTATTTCTCAGTGCTTGGAGAGAGCCATGAAGTTTGCGTTTGATGAATTTCACCTCTGGTACCAGCTTGCCCTGTCCATGGTGGCTTGTGGAAAGGTAAGGTTCAAACCAAAGGCCTTGGAAGAGGCATGTTTCCCTCTGGCAGAGTGTATCTAGCCTACTAGTTTGAATGTGCACAGTTATGTATTTTGTGGGGTTAGGTGCCATCAGACAGCTACGTAGAAGGACAGTGCTCTCCTCTTAGACTCTGATTGCACTTTGTGATCAGGTATGTGCATTTGGYATTGACTACTGTTCTTTCCAGGTAGTGTTTGCTTCTCATTATCAAGGAGAAAACGGATTTTGTGCATAGCTGTGGATTGAAAAGTGTTATACAGCTGTCCATTATCTGCAGGTTCAACATAAATGTGCTTAGCATAAGAAAGATACTGATATCTAGAACTGTCATCAACTCTATGTCTTCGGGCAGTTGACTTAACCTCTCTTTAAGCTGTGGTTTCTTCAGCTGATCAAGGAAATGTTAATGCTTTTTCATAGAGAGCTTGCAAGGATTAATATTTTTGAAGTGCTTAGTGCAAAAGATACTGTAAAAAAAGAAATGATGTGTGAATGTTTGCATGAGCACGTGTTTTACATAAGGTTTTTTTAAATTAGTATACTATTTGTCGAAGTTACCAGTTAACCAGGTAGGCAGAGGCAGCGTGAGCTTTTCTTTATTAGTCTTAAAAGAGTAGACTTCMTGCACAACATGAGGATGCTACAAAATTTAGCCTGTTCATTCTGGGCGTCCCCACCTACACTTTTAGGAGGTGTAAGCAAATTAATGCTCTGCGGTAGTAGACCACTTAACATGGTCCTATGTTCCATGCCCATGGAGAGTAGGGAAATCCATGTGGAACTGGGCAGAGACCACCAACTAGCAGTCATCTGCCAAATGATAACTTACTACTAGTCTTTCATGGCTATAAGCTAAATTGGAAACAGTGGCTTTGGAGTGGAAATTGGAGATTAATATAGAGTGGCATGCTTTTGCATGTTGTCATCTTGTGATGTATAAGTGGCAGCAACGTTTGGAAGATGTCTGAAGGGATTCCTTCACTTCTGTGAGCATAGGCAAAGCCCTATCTTGGAAGACTGTCTGTTGTTATGCATTATACTTAAAGAAAATGGCAGAACAACAAGAGCAAGTCTAATAAAGAGCATCAGGGATGGCTAAGGGTATAGTAAGCAGGACTGTGGAAAGATTGAAAGAATTTAATTTTTTTTACCTTAAAGGGGAGAAAAAAGTCCAAGAGAGAAACAAGTCTTCAAGAACCCTTAGAAGAAAGGGTTAATCTTGTCTATGATGGGTAGGACAAGATGTGATGGCTTCCAGTTGCAGCAACGGAAGTTCATGTTTCCTGTTAAGAGGCAAAAAAATAAGTACAGTGGTACACTGGAAAAAGATTGCCTGTGGAGGTTGTGTGGAGCCTGTGTCACTGGCTRTCTGTGGAATAGCCTAGGCAAATGTCGGTCAGCAGTGACCCCACTATGAGGCACCAGGGGTGTACTTGGTGGGACCTTGCAAACTCTGACTCTGTCCTGGGACTCCACAGTTACCTCATAAATTGGCTAGATCTGTTATAATCAAAAGGAGACATCAAAACTTTGACAAAGCATATTTGATCAGCGGGGAGCTGAAGGGAGATACTTAGTGAGAAAGAGGCTCACAGATTCCTATAGGAGTTCAGCACAAACATTTCGAAGTCCAATTCCAAGTATGAAAATGATGGCTAGACTCAATCATGTATAGGGAAACCCGAAGCTACCGGTGGAATACTTGAACAATGAGCTTGGTGCCATGGTGCTAATACCTTGCACTGGCCTGTGTCAGGTGGGGGGTTTGCAAGTCAGGTCCCGCTCCCCTTGGCATTCAGCTGGAGTTAGCGCGTTGCTGCCCTCTGTGCCTTTGCAAATCCTCCAGATACCTGATCTCTTGACACTGAGGACAACAATGACTAGATAGGCTATGACGGAAAGGCGTAGTATCTTCCCATAAACGCTCACAGGACTTGTCTGGGAGCTTTATTGGCTTTACAGGTTGTGTAACCTGTTTCTCAACAGCAGACAATGCTGTAGCTCTAGTAATCTGCCAGAGAGCAAATCTAGATTTTAACTGCTGATTGTTGAGAGAATGAGTGTATCCAGAGAGTAATTGTGGTTCAATCTTAGGTTACTATGGAGGAGAGAAATGGCTTTAGCTTCTAATAATTTGCATGAGAACTCTGTCCTTCTCCTTATATGTTTGCATACCTCTTCAGCTTCCCTAGAAGTTACTGAATATTTGGTACTTAAGAGAAAAAAAGAGCAACATGAGTATCTGTATCTCTCTAACTGTCCTATCTTTTCAGATTTTCAAGTATGTCATGTCTTTTTGCCTGTACTTTAAATATTTACAAGGTAAAATGGCCTGATCTTGCCTATTGATGTAAAAGCTCTAAATGTTCTGAGCCCTATACGGGGCAGAGGGAATTCCCTTACCCAACAATCCCATCTGTGCAGTATTTCACTTCTAATCCCAAAGTATTCCCTGAGGATTCCTGTCGTATACTCTGCAATGCGTCATCTTGCTAATGGGAGATGTGGCATACATTTTTATACTGCTTCACAGCTTGATAGCAGGACAGAGTTCATTTAAAAGTAAGTGCTCCAGTGTAGCAGAAAGAACTGATGAGAAAACAGTGTGGTCTGTCTAGACTGCAGAATGAAGAGTACACTTGAGCTTTTATAGGTAAAAGATCTGTTTTCACCTGTCTCAGTCACAGCCAATTCCTGATCTCATTTTTTGGTAATGAAACGTCATACCCTGCAGCGTTACTTGTTCTGCAGTACCGCAAATCATGCTTATAAGTCCGGGGTATGACAGGAACAGTTTTATCAACCTGTAAATGCTGGAAACTTTGGTCTCTTTTTTTAAACACATTTTAAGAAGGTCAGAGTTTGCAAATCCTAAAAAGTGCTGTAAAATCCTATCTTGTCCTCTATTCTACATTGCATTTGACTAGTGTTACTCCTATTTTGTATATTCATCATCTTCAGGTTAAGTCAATCGAGTTGAACTTCAAACTATTTCTTTCTCTGCCAGCCAAAAAACTGCCAAATGGTGACTGTCATTTATCACAAGTGATCAGTCTGAATGTCAAGCCAGCCACCTAGGCTCATTACTGTTATGTATGCTTGAGTTTACACATTATTTTAAAAAGCATGTGTCTTAACAAAAATAGGCACATCACTTCAGTAAGTTCTTACAGAGCAAGCAAGGCCTTAGGGCTTCATAAAACAGTGAATGAAAAAGCTCAGAGAAGCATAACTTTCCTGTCTGTCTTTTATCCACTTAAGCAGTGGAAATAATGGAGTGACAGCAATTTCACTTTCCTGTGCTTCTCAACAACTTGCGTAATGAGAAAGATGGTGTGGTCTGGTTGTTTTTTAACCCATTCTTGGGGATGCATATATACTGAGCTGTATATTTTCTGAACAAAAGGAGCATGTTTATTTAAATGATTAAAATCCAYCATGAAATTTGAAAGACTTTTGTAGGCAATTTTAGATGAAATGCTGGGAAATCCCAGACAATAGCAAAGGCATGCCTGCTGTAGAAAGAGAACAGTGAGAGATGTCCTGTGTCACCAAATGCAGTTCTGGATAGGCAAGAGAGAGGTTTAAATCAGTGTAATGCGGCGCCCCTATTCTTCTGAACTGGTGCTGGAAAACTGAATGCTGAACTCTTCACAGCTGCTTCAAGTTGCTTCTGCTGGTAATAACCTTCACGATGTGGTAATATGACAGCCAGAGGCATAGCAGCTCCCTGGCTCTGCTGCCATGCATAGTCCGGCTGGAGTCTGAGTGGCGAGTGGTATGATAGCCAGATGCCATCTGGCAGAGTCCTCAGGCAATGAGATGAGCCACTGTCCTGTTGCCAGAGCAAAACGAGTGCATTAGGTTGCATCTGCTTGTCTCAAGATTTTAAAAAAGTAAAGTGACCTGTATTCAGCAGAATGGGGGAAGGAAGGACCAAACTTTTACTTACAGAATAGGGAAGACTTTGTAGTCTTCACAATAGTGAAGAGACAGACAGCTGTTTGGGGCAGATTTGTACTCTGCTGCTGCTTTTCAGCTGAACAGTTTCCACTGGAAGTCATGGAGATTACCAGCACAGAGCACCCCTGCGGATGAGGGTAGCTCTACTGATATATCTGAAGTTGGAGGCAAAATTGTCATAGTGTCTAGATGATATATTACAAGCACAAGGGATGTGAAATAGGGTCCCTGTGCACTTGCAAGCATTCTCCTGGCCTCGGACCAGTTGGATCAGTTATGTGTTCCCTTGTTCAGATTTCTGTCCCCTTCCACATCTAACAGCCTCACACAGGACCCAGCTTTGGTGTCGCAAAGTGTCACTGGAGCTCTCTGGGAGTAGAGACTCAGAAGTGCATCACGGGATTGGGCTTTAGCTTAAATTGACAGTACTTCAGAAAGTCTTCTAGATTTGCATCGTGATTGTCTGTCTTACCTGTCATACTGCTTAAGATAAAGATAAACTGGTAAAATACGTGCCCTGAACAACGTGAGGCAACATTGATGCCTCTCTCMTACCTACCAACCAAGGAGACAAGGTTTGTATTTAATGACAATGATGTGCCATTTTCCTGAGGGTAGTGAGGGAGGATTCTTCAAGGATAGCTGTGAAATTATGCTGTGAACACTGAGTCTACTTAGTCTAAAAGTGCTGGGTACCCTAATTGAGCCATTCAACTTGCAGCAGTCTTACACTGATCTCATGTCTAGTGGATTATTATTATTATATGCAGTACATAAAACCATTTTCATGCTCATATTTAGTGTTTCTGCCCTAAAAAAACCCCACAACACGACTTGGTTAGTGAATTAAAAGCTTTAGGATACGTGTTTCTTGAGAGAAGGGGTGGGGAGTGATACRGTCTCAGGCCAGCTGAGGGAAGTCTGGAGCATCTGCTAGCAGAAGAGGATAATCTCTTACCCCTCACCCCTAATACTCATTTAGGGGATGAAGTGCAGCAAAATGTGTGTAAAGCAAGAGCTCGGGAGCAATTGAAGGGGCTGTGGGGAAAAGCCTCTGTGAGGGCCCAGTGGAGCTGGAAGCAGTTACCTGGAGGCAAGGGCTATGCTCAGCAGGCCTTGTGTTGGGATTGCTGATGGTGGTTATGTGTTCCTGGGGTGCCTGGCACACAGCTGTCCAGCCCCTCTCATCCAGCGTTGACAGAACAACGTCAGCCCAGCGCTTGCCTTTAGGACAGCAATTGACTTTAGAAACAACTCCATCRTTGCTGGTTCTCCCCAGCCCCTGCTAGCCTGTACTGAGGGCACCACAGGGACAATGGTCGACATCACCACATAGATAAGATAGGCTGGCAGTAGGGCGATTTAAGCACCAAGCATGGCACATTGCAAAACCGGGCAGATAAAGCTGCTTTTAACTACACAAAATGCACCTCTCTGCTCTTATCCCTTATGTTTGTTCATCTTTAAGGCAAAGAGGAAGAAAAAGTCATTCTTGTCTACCTGAATGGCTTTCCTAATAACATAATACTTCAGGAGGTATCTAGTGTTATACAAAGGGAAATAATAACATCCTTCCTGGCATCTGTGATTCAGCTGTTTTTCTGGGGGACTAGTCTCCAGCTCTTCCCAGAGCCAATCTTGCAGTGTCACTGTGCTCCCCTTGGCTGCTCAGCAGTTGGAGATACTGCAGCCCTGCCCAGGGCTTGTGCTGGCAACATTCTTAGGGTTTTGAAACCAGTCTTACGCAGACATGAACTTTGATTTTTGGATCCCTCTGCAAGTTGCTGATGCATACTGGTCATAGCCAAATAATGACAAGCTAATGTCTGAGCTGCTCATGTCTGTGTTGCACCCAAAAAAAGGAATACTTCCCCTTATTTAAAAGTGCAGCAAAAGCAGATGTCTCTGACAGCTTCAAGGAGCTTCAAGTTTGACTCAGCCATGCCTATACTGCCAACATACAGCTTTCCAGAAGGTTATAAGGAAAGTTATAAATATATTTGATACATAATTCTGCAGCAACAGCAGACGAATTTTATGATTTAGGCTGTTCCTTCTGTTGGTTTCCTTGCAAAAGCTTAGGCTGGTTGCTAGGCAACTAGCATAAAAAAAGTACATTTCTCTTTGCATTGCAGGCAGGAACCTTGGGAGCAGCAGAGGCCTTGGGTGGCTCCTTAAATAGCATTGCTGGGGAATGAAACTTAAAATATTGAACATTCATTGGTTAAAGATCCTGTTACAAAGGTCAGATGTCTAGGGGATATTCAATAGTTTGGTGTCCTTTGGTGCAAGAGAAGTTAGAAGGGGGTGTGCCTGTGTGCTGTAGATAGTACAAAAAATGGAAATTTCCAAAGATGTCTGACTGTTGAGCAGAATACCTAGGTGGGCTATATAGTTGTCTTCAGGCTTAACTCTCTTTTCTTGACAGAAAGTGTGAAGTGGTGTGTTTGTCCCATTAGCAAGGATAAATTTATGCTTATAGATCTTAGAATTTAAGAGGTACTTTCAAAAGTGGATATTTGAAGCTGCTTAACTCCAATGCTTTAATTTGCTAAATACAGGGTAAAAGAAAAGGGGGAGAATTGGTCCCTGTGTTGAGAGAAATAAATGTCTTAGGGGAATAATGTTCATGCTGAGGGATTCACAGAAATCTAGAAATTCAGTGGAAAGCTAACACAAAACAACTAAKTCCAGAGTTCTTAATTGCTGGCTCACTCGATGTTATCTTCCCGTATTGGTTCAAGGTCACTTGTAGCTAGGTGGCTGTGAATCCCAGGATACAGGGAATACTAATTCTTGCATAATGATGAAAGATTTCCCCCCTTCCCCACAAYCCCTTTGAGATAGTGCAGTTTTTAAAATCAGACAGGATGATGCTAAAAATAAAGCAGTACCAGTTGTGGAGATTCAACTGTGTACTGCCAGGTGAGTTGGGAATGAGGCTGTCTACCAAAACCACCACCTTGAGGAACATTTTTCCCTCTGGCTGAAAAGTATTTCCAAAGAAGCAAAAAAGTAGAAAGGGTTTTGGAACCTTTGCAAGAGAAGAGCAACTGTTTATGGTGTGTCAAGTCTGCCTGGCATGATTTACTGTCTGGAAATTCTTCTTCCTTTTACTTAACATTTATGGTTTCTTTATCTTCTAAATATGAAASAAATCTCTGACGTCCTTTTGTTGCTTTGGTATGGTGGGAGAGAAGAGGAGGGGAAAGAATGAAAACTGTTGGAGTGAGCTAGGAAAACCAGCATTTGGGCAGCATCTGTGCGTTTACCATAATCGATGGCAAGATCTCTTGAGCCTTTTGGAAAAGTAAGAAAGGGAACTAACTGTAGATTATTCTTCATTCTGTACTTCTCATGTGCAAGCATCTTTGAGGGGTGTGCTTGCATGCTTCATTATATAATTAGTAAATGGGGAATGGGATGTTTTGTATTTGGATAGAAGTTTTTCTTTCCATTTTAATCCCTCATAGGATTCAAAACCATGGGTGCTGTAATTACTTAGGGGGAGGTGTCCTCTCCATCCTTCTCCTGCCCCATAGCTTCCTTGTGATTTCTTGCTGCAGATCGAGAAGTGTCCCCCCCATATTGGATGTGGTACATAGAGTTCTTTCAGAATTCTGTATCCATTTGTCAGTATTGCTTGCTACTTCCCAGAAACTGCCTTTCCCAATTTTCTTTTCATAAATTATTGTGGAGCATGTTTGTGATCTCTGCAGAAGAAAAATATTGTATGCAAGTAGATTAGGGGAGGAAAAAATTGACAGAGAAAACCAGCTTCCTATAGATACTGGATTTAAATATGGAACAGTAGTGCCAAGTCCTTCCATCTCCATTGCAAAAAAACCACAAAGTTGTTGGTATGTGAAGGATGGACATGCCCAACTCAGCTAATTTAAGTTCTCAAGTCCCTTACACAGTTCACCTTTTTTTTTTTTTTTTTGATGGCTGAACATTCCCATTAAAGCAGTGTTTTCACTCCATAACCTGATTTGAGCTCCGTGCTTTGTTGGTCATAACAAAGGGTCATGAATCTCCTTAAAGCTGATGAGGATCCCAAGGCTGAGAACTCCTACATTAGACCTCCCATAAACAACGTTGAAACCCCCATGAGGCAGCTGTTGGCAAGCTTGCCATTTCTTTAAACCATGTCTGTTTAACGGGTTTGTGTGTGTTTAGGGGGACTTAAAAGCCTTTTTCCCAGAGAGAGGCCAAATGAGACCCAGAGGCAAATCCCTCATTTTCTGAAATCCTTGGGAACTGGTTCCAGTGCAGTCGTTATAATCCAGCAATTAGCCAGCTAAACAGAAAGAACTTAAACCCTGGCTTGAATTTTTATGTGAGCCCCTCTGAAGCTCAGAATTATGAGTAGGAAGCATGCGCTCACTTGGAGTTCAAGCTCTGCTTTTCTCAAAACATGCCTCACCAATAAATCTAATTATTATTGCCTTGCAGTGAATCTCACAAACAATGCGCTTGGCTGCCTGGTCCACCCACACTAAGTGAAAGAATATGTACATTTTAATTATCAGATTATTTCAATGTTACACAAACACTGTTTCATATTAAATATTTTTACAAACCAATGACATCTGTATTCAGTACTGAGTGGATGGTATTTGTTCCCTGCCTATTAATAKCTGTAATTAATAGCTTTAAAACACCTTGACATTATATGTCACGCCAGTCTCCCCTAAGTAAGGTCACTGTGGAAGTGGGATACTCTTTCTACCGTCATTCCTTGGCTAACATTTTCATCATCTGTATATAACTTCTGCTGAGTAAAGTTTTCAAGGTGAAATTATATAGATCCCTTGAATTTTTAAAATGCAGATGGGGAGAAAGGCTTCATGCCACCCTGTTTCTAAAACCACTTCTGCTCCATGTGTTTAATTGCAAATTTTATAAACTTCTTTAAAGTGACATAACTTTAAATGTTTTAGAAGCAGTGTGGAAACTGTGGCTCTCTGTAAATGAATGTTCAGAAGCTCCTGAGTCATGTGATAAACTGACTCCACACGTGAGGTGTTTGGGTGTAGGCACAGGGTAGGATTTTCTGCTTTGCAGTATTCRGTAGTCACTGTTTTGCTGTTGCCTCCTAAACAGACTCAGGACAGACGTGAGAAGCGCTCTGCGGTATTCGAGGCTGTAGGGCTGGCTTGTCCCAAGGACCAGTTTTACTCAGTGCACAGGCTGCAGGTGGGAAGGGAGCGGAGTTGAAGAGGAACTGGCAAGGAGCTGGGTTGTATCACTTCTCTCCTGGTGTAGACCCTGGAAGGTCCTACATTTGTGGCCCGAATTAGGACAGGCCTCTCACTGCTCTGGTTTGTGCTAGTGCTGGCTGTGCTGGCCCATGGGGCGGCTGTCACCAAGTCCCACGTGCCTCCTGCTTTCCCTGCAGACATGCTGGCCATGGGGAGCTGAGAAACCACCACCAGCTTCGGTTTGTATCTGTTTCTGAAAGCGTTAGCACTGGACAGTGCATGATCTTTTACATACCTGGCCTTTTCAGTTCACTTTTGCATGGTGAGATGACAAGGGTTGAGGGGGGGGAGGCTCGGCTGCAGATACACTGACCCGCAAGGTGCATGTTGTCCTGCTCTACTTGTTGGGTTTCTCTTGTCTGGAAACACCTGTGGGGCTGGAATAGAGGCAGGAGGGCAGGAAGRTGATGTGCCAGGCTAGGACCCTTATGGGGTTACGCTTGCACTTCCAACACATCTGGCAGTGCTACAGGCCATACCAGCTGCATGCAGTGCAGGCAGCGTTCTGTGAGAGAGAGGAATAAGATTCCATTAAAACCTGAGATGCTGCTTGTTCTGAAGAAATAGGTGTCGGGAAGGTTCATTCTGAGGTATGCTAGTCACCTCATGACAGCAGAGCGTAGCGATGTGTTTCTTCCTGTACCTCAGGGTTGAATTACCCAAGTCTTTGTTTCTTAGAGGGGTGAGGTAATRGTTTAAGCTCTAGGACAAAGTTCATTGATTCCCATCTTTGCTGCGAGACAAGCTTCCTTCTGGCTTTAGGCAAATTGTGCATTTGCAATTGCATAAAATAGCAAATATTTCCTTACTTTTATTGATGATACCTGATGCTCTAGGTAGGTGGGAGCAGCCTGGAGAATGTAGGGCACGCTGTTGCTCTTCTTCAGACCACACAGCAGGTACCCAAGCTTTTCAAGCAGGAGGGTTTGCTCTCTGCTGCTGCAGAGCTCAGGTCTTTGGTTATGAAACCCATCTTTGCCTTAGCAYGGACAGGGCTGCTGTTTTTCCTTGGCTACCTTCCAAGAAAATGCCTATCCAGGCTTTGAATCCCCTAGCAAGAAGTGGACCCTCAGTTCTGTGGAGAAAGGAGGCAGCAGGCACAGCCCGCTATGGCGTGGCGTGAGGGAGGGGACGTGCTGATGTCCGGTGGGAGTGTAAAGCTGCTGTGCAGGGCTGCCGGCGGGAGGGGTTTGGAGCAGGTGCCAGACCCAGCTGCCGGTGCTGGCAGGAGCCCTGGTGGGGTCAGGGTCAGGAGGGGATGGCCAGGACCTGGTAGGGATAGTGGTTAGTTTGACTCTGCAAGCTTCTGCTGCTGCTCTCCTGTAACATGGAAAGGCCATGACTATTTAGTGTGCTTCTGAGAGGACACACTGAATGAGAGAAGCCTGYGTGTGTCTTGGGACCGTGTGGAAGAGTTTGGGAGGAATGGCGCATGTAAGGAGGAATTCTCAGAGAAGAAAACTTCCCCTTGAGCTCAAGGATGAGAGAATTTGGGGGGATAAGGGGWCAGCAGTGAGAAGGCTGGAAATGTGAAAGAAGCTGTGGTCCAGTTGGTGTGGGCTAAGAGACTGTGGCAGGGCAACTTCTGTCACCTCCTCATCRGCTGAGCAGACCTTCTCACCAGCATCTCGGACCAGAGCTTTCCTCATTCCCCTTTAAACCTTCTGAAATATGGTAACTATGAATATGTGCTGTAAAAAGCAGTGTTTGTAGAGCACATTGAATCAAAAGGGCTATGTAACTGCTAATCTTAATGAACGCAATTCATTAATGGTAACTGAACACCAGAAAAAGAGCAAGAGTTTTGTGGGCTTTCTTTCTGACACATGCTTCTCGGACCACCTACTGAACAGTGTATTGCTCTGCAGTTGCCTGCTCCACCCTTTGCATGGTGGGATCCCAGTTGTATTCTTGTATGTTCTGGAACTGAAGAAGACACAAAACAATCTACAGAGCAGATTACTTTAGCTGCTCTTACAAACCTCTCTCTGAGTAGAGTTGGCCTACAGTGTTAACATACTGGAGGATAAGCTCTTTATGATCTTTTCTGGCTTACTGGAAGATGGTTGTGTGTAAGGAAAACTATAGCAGAATTCTTGTGCATTGGGAGGGCAGAGTTAAAATAACCAGTGCGTTAATGGCCGAGGAAAACAGTTTCTTGTAAAGTGCACAGCCAGGGCTGGTTCTTTGGCGTGTTTCTCCTGAGCGTGGGAAAAGTGTGTGTTTGCATGCGCATGCGCGCACACATGTGTCTGTGTGTGTGTGGAGGTGGGAATAAAGTTGCTAATTTGTTGCTGACGTGATAGCAACATAGCACTTCTTTGTACATTTCACTGAAATACCTTGCGTGGACTCTGTAACAGCATTGTCTAATCAGCCTTTTTTATTTCCTCCTCCTCTCTCCCCCTCCTCCTCCTCCAGTCAGCATATGCTGTGTCAGTGCTCAAAGAGTGTGCTAAACTGCGACCTACAGATCCCACCRTTCCTCTCCTGGCTGCCAAGGTCTGCATCGGGTCACTGCACTGGGTAAGCAAGCTGATGCAATTCTTATTATGTAATGGATCAGGTGCTGCAGTGACAGTGTCATAGTGTAGTTGCAGTGGGGAGAAAGGGAATCCCTGTTAAAAATCACACACACATGCATGCCTTTTAAAAAAAAATGAAAATTCCAGCAAGAAATTTTGTGATGAGTCACTGAAATGCATTTTGCTGGCACATTCAACAAAGGAGGAGGGGGGAAAGCCATAACAGCCATTCTGGGGACTACTTCTTCAACTGAGTGTTGAGTTGAATCGGCCACTCTTGTAGCCCCTGGAAGACAAAAGTTAATAAGTGGACTGTGAGACAGTTCAGGTCTGCTGGACGACTCAGTCCTTTGTTCTTGAAGTTGCTGTGTGAGTGTGTTCTGTTCTGGATGTGTTAATGTATGCCCYAGAAGCAGAGTAGGAGTGGAAGTCTGTGCCTGTGAAATTCTGATTATCCCAAGGAGCAGAAACATCTGTCAGTCTTCTGCTGCTTGGTTTAATTAATTGAATGGCAGCCTGCTGTTTTCACCTGTCCTCACCACGAGGTGTCCCTGCAGTCAGTGAAGGATTATAATTGCTAATATAAGTAAAACAAAGATGCAAGAAAGCATGAAAGAAAATACCAGAAGAATCTGTCCAGATTCTGGTGAAAAGTTGTAGGGGCTAGATTTGCTGTTGTGTCCTCCTACCCCCTGCCTCCCCATCCTCTACATCCCTATCTGGTGAAAGTTGGTACCCAGCTAAACTTAATTGAGTTGTATCAGTTTATACCACCGTCAGCGTGGAGATCTGGTTATGTATGTTTTYGAATGAACTATACTTTTCAAACTATAATGGTTAAACTTGTATGTGAGTCAGCAAAAACTGGGAATTATCCTGTTCTAGGAAAAATCTTTCAGGTCTGAGGGCCTTGAGGGAATCCTTGCTGAACTACCCAACCTACCTCTGTTCTCTATATAGAGCAATTTAACTCTCTTGTACCCTTAGCTCAGTATCTAAATTTTGAGTGCTGAAAGTCATTCAGTGGTATAAAATAACATTCACAGTGAATGGTGGTTTTTTTTTTTTCATAAAGCAAATAAGTTTGTTTTTTTTCCTGATTCTTAGAGATGTTAAAACAATATGAAAGCCAGGCGTTACAACTGTGTTGAACACTTATTAGTGTCTCTGATGAAGTTTTCAAAGCAAGATCAACTTGTCATTAGTCTAAAACATCATCAAATATATTGATAATTTTTACTCTGTAGGCTCTGAAGCTAGAAGAACTTCATGGGCTAAATTACTGCATTCACTTGTTGCTGTAGTGGGGGACTGCAAGACCCTGACAGCTTCCCCTGGCAATTCTGCTGTCTCAATGATTGCCAGGAGGCAAAAAAAATTAAAACCGAGCAGAACAGTTGTGTTAAATGTGAGGAAAATCTTTCTCTGAGATCAGGCTAATTTTTGTCTAGGAGCCTGAATTTTAGTATAGGAGACAAATGTGGGATATCTGTATTGCAAATAAATATTTTACTTTTCTGCCTTCCTGCTCTGTGAACGTGAATCCAACAAGGGGAATGCACTGGAGCCATGAAGCCAATGAGGGAAGACATTCTGTTGGACRTGATTACTTAGAAASAAGGAAGAACTGTTGGGAATGTGAAGTTTGGGGGCAGCTTTGACTGCAATGACTAYGGGGTGGTGAAGTTCAGGATCCTGARAGAAGGCAGCAAGGCAAATAGAATGGCCCATTCAGACGTGCTTAGACTGACTTTGACCACTTCTAAACACAAACAGTGATTTCAAGAAGGCTGTGGTCCCTTGATGCTTGCTAAACATGTGACCTCTGCCATAACTAGCCTTTGRACAAAATTGAAATACAGTGAATGCACCTTGTGAGACTACATGCTAAAATCAAGATCCCTGGGATGTTCTTGTGTTTAACAGGAGCAGTGAAGTTTGAATGGAGGCATTCTACCAAACACTGGGTCACTGATGTGTGTTGAGGTGAAAGGACAAGATTTCTGTACTGTGAGAACAGAAATGGCATAGAATCCCTTTTCTTTCATGTGCTACCCTGATGTTTATGCAGCTCTCCCTGTTGAGGACTAAATTTCAAATGGAGCYATTAAAGTCTGCTGACTGATGGATGAGGAGTTGAATGTGAAAGTGTGAGCCTAAATGGAAGATGCTGCTGTGCTGGGAAATGGGCAGAGTCAGGATTTGTCCTTCTTGTTGGTGCTTTCCCCAACATCTCTGGATCTGCCAGCACATAAAGAATACCTTGTTACAGAGACACTTAGAAARGAAGGTGAGACTGTAATTCAGTCACAACTCTGTCCTCAGGCAATCCAGTATCTCCAGACTTTTCATACATGGCAGAGCTGATAAAGCAACAGTCTAACCCTAAAAAATAGGAGAAAGAAGCRAAAAATGAGCTGGTTTTGATTATTGCAAAGTAAGAAGTTTTTTCCTTTATCTACTGCTTTTTTCATTGTGTGAAACACTTTTCAGTGTGTTTCAGTCAGACTTTGGCTCAGAACTGGGGTGCAGTGTGAAATACAAACATGGTTTCACAAGAGGGTAATTTTACTGCAGTTATCTAGAGTGCAACTTTATGAATTAAAAGCAAATAAAAAATATTCCTCTCYCCTCTTCCTTTCACTCAGTGGCCTATGCTCTACCCTGATACCAAACTTGATGATGGTGTAGAAGATAATTAGGGGAGTCAGAGGGAAATCAGAGCATTTTTTAAAAGAACTGAAATAATAGGTTCCCACATCTCACAGTCAAAGGGATGCTTCTGATATTACTGGCAAACTCCTGTGCCTAATAAAGACCTTCCTGCTTAGCAGAGCTGTTTTTCTAAATGTCATCCTTACAGTAATTATTTGCATTTAAATTACATGGCAATCAAATCAGAATTGAATCATTTAAACTGGAAGTGAACAAGCTGATCAATGCCAGTATAAATAGAAAGAAGGATAGACACGGCACGGGAACAGTCTAATGGACAAATATTAACAGTTACAAATACTCAAATATATCTTCCTTTTCAGAACATATAAAATACGATTAATTTCTCAGTTAGAAAATAGATCTATGTACTTGATCGCTAGCTAGGCAGGAAAAGGGTGAAATCAGATCACCATTTATCCAAATGAAACAGCTAATTTATATGTCCTGCATCTGTCTACTATATGCTTTTGGTGCAGTATTGTATGCAATTTGTTTATGGTCTGTGGACAAGCAGTACTTTAGTCTTATTTCAGTTACTAGCAATAAAAAAAACAAAAACATTTATGCAGCTGGATAATTACAGCATGTCATGAGGAGCACAGAACAGTTTCTTTCCTGATTAATCTAGTGGTCACTTAACTCRTTTTGCTGGCTTTGTACATGGTGTCTCAGCACACTTTAAGAACCAGGGAAAATAAAAAATTAATTGAAATGTACCATAGTGATTTACAACATTGAGAATGCTCAGATCACATCTATGAAATAATCTCTCAATGCAGAACAAATCAAAGTAAAAATATGCATACATTCATACTATGCCATGCAAATCAATATATTACAGAGCCTGATGTGGAAAAGAACTAAACGCTCCCAGCTTGTGTTGTGACAGTATCACCAGATTATTAGCTGATGTAAATTGGCACCATTCCACTGGCATATTAGTGGCACCATGCTGGCTTACATCAGCAGATGATCTGCCCCATCAACCACTAGCTTTCGGGATTGGGCTTGCAGTAAACAACTGAGTGATATAAGCAATGTTTTGGTTACCTTTTTCAGAATTACAGGTTTTCACAAATTAAAAAAAAAAAAATGCAGAATGATCAGGAAATCAATACTTCATTAATTCTAAAGCTTAAGCCATTTGTCTTGGAGGACCAAAAAACTCCAAAACTAGTGCACCTATATAGACCACACTTGTCTGGTTAGGATGCAGTTGGACCTGTACTTAATAAAGCTCATGAGATACAGAAKTTTTCAGCAAAGTTGGAACTTTTATACTGCAGCTAGCCCATTGCACAGGTGTTTTAAATGTCTTTGCAGTGGGCTCAGAATTACTTTTAAGGCATCWTGCTGCCTAGCCTTCCAGTTTGCCAGGGTTTCAGCACAAGTTTGCTGAACTCATGTGTGAATGATTCTAGCAAGGGAACACAAAGCTCATTTGTGTTTAGCTGTTTAGCTAGCTGTCCTTTAGCTTTCCAGAATGCACTGTGAAGTCTTTGACTATTGAAGTTCAGAGTATTTTTTAAAATTTTCATAGGAAAGTTGATGTAGCTTACAGTAAAATATGTCCATACTGAGGTTGTCCTGCCTTGGTCCACTATAAATTCAGAGTTCCACTTACTAAAAGGCTTGCTGCAATTTGCTCTTTCACTCAGCCTTCCCTGGCACAGCCTCAGCTGAATGCTCACTTGCCTATTTTGGCAGTGACTTTGAGTTGCAGCATGAGTAGTTGTTTTTAATATTTTAATAGTACACTACTGTTAATTTCACTACTAATCTAGGTTTTCCAGGACCCTGTTACAGCAGGTGTTATGAAAATACTAAAATCAGAACTTCTGCCTACAGGCAAGTATTAAATACTGAATTTCTCCATTTTAGGAGCCTTATTTAAAGGCATTTAGGGTTACTATGAGGCTTTCTTGTGCCTTTTACTCCATTGATTTCAATGGAGGCACGTTGAAAGCTTTGTAAATGCACATAGAGTCAAATGGACTATAGTCCTGGGATAGGCTTGAATCTTCTAGGACTCTGGTCTGACAGAGTAGAAAGATACGAGGCATGTTCTTACTATTTTCATTCTCCCTCAGTTGATACAACAGAGATAGTGTTGTTGTGTTGTGTAGCACCAAATGGTGCCAATATTATCAGCTAGTATGAGCTTTTGGACGGACTTCACCCTATGGCAAAAGTTGCAGTGCAAGATGGTGCTGTGCCTCTCAGATATTTCCCTCATTTCTTTTAACKCACCGATCCTAGTGTGCAGAGTGAAGTGCTCTGCTCCAGCACTTTACTGGGAAGACAGAGATCATGCCATCAGTCAGGGAAAGGGAGAGCGGGGTCGGGGCAGGCCAGACCATGCATGCAGTCATAAAAAGTGAGTAAGACATACCATGAGGTCAATACATCATGGTGTGTGGCAGGGGGGAGGTTGGCAGGATGTGGATTTAGAGCTGCATGCTTCTGAGGTAACAGTTTATCATTCATTACTTTCACAGACCACTTAATCCGAGAGTGCTTCTCTCTCCTTCTGTCCGTTGTTGACCCTGTCACTATAGATAATAAATGCTGTGCATGCGCTTGTACCCAGTCACCTAGGAGCCCTGGAGTCGCATGGAAATGCCTARGTCTTACTGCAGTATGAATAATATTGAAAGATCAAATCTGTCCCATTATCGGAGTTATTCTGCCTGCTGAGCAGAGACTCTAGAGGACTGACATCTCTAGGGCGAGAGACTACTGAGAAAGCAGTGAATGGTAAGGATCTACTAGAGTTTTCTTCCATCTTTTAAAAGACTTTCTTGCTTACATCACAGCTACTGTTATTGGGGCAATCCCAAGGGTTTTAGACATCAAAAATGACCAAGAATTTGCCTTCTATACTCTCCCTTGTGAACAAACCACTATTGCTACAGTGGAGGAAAGGCCCAAGTATTCCGAAGTGCTGGGGGCTGAGCTTACATGCAGAGTAAGTTGGTGGGCTTAGAACTGGTGACACGTGGCGAACATGCTGACTAGACCAACAATAGAAAGCACAGGATTTTTTTTTCTTGACATACGTAACATGATTCGCTTTGTATGCTGGAAACAGCTGTGGGACAAAACCTTTCCATTATACTAGGCCTTAGTGGCTACTTTCTTCCTAAGCATTTTTCCTCTTCTYATTCTCTTTTCCCGATATTTAATTTTTTTCTCCTTTTTGAATTAGTCTCTATACCTACAACCCAGTATAATGAAAATGATAAGAGGTCAGTCCAACTAGTTAATATTATGCGTAATTTTGTGTAGATAACCCTTTCCGTAGGATTTGGGTCTCTTATGTGCTTGGGTATCACTCAGTCTCACTGGTGTCCAGACTCCTCTGCTTCACTAACCTTGTCTGCTGTCCTAAGTCCAGTGTCACTTGATGTGTTTCCTGCCTCCTCCCTTGTGCACTACTCTTCTTCGGTGCAGTAAGGTGCCATTTCCATGCTGCTGTACATCATCAATTTGCTTGCCCTCAATTGTTCTAAATCCATGCTGGTGAGAATTGCAGCTCCCACTTACAGTCCTGGAGGGTGTTGATTCAGTGGGGTAAGGCTTGAGCTTTTCTAAAAACAAGCTGGGTGGCAGTTGGAAACCAGCTGGGTGGCAGTCGGCCAGGGGACAGCACCTGCTGTTCCCCMCTCCCTTGTCAGTATGCCCCCAGGCTTGGCTCGAGCACACACCAAAACCTGCGGTCAAATAACAAGGGTGGCTGGAACAGCCACTCTCTGTTTCAGGGAAAACATCCCTCAGGGTTACGTAGCTAACAACTGTTCCTTTTCCATCAAAGATGATGGAAGGGGGAAAAAAAACGCCAACCCCACAGTATTATAATATTATTGGTGTCAGCTCACAGTTTGGCAGCCTGTCTGTCTCCAGGTGCCAGGTGTGTGTTTGTTTCTGGTGTGGTGGAGAGGTTGCTTAGCTAGTGCTTCCAGGTGCCTCCTGACAGCTTATACAGCTTGAGTTCAAAATACAAAAAGTTCTTTTTAGGTTGTTTTTCCCCCACACCTGCTTTCTGAGCTTTCTTCCATGCAGGTCTTGGAGACAGGGAGCCTCTCCCTGCAACCTCTCCACCAGCTATTCAGTGCAAAGTATGCAAAAGAATGTAAGAACAGTAAGGGCCAAATTGGAGGTATAGCAGTGTGGCTTTGAGASTTTGTTTTTTGCTTGCTTCTGTGAGAATAACCAGTAGTGATTCTAAGGAGACTGAATTCAAGCTGTTACCGGCGCTCTTGATGCCCAAAGAAGTATCTTTTCCATGGTGTTGGGAGCTGCCGTTGGCGCTGCTAGTGACCAGGTAACAGCAGTACGCTGTGTATTTCCTAATCATAAAGCAATGCTGTGCCATGCCTGCTGTGGGGGAGGACATGTGGCATGCTGTGGCTTAGAGCTTACTCGCAAGGGCCTGTAAGTTGCAACAAGAAGTTTTGATCCATGTTCCTTGCCCTTCCAATGCAGTGTTGTGTCACCTTAAGATTGGAGTCCTCTGAAGTGAATGAACCATTTAGGTTCCCTTCATATTGAGGCTGGCCCCTGGCTGTGCAGTAGGAGTAGGAATGGACATCTTGATTCTCCTGATAAGCTTTCTGCCACTCAGCTCACTTCTGTGTACCTCGAGCTCACAACTTCTGGGAGTCCCATGGGGTGCGACTTCGCATACCCAGCACCACATGGGGAGAGGAAAAAGGGAGAGCAGCTCCTGCTGCTTCAGGTCATGTGGCAGCATGCAGGAGCTGCAGTTGAGAATGGTTGTATCTGGTGGGACTCCAGAAGGGTTGGTGCCTCATTTGGAGGTCTTCCCCCCCTCCTTTTCCCATTGGTACAGCACAGAGTGGAGACATCTCATGTGCTTAAGGGCCCCCACAGACACAGCTTTACTGGCAGATCACAGCTCAGGCTCACTACTGGTCCGTCACTCAGGTGTATGGAAAGAGAGTTTTCATCCAGACTGCAATCTGGTAGTCCTTGCAATTTAGTTGGTAGCCCCAAGTATGCCCCAAGGGGGGTATTCCTGTTTCAGTTAGTAGTTTCCAGATTCATCGCTGACTAGACAATCAGCAAGACTGATGCACTAGAGAGTTGAAACCTCACAGTGGGTGACATGAGTGAAAGGTTTGGCTTTTCCCACTTACCCAGGATGATTGAAGAGTAGGAGAATGGGAGAAGAGAGGGCAGATGGCAGCCACAGCAGGGCTGGCAGGGGAAGTAGCTGAGTGCTGTAAGAAAGAAAAGCAAATGCTCTCATAAACAGAACCAGCTGTGCTGGAGTTTGCAAGGCCACTTATTTTGAAAGTAGCCTTCAGCTGACCCAAGTTTGCATTCATGAGAATCTTTGTGGCTGATCAAAGTGCCATTAGTGTTTAGTATGAATAAATGTTTACAAGAATGTTTGTGCTAGCAGTGCTCTTTCAGACATTCTGAAAAGCTGTGGATTTAATTATTCGTACAATAGATTAATCTGACACAGGTGGCCCTGGATAACTAGCAGGCAAGAAAGCGGAATGGTGTTTTATGGTGCTGATTTATGYAGTGTAGGCCATCAGTCAGAGACTGGAAACACCATCAGGTGACCATTCAGAGAAACAATGCAGCAAAATCTCTCCAATTTTAAATGTCTCTATTTCAACTCCAAACCTTTCATTTAATYTCTTTTTTCATACACTACCCACCCCTACCCTTGTTTCCTACTCATTAGAATTCTTTGCATAGCCCTTTTCTTCATCTAGTGGAGACTTCTTGGATGAAAGTGTGTGTGGGGAGAAGAAGAGAAACAATGAAGAAAGAGGGCGGGAATATAGCTGTTTATGGTGGCAAAAGAGGTGCATAATTAATTTTCTGGCTGCAGAGATTYCGTGTCTTATATAGAAGTTCCTGAGAGCTGAAGAATTCAGTTATTGTTTCATGGGAAGGGTTTTTTGTTGGTGGATGTGATTTTGGTTTTGTGCGTGGTGTTGTTGTTGTTGTTGTGTTTTGTTTTTGGTTTTTTTTGTTTTTTTTTTTTTTTTTCCTGTGTGGCAAGTCATGGGACATTTTCTTCTTCCATTGTCCTAGGCTCTAGTCCAGAACACGCTTCAGTATGTGGCAGGGAAGTCAGTAGGACTACTGACAGAATTAAGAAATCTCCTGGAACAAATCTCAGTCTTCCTATGTGATCAGAGTTTAAAGGGTCTCATCTGAGCATCATTGAAGTCAGTAGAACTATTCCAGTGTTTTCAGTAGACTTTGGATTATGTGGTTAAAGACAGTCCTTGCAATTTAGTTGGTAGCCCCAAGGGGGTATTCCTGTTTCTCTTAGTAGCTTCCACATTCATAGTTGACTAGGCAATCAGCAAGACTGTAATGCTTTCATAGTGCTTTCAGGGAAGAGTTTGATGATAAAATATATGGTTGTCATTGGGCTGATTGATCTGAGGTTTCAGAAATGTGGGAAGTATTGGTCTACATCTAGTTTGAATTGTATGGCCTCAGGGAGCTGTACAAGTRAGGAGAAGACCCAAGCAATGGAGACTGCCTCTTTGCTTGCCCTTTTCAGCCTTTCTTCATGCTTACATTAACAGTAAATTTTTTCTTATGTTTGATAACATCTAATAAATACCAKCTCCTTCGTTTATGAAGTTGTTAATTAATGTTGTCACCTGAATATTTTCAAGTGCTGTAACTAGGAGGCCCATTGACAGGATGGGCCTATCTATCAAGTCAAATAGATTCTGTTCATAGGTAGTATATTAACAGATAACTGCAGAAGAGAAGTTTCTGGTCACTGGTAYGTTTTGATTCCAGAACATTACGGGTGACTCCTTTTAGATGTTAAGGAACTATGAGGTGCTGAAGTCTGACAAAGCTGAGTATTAAAAGAGCGCGTTTCAGTTATGTCTGCAGTACTTGTGTCTAAAACAGTCGGATTTCAAACAAAAATGTATTTCCTCAAAATTAAACAACCCCATCCCAGAAAGTCAGTTGTCATGTAATAAAAGTTACCCAAAGGAGTTTTTTTCAGATAGTGTAATGKTGTCTGGTTCTTCCTTAGGGATAACTCTGATTATGGTTGACAGGATCTGCAGACTATCTTGTACAGAAATGAGGTCTTCCTGTAGGCTCTGTGTCTTTCAAGGATTAATTACAGCTTTTGTCCGTACCTCTCCAACCTACATCTTTCCAGATACGTACAGTCTACAAGTGTTAGCCTTTTCTACGTATAATGGGTGAGTGATGTTAATGAGAGTTTAAGGGTAGAAATGGGGAACACTCTATAATAAAATACTCAAATTATTTTTTGTTTAAAATTATCATTAAGTCAGATTTTAAAGATACTAAAACTTTATATTTTCATTAGACTTAGATCTGTGTGGGCAGCTGGAAAGAAGGTTGGGGGGAGCAGTCTGTACTTAAGTATTTCACCATTTTGGAGGCTGATCCTGAGAGGTCATGACTGCTTTCTCTTCCCATTACAATCTGTAATATAAAATGCATTTTCAAGGAAATTGTGTCTTTGCAAAAGATGCAAAATGTGGCTAGTACAGCATGAATTACTAAGGTAGTGTGGTATTTCAGATAAAAATTTGTGTCCTGAATTTGSTGCCCCCCTTCCTGTGGCAGCAGAACTGCAAGCAGCAGCTGAACTCAGCTTGCAGYGAAATGCTTTCTTGTTTTACCCTTGTAATGTTTTAAAAGGAAGTAGAATTTGCTAAGGTTTAAAAACACCGTACAGCAAAACTAGATGGTCTTCCTTTGAGAGAAGAAACTTGTCAGACCTTTCAATGTACTGCTAGGATAGTATATAAGTAGTCAGTTGGTCCAACATTTGTATTTAAGGTTGCATGATTGAAGCGTGCCTGAAGGGGAATATAAAAATAAGATAGCGTCCTTCATTAACCTTAAACATCTGGAAATAGTTTGGGGTGGATACTTGAAACAAAACCAAAATTTTTCTCAAAACTGTGCATGTGCACCAGGGTCTGCTAATCTGACCTTCTACATCCTCCTTTCTGTGAGTGTTTTCTGTGATCACTGAAAGGCCTTGTATGAATGGCTGTCAGATCACTTACAGGTAAGTTTAATGGGGTAATCTTATTGAAGCAAGTATAGAGGAAATGCCTGTAAGTCTCAATCTACCTGTTTTGCAGCTGGAAGAAGGAGAATACTTTGCTAAAATGGTGATAGACCTGGGTGAGGCTGCTGGAGAGTCCCTAGCAAAGGGTTACCTGGCACTGGGCCTGACATACAGTCTTCAAGCTACTGATGGTGAGTTATCCTGTTTGTCAGGTACGTTGTATGGAGAGCATCTGTTCAAAGTCTTCAGTGCAAGCAGTGGAAGTTTATTAGAAACTCTGCTTTTAGTGCTGACTGGACATGAAAAGCAATCAGATTGCAAGACAAATGGGAACTGTTCACTTGCTCTTCTGTGGTAATAAAAGTGAAGTTTTTAGGTAAAGGAAGAAATGCAAATCATTACTTAGGAAGTGATAATCTGACTGTAGCTGACAATGCTTGGTGTGCTTTACTTGAATATTKATAATACATTCCTTTCACTTACTTACACAACAAAAAGTCAAACTTTCCATCTATTTTCATATTTTTGTCACCCACTCGTAAATCACATAAAGAAATACAATCCAAGAACTGGAGTCAGAAATGCCTGACTTCAGTTCCTGGCATGATACTGATTCCCCACAGAGATTCAACCTCTCTGTGATGTTGTTTCTTCCTCTGCTTAGAAGTAAACAAGATAAAAATATCTACCTCACTGGTACGTGTAGATGTTGACTAGATACAGACCACTGAATGTAAGAAGTATTTTATTTTAATGTTGCTTGCTTGGGTTTTGAATGACTGGACAATGGGCTCCTGCAGACTTGGTGCCTGGTAGCCAGAAGGGCTTGAAGTCCCAGTGTTTGGGAGAGTTTTAGCTCTGACCTTCATCAAGCTCACAGGTGGGAACAGTCTTTGTTTCTTCTACGACTTCTAACATAGGTAGAAGGCCTTCTAACAYAGTTTATTTGAATAATGGCTGAGCTAGTGTGTTTCCTAATCAATTTGGCAGTCCTGCCCACATGCAAGCAATGGCTTTTCTGTCAGATGGGTCCCATAGAAACGAACCGACTTCTTCCAGTAAATGAGCCTGAAACAAAGCTAAAATGACTGTATGGTATCATGGAAGTATGCTGGCCTTGCAGGTTACACCAGAATTCTGCAAGGCATGTGTATGAGGAAGTGGCTTGTGCTCTTCAGTAGTGTAAGTTGGTGTATTTTTTCAGCCAGCCATATCTGATCAGCTGTTCTGAGAACTGCTTTCCAACATGGAGGCTAACAGGCACTGTAGCTCTCTTCAGTTCTCCATTTCTCTGCCTCAGAATAGTTCCCCCTAGAAARTTCCTATCAAGAAACATATGTCCTTCCTAGCCTGAACTTTCTCATATATTTTTTTTTTTTTTTTTTAAGTTCATTAAACATTGAGTTCTGCTTAACAGCCTAGCTTTCTAGGGCATTTTGCCTAGATTTTGTTTAAACTGTCCCTAAAGCTATACAAGATCCCGGAGACTGTTGTCAGAGATAGSTTTTCTGTGTTAGCCCATTATGATCTTTGTTATCCTCAGTATGGGAAGAAGGTGGTTTCTAAAGAATGGAGTTGTAGAGGCATGTGCTGTACTCTGGCTCTAAAAATACTTTGGTGCAGCAAAATGCGAGTTGGAAACTTTTCTTCTGGAAGAGAAGTCTTATCTGAGTTTTCAAGAGATTAGTTCAGATGTTGTAACAAGTGTCCTTTTTAATGTAAAAGAAACAGTCTTCACAACAACTGCCTTGGATTTTTTTCCAGTTTAGGATCTGATTTATGTTGTGAAACAGCGGAATATCTGCCTTCTCCTCGTATCTCCAGCCTTTAAGTCAATAGGGCCAGTCACTCATTTATTTGAGGGAAATCTGAAGAATATATTTCCATCTTTCAGGTTATAGTTTAATAAAATGGATTAAGTCCTTCAAAAGCATACTTATGATGATCATGAATATGGAACAGCGTTTTACTAGAAAATGTCAAATTTGCACTAACGACATTTTTTCATTAGCATCGTTAAAAATAGCTTATCACAGTGAGGAAGCAAGAGTAGAATATGCTGAAACGAAGATAGCAACTCCCCTACGTAATCCTGCTTCATGCTGTCAATCTTGTTTATCATTGTGTTTATAGCAGTTCATAGTGGCCTATGCAGAAACACAGTCAAACATCTGTGTATATATATGATTTCCATAACTTTCYACTTGAGCTGACTTTCAGTGAGTTAGCATTTTCAATGGTAGGTAAGTGTTTCAGAGACACTTGACCAATTGCCTTATAAAGYTTACAGCATTATATCAAGATGCCTTCCATCCAAGGTTAGGCTTTCTTACTTAATATATCCTTTTAGTAAATATTTCTCCTCCTGCGTGACAAAGGCACTGAGGTGTTGTATTAAAGCCTTTTCTTTGTGACCTGCAAAAAGCACTTGCTAAAAAGTGGAGTCAGAACAGAGAATCCTACTGAATGACAGTTCAAAGAACTTGTGGGAGCATTTGATAAAAAGTTACTTTACAATTATTAGATTTACTCCTGGATGAAATAAGACTTCCTGAAACTTAKGCTGGGTAGTGTGTGTAGCTTCCTTGTTCTTAATGCCTAATTTACATGTTTCTTGAAATAAGTCTCATTGAAGTAGCTGAAAGATGTGTCCTCAGAGGAAGTCATTGCCACTTTTGCCTCACTCTTAGAAGCACAAATCTCCTGTTTGTACAGAATGTCCATCTATTGCTATGCTAAATTTTCTGCGGATCTGTTCCCAATGGGTCAATGTCAACAGCAAACCTTTCTCTTCCTCTTGTATTTCCAGTTTTGACATAAGCTGTATTGTCAATTTTGCCTCCCTTAGGTCTGGTGAAGAATCCATTGAAGACAGGGGAAGGTGAGATGAATTTAACAAAGGCTAAAGAGGAAAGACCAGGTTGAGAATGCATTGTGAAATACAAGTGCTCTTCTTATCTAACATCACCACCTCACATCTTGTGAAATCTTTGTAGATTTAACAGACCCTCACTCTTTCAGAGATGAGAGTGTGTGCTGTATCTCTGTTTTCATTTAGAATTTTGGTATAAGGCCACGGATCAGGGACTCAATTGCAAAGTTTTTCTACCAGTCCTTGTGGATTTTATAAATAATCAGTATATTGACAGCACCGGTTGATGTTTTAAAAAAAAAAAAAAAAAAAAWTTAGACATTGCTTATTAGTGAACARACCCATCATTTTTGCTTCTGGCGATCACAGTCAACACATGCAATCTTTTATTATAATTCTGGGTACTATAACTGTACACCTTGCTGTATTAGGTATCTTAAGACAAGGGGAAGTTTTTTGAAACCCATTGATATATGCAAAAGGGTGCATGTGCATTGGTGGTTTAGTTTGGAAGAGAAATGTATTTTTGAAGTCCATCTCTCCATCATCCCCACTTCTGTTGTGATTCACATAATGGAACAGTTTTGCACAACACAAACAGAATTCTTTCCCATAAAACTAATGTGCTGCATAAATAGACCTGATTATGCTGCAGCTGCTAATGGGTKTTCAGTCTGTGGGACAAGACTAGAACTATACCCCTGTCCCTGTGTTTGTAGTGCTGATGTTGATCCTCAGCATTAAGTGTTTCACTCCATGCATTCACACCTACTGTGCTGCACCTGCTYACTAACACAGAACTTGCCCTCCTGGGTTTTCAAATGTGACTTCTGAGCTTCGTATTTAGGTACCAAAATGTTGCTGAAGATCCTGTTGACTTTTGGTAAGGCTTAAGCTCSTTTAAAAACCCAGAGTGCTTTAGAAAATAAATCTTGGGCTCCTAAGGTGGCATTTKCAAAAGTACTCTATCTTACAGGAATAACTGCTAAAGTTTCAGAAACTTAAAATCYCCTGTGCTCTCTGCCTTACTGTGGTCAGATTGCTTTGCAGGTTATTTTAATCCAAGTAATAAGTCATACTGTGTGTTAGTTGGTAGAACTGCAGCAGGCATGCTCACAGTGGGTAAAGTTGGGCAGAGGCTGAAGAATTCATTAGTGCTGTCAACATTGGAGAATGGAGCACAACTTTTAGAAGTTTAGTCAGACCTACGTAATTCTGTCTCCTTGGTGCAAGCTTTTCTTTGTCTGAAGTGAGAGCTTTTCCTTGATACAAGTGAGTTGCAGTGACGACGACGACTTTGAACAATTCCAGGGCTAGGGCATCCACAACATCTCTGGGAACATCTCTGTCTTGTCACCTTCATAGTAAAGAATTTCTTCCTTAGATCTAATCTACATCTTCTCTCTTTTAGTTTAAAACCATTACCCCTTGTCCTATCACTACAGGCCCTGGTAAAAAAATCTCTCTCCATCTTTCTTATAAGCCCCCTTTAAGTATTGAAAGGCTGCGATAAGGTCTCCCCGGAGCTTTCTCTTCCCCAGGCTGAACAACCCCAACTCTCTCAGCCTTTCTCCATAGGAGAGGTGCTTCATCCCTCTAATCATTTTCATGGCCCTCCTCTGGACCTGCTCTAACAGGTTCATGTCTGTCTTTTATGGGGGCCCCAGAGCTGAACCCACTACTCCAGGTGGGGTCTCACRAGAGTAGAGCAGAGGGGGAAAATCACCTCCCTTGACCTGCTGGCCAAGCTTCTTTTTATGCATCCCTCCCAAAATCACTTTTCATTGCTTTTTTTCTAATTTATCTCCTTTAGCTGTAAAGGCCCTGYAAATGGCATGGTTAACTTGCAGCATCAGCTCTCAGTATTGTCAAACACACATTTCAACGTGTTTATCCAAGTCAATCACAAATCTAGAGATGGACAACCAGACTTCCAACTTAGTTGTAGCTGAAGATGCAGCTCATATTGTGCGAGGTGGGATTCACATGCTGTTTCCTGGTAGTGCAGAGGCAAAGCTAACTAGTTGTAGAGTAATCACTTCATTCCTGTAATGTATTTTGTGCTCTTTCTGACTACAAGCTGAACAYCAGTCAAATGTCTTACTAGGTGGAACCTAAAAGTTCTCCTAGCTTTTCCATTTGATGTTTATTTTTGGGGGCAAACAGTAAAATTTCTTTCAGTCTTCCTCATTGTATGGCATCTCCAGAACTGCTCTGTAACTTACATAAGGAATCTTGTAGTTTCCATGAGAAACAGAATCTGACATATTTTTCTGGATGAATGCTTATAGCTATGATCAAATCCTTTCCAATGTTTCCTCAAGCATTTTTATGTTTACATCAATCTTGATTCTTTTAATTTTTTTCTAAATTTTCCTCCTCTGTTAACTTTTTCCAGTATTTGGCAGTGGACCTGAATACTCAGTTTAAGCCTATTGAGAGTGAAGTATTTCCAGCTACTTCTAATAAATTCTGCGTTTTGCATGAAAGTCCATGCCTTCAAATTTATTCTTTAAATAGCAGATTTTTTGTTCAGTTTTTACTAGAGTAGGTTTTGTGGCATAAGCAAATTTTGATCTTTATGATTTGGGAAATCCTGAAGATTGCTGTTCCTCCCAAATGAACCTGGTGTTTTGAAGAACTGTTGGAAGATGTAGGAATAAAAAAAGTCTGATCACCATAACTGCTTCGACAAAATGAATTATTTTCAAAGTTTCACTCACTAGCGTGTTGCAGAATCCAAAGAAACTGGTTACCTTTGTACGTCTTGTAGAAGAACACAACTCTTTCTTCTTAGTAACTTTTAAGAATACTTGGATTTTATCTGGTTTTGTTGCTTAAGTATATGCTACTTACTAACTTTCTATTCTGGAGCTTACACTGACTTGATATATGAAGTCAGATATATTCATAGGTGGATATTTACTGATGGATTAACTACTCATCACTACTTTGTGCTGTTGATCAGTAGCTCTCAAATTCAGGACAGGCAGAACAAGAAACAACTGCTATGCAAAATCTGAAAACTAAGAACCAGAACAAGACAGCCAATGTACTTCTGAAAATTATCGCTAGCTTTCCAGATATTCTGGATCTGAAAAAGACATGCTTCTCTAAGCTCTTCCTCTGTTCCCCTTGCTGTTGATGGTGATGATATCTTATGAAACCCTGGCATAACAAGAACTTGATTCTTYTCCTCCTTTTACGGTTTTAACTAGGAATTATTTCACACATTGAGAAGTGAGCATAGTGGGCAGGATCATTTAGTCAAGCAATTAGAGGCACCAAGGAGGGCATTAGTGGCTAATGCCACACCTGAAGTAGCCTAAAAGTCTGTTGTGCTCTCAAGGGAGGTGGTGTGCTGTCAAGGGTTTTGTCATAGAGCTGTAAATTTGGCTCCTGGTGTTCCCTGTTCAACCTGCAACACCCTCCTACGTGAATATGGTGGTGGAGACGGTCTGTATCTGAGTCAGAATGTGCTGCTAGTTACTGCTTTTAGCATATACGCACCAACCTGGCAGAGGGCCTGTTATGCTCTTAGTATCTAGTTAGCGTATGTCTCCTTCTCCTCCCAGACCCCTTCAGTAGCATATGTAAATAAAAAATGCTTCGGCATTTCAGACAGGGAGTTGAGAGAGTCTTTAATATTGAGAATTGAGAATTCAGGTTAAAATACTGGTTTTGTGCTGTTCTTTAAAAACAAAATGGCATGTTTTCCAGCCATGAACACACGCACCACCAGACTTCCATGGTTTTTATGCTCCCAGTTTGAAATACTCTGTGCCTGTGTAACTATTTATTTATTTAATATGAAACATTGAATTCAACTCTTAAATTGCACTGTATCTTGTCCTACAGCTACTCTGAAGGGCACTCAGGATGAATTAAACAAGAAAGCACTTCAGACTTTGGAGAGGTGAGTAGGAATCTTGTGGATACTTGCATTGTGTATTTCTTTGGATGAATTCAGAATAATTGTTGGCTTTAATGTTTTTTTTCTTCTGCATAAGGCTTCCTTGCCTGAAAGTTTAAAAACAGTTCAGTAGATTTCAGCAATAGTCTGTCAAAACCATCCCCGTGATGGCTAAATGCAGTGATTATTTCGTTGAATATCCAAGGTAAGAGTACGTGTTCTGTCACTAAACAGAAATAACCTTAGCCCTAAATTAGCTGCAGTGAGATCTACAGTGCTAGGAGAAGCAGCTTCCTCCCATGATGCTAGCAGGCAAATGTGGAAAGCTAGTTTTGTCTCCATTCCTGTGTGAAGCAGGCTTAAATTCCCATTTCCCTCATGGTGGGAAAGTACCTTCACCACCAGGGTGTAGGCTGCTATGGGGTGACCTGGCATCAGTGCACTTACCAGGGAGGGGACGATTGCTGTCCTAATGAGTGTTTACATGAGCTGTTGTATGAAAAGGGGGCTATGGAGCTAGTGGTACAAAGCAGTCACCACTCACCTGTTTTTCACCACTGTATTTTGTGGGGGAATCTGATCCAATGGTTCTGCCCTGAAAGTATCTGTGAATTAAACCCCTCTGCAACTACAGTTACCTCAAGTAAAATGCTTGGGTTAAAAACCCTTTTTTGTCAGTTCTGTTGTGGTAGAGAGGTGAGGTGTGAGCTTCCTGACCCTGTTATGACTAAGTTACACCGCCCAAAATACACTAGGTGGTGTTTGGGCAGTTAACATTATAAATRTAGATGCCTACAGACTTCGGATGGCAACTAAATGGAAGCTTATAYGGTCTAAGTCTTGGGCAGAAGTATCTAATTCTGGGTTTGGTGTGGTCATAGATACATTATAAAAGTGAAGAAAATTTGAGATCTYTGGTATCTCAAAGTACTGATGTAGCAGGCTGAACATGTTACTGGATCTTAGCTGTTCTTCTGATGCTGAGCAAGGAGGAGTCCAGCATGTTTGTCTTGCACTGATTTTGCAGTGGTTGCAAGAGCATGTAGTAAGCTGAAACCACAGATGTAATTCTGGATATTTACCCTATGGAGATCTGAAAGATAMAATTTTAAAAAGCCATTTATTCATTCACTGTTTAGATCAGGAGTATACTTTAAGTAGCACTAGTTCCTGGACTCCAATGTAATACTTCCACTACTGCCCAATTTTGATGTAATTGCGGTGCTGCAGTGCTTTTAAACTGCATTTATTTTTATCCTTTGACGTTTCCCACTGGCTGYGGCTTGTTTTCATGATATCTTAATTCCAGCTAGGAAGCAGACAAGCTTCTAGCCAAACATTAGATGCTCAAACTTCAGCCAACTGGGGTGTTGTGATAGTGAGCTGGTCACTAGTGTCTTCCTAAATGCCTGAGTTTCGTTTCTTTTTCTTTTTTTTTTTTTTTTTCCTCTCTTCCTTGTTTTTCACCTGTTTTTAAAGTACATGTATGATCTCTCAAGCCATGGTTTGGCCTGTAGCCATCTTTATAAGTGGCCTTTTCAGCTGGAAGATTGGAACAAATACTTTTCTAATACCTTTTGAGGAAACTGAACAGTAAAGTAACAACCCTTTGTTTCTTTCCAAAAGCACTGTTAATCTCTTCTCCCATACACCCATGTGAATTTTCCCCTGTTATTTATTTTTGGAGAGGCTACAGAAGGTTTCACAGGAGCTGCTTGCTAAAGAGGCAGCTCACCCTGCTCCAACAGCTTACGGCAAAGCTGGGTTCTATCTTGTGGAGTCCTGTTGTTGTTGGTTGGTTTTGGGGTTTGTTTGTTTTTAAAGTGCGGGGAGAACTTAGTGACTTGCCTGTACTAATTGCACTTTGGTATCGTTGACATTGCTTCAGAATACTTGAGTGCTACCTTGACTTGCAGAGTTACAGAACACATTCAGTCCATAGTAAATTAGTTAGTTCTAGAGCCATTAGTTATAAAGTCAACTCCAACAGCTTCTTGCTCACAGGCCAAGATGGCATTTGAGAGGTGGCTGCCGTTAAAATAGTGTGTGGTTGTTTCCTGAAGTAATTCTTTGTTTGTTTGTTTATTATTAGCAAATTAATAGTTTTGGCAGGGTTTTTAACCACCAATCTTGTCAGCCTGTCATTTCTCCCTCGTAAGGACATTAATCGTGCTTGCTTTGGGCAGGGCGATGCAGATGCAGGCTTCCCTGGTGTCCTGGAACACAGCCCAGAAAGAGGGTCAGGAACCTTGGTTGGCTGTGAGGGACCTTCCTCTTCCCCATCTCTCCCATGTTGTTGTGGTTTAACCCCAGCCGGCAACTAAGCCCCACACAGCCACTCGCTCACTCCCCCCAGGTGGGATGGGGGAGAGAATTGGAAGAATAAAAGTGAGAGAACTCATGGGTTGAGATAAGGACAGTTTAATGGGTAAAGCAAAAGCCGCGCACACAAGCAAACCAAAGCAGGGAATTCATTCCACACTTCCTATCGGCAGGCAGGTGTTCAGCCTGCCTGGAAAAGCAGGGCTCCATCACGCGTAACGGTTACTTGGGAAGACAAACGCCATCACTCTGAATGTCCCCCCCTTCCTCCTTTTTCCCCCAGCCTTATATGCTGAGCATGACGCCATACGGTGTGGGATATCCCTTTGGTCAGTTGGGGTCAGCTGTCCCAGCCATGTCCCCTCCCAGCTTCTTGTGCACCCCCAGCCCACTYGCGGGTGGGGTGGGGTGAGAAGCAGAAGAGGCCCTGACTCTGTGTAAGCACTGCTCAGCAGTAACGAAAACATCCCTGTGTTATCACACTGTTTTCAGCACAAATCCAAACCATAGCCCCATACTAGCTACTRTGAAGAAAATTAACTCTATCCCAGCCAAAACCAGCACACATGTGAAATGACTTCCCTGTGCCGCAGAGCTAGGAGTGAGGGGATAATCCASTGGTCCCTGGGCTGGGCTGCCAGTGTGGCATGAGTCAGTGCCCAACGTTGCTCGTAGGTTAGGTCCCCCAAACACTATCTTCACGTTGCCTTGGTTAATGGCTTCTCCACAGGCTAGCAAGCTCAGACTGCAGTTTCATGCTTAGCACAGTCTGGGAGGGACAGTTCTGCCCTGGTTGTCCATCCCTGTTCCCTGCCTTGCACAAGCCTGTGTGAAGGGCCTCCACATCTGGTTCTGGAGACACTGCAGCCTTCGCTAGCCAAGGGATCGCTGCAGTGCGCACTGTTGCCTGTTGTGGACTAGAGGGTAATATCTAAGAGGTCCAAGCCTGAGAAGTTAAGGGCCTTGGTTTTAGTCCAGGCTCAGCTCCTGCCATCAAATCCTCATTCCTCCCTCAGTGTCTTCACTTTCCAAATTAGGAGTCTACTGTCAACGATTAGACTAGAAGCTGCAGGGTGGAGAACGTTTTCTATGTTTGAGCACCAGCTCACATTATGGGCTCCTGATCTTTAGTCCTCTACATGCTCATAGTCACAATAATAGCAGAAACAATTATTACTTTTTTTAGTGCTAACCTAACCCTCACCTATTGTTTGAAAAGCGGCAGTATGGGAACAMGTCACCTTGTCTCTCTCACCTCACAAGTCTCCCTCACCTAAATTACTTAAAATTAATGCTTTAATGGGTTTGTCATGAGTTAAGAGCTACTTTCTCCGTATCAGTTATCCAAGTTCCAAAACATTAAGTGGCATTTAATGAAGGAGCATGTAAGTTGTATAACATCCTGGCAGTTGTGTTTCTCATACTTGTTCCTGTAAGCCTGACTTGGCCAGGCCTGCACTGATGTGCTTTTTGTCTAGTTTTGGTGTGCTCCCCTGTTACTGGACTAGTTTTCTGTAGGAGAGGACTGGGTTTTGTTCTGCTTGTGTGACTTACGGCGAAGGAGTTCTGCAAAGTACAATCTAACAGTMACTTTTCTTTTTGTATTGTGTGGTTGTCCTTAAAGAGCACGTGACTTGGCTCCAGAAGATCACCAAATCATCCTCTACCTATCACTGCAGCTGGCTCTTGTCAGACAGGTATGTGCAATAATTGGCAACCACTGAGTCATGAGAGAGTGGGAGAAGGACAGTCCAATTGAACGAGACCCAGACTTGCTAAACAGGGTCCCTTCCTTCCTACATTGTAATCGATAACAATCAATCAGAATATGTTTGTGTAAGATTTTTTTTATTATTACTTTTTAAATAGTAATCCTATAGCACATTGAACGACCTTCCCTAGGGCATGCATTCAGCTCTAATTCGTGGGCAGTGCTGTTCCCACTTGGAACAACTTTGTCTGGGTGRGGCGAGCGAGGTGTGTTTATTCCTGTTCCCTGCTGTATATCATGCTGTATCCTGCTGCAGGCCACTCCATCGTTACTGCCCGTTCTGTATCACGCCAGATCACACGCTCTCTGCGCTGGGGATTGGTTTATTCCATACTTGGGCACATTCGACGTTAGGCTTTGACGGGTGGTGGAGCTCTGCAGCGAGTGGGATTAGTTGGCATTTGAATGCTGCTGCAGGTGTTAACTCATAAAAATTAAGCTGATCACAAGATACACAGCACTACCTTTCAGAAAAAACATTTGGGCTATGCTTTATTTTTCTGTCCCTTCTTTTTATAATTGGGATGTGTTTTATTTCTCTGTCCCTTCTGTTTAAAAGCCAAAGTCTTTATTGGAACAGCCCCTATTTTTTAAAGGCTTCTCTAGCTAGATTTGAAATTTCATCATCATAGTTTCCTTCTTTGGCAGGCTTTCTGCTTGCTGCAGTTTCCTCTCCGTAGTCTACGCTACAGAATCAAACAGTTGGATCCTTCTTACTTCCCTGAGCTAATTAGGGGAGCTGTGTGTTCATTAGGTTAAAGTAATTGTTCCAAGAGAGCACACTCTTGATAATGTCACTTTTGTAACCCTTTCATAATGAGAGCAGTGTGGTGTGAGGAAGCCTGCAATAGGAAACGATAATTAAAATGGCTTATTTAACTTTATCATCTGCCTACTGGCTGCTTTATGATGCAGTTTGCTCAGGGTCTTTCATTAAAAAATATCCAGCTACACTTCTTTCTCTCACAGTTTTTGCCTTTTAGGGAGGTTGTCTGATCTGCTGCCTCTTCAGCTTCTTGCCATGAGTAAAAGCATTACAGCTTTTCAGCTGCTGTCCTTAAAATTGAGATTTCTGTGGTCACTGGTTCTTTGTTGTTTTCACTGTTATTGGTCCACTGCATTTTAACTCATTACCCTTTCTTTTTATCCAGTTGTAGCCTCTCTTCACAGTGTTCTTTCGTATGTCTCATATCATCATTTCCCTTCCCTCCTGTTCTTTCCATTCAGTCTCTTGTCCTCATGTTCACTTTCTCTTTTGTCTACCTCACCTGTGTATTTTCATTCTTGATGTTCTGTCAGTCGCCCCTGCTACCATAGATGTGTGATCTAAGTGTGTTATGTAGCGTCAGCCTGACCCCTGGGATGCTGCTTCTGCTCTTCGCCATCTAGCGAGATATAAATCTTTAACCGCATGCTTGGTGAGAGAGGAGATACCTGAGACATCTTTATTTTTAGACTGCTGTAAAATATCCTACTCTTCTTTTTCCAGTTTACTTAATGATAAACATTCGGTAATGCATTTTTAATATTCTTAATTATTTAAAGTATCTAATTATTTAAAGTATCTAATAGATTCTCTTTCTGATTAACTGAAAGATAAATGATACCTTTTTTTGATAGATTGCATTAACTATTGAACATCACAGGGCTTTCATCAGGCGATGTTACAGTACCAACAAATCAGGCCATTCCTACATAGTAGGTTATAATATAATAGCTGAATGTTATTCTCAATGAATAGGCCTTTTTGTTTCCATAGTCAGGGTCAATAAATGAGGTAACCTTATCCAGCACTGAAAAATCTAGGTATCAGCTTGCATAGATAAGAGAGCATTTTCATGGAACAAAGCAAGAGAGGCAGCTGACCGGTAGAGTGCCAAGCAAAGTAGGAGCAATTCATCTTCCTTGGAAGACTCTAAAATATTTCCAATAGCACTTGTGTCTGTCAGCACTGGGCAAGGGAGAGGGGAAATGGAAAAGCATAAGCTTCCCTCTGACACGCGATGAGGACCTGACAAGAAGAGGAGTGGTTATAAAAGGTTTTCACAGAGTTGGCAGTTGAAAACCACCAGCAACCAAAATGAAAGGTGATAGTGATGTGCTTCATGCTTGTGTATGTRGCTCTGTCTTAAAGACCACCAGAGTCACTGGGAGGACTCCAGCGACTCTTGGAGGGTCTAGGTCAGCCCCACAGCGTTTTAGGGTGGCTTTTTTCAGCAAAATACAGAGTAGAATACCCGTTTCTGTRAGGAGAGTGTCAATCTGGTTTTCCCCCAAAGTTGGAGGCCAAGGTCAGTATTTGCTGTGGTCGTTATCTCCACCTGCAGCACCCAGCTGGCAGCCAGCCGAGCCAATTGACAAATGAGACTTGCAACTCCCAACTCCCGGCGGCTGGTTCGGCTGCTTCTCCTGTTTCTGTGGTAACAGCATTTGGATCAGCAAAAACAAGGTAGAATGAACATTTTAAAGCTCACCGATTTTAATGCCTTGCCTTGKTTTTTAGCAGGCCAGTTTCTATGGAAATGACTCTAGAGAGTCAGTGCTCTTGTTAATTTTATGTGCTGGTTCCCTTCTCATTTTGGGTGGTGGTGKTGTTTTTGACCTTGATTGCCATGTAAATCAGTATCGGATACATAAAAACAACATATGGGAGTTTCGTACCGTTTTAATACTTGATTTGATTTGACCTTTCTTTGCATGAAAATAGGAAGGGAAAGACAGCCAAGGGGACAGCAGCTGAGAATTAGAGGTCTCACATCAATTTCATCTGTGGGCTGCAAACAGACCTGAAGTTTCAAGTGGCGATATCCAAAAAACACCTACTGCCTTCCAGAGTGTCTGGATGTAAAAATAAGAGAAACATTGGTTAAGAGACCAGAGAAAATACTTCAGCTGTTTTCTCCACAGTTTTTATTCTGGTTTCAAGAAGGCGAGGCTGCTGCCTTGTCTTTGCCCCAGGAGGGGAGCTCTGGTTTAGTAGGTATTGAGAGGTGCTTCTTTCAGCGACTGCTGGATGTGGGTAGTTTCTCCCAGATCAGCTAGTGCCTCCTCTGCTGAACAGCAACATGCTGCTTTTCTGTCTAGGTCCTGGCCTAGATTTTTCTAGTGACCAAAACCAGCTTGTAGTAAGAATTAAGTAATAACTTAACTCACAGATATGTCTGCGCTTGCTTTCCTGAAGTTCTGGTGGACTGTAGCAAGTCTGTTTTCAATGGCAGCTCTTGCAAGTCAATAAAGCTTTCTCCTTCTATAATCCTTGTGCTATAAAAAGAGATGGAGAGAATAGTTTTAATGGTTAATTAACTGTAACTCACAACTGATGTGAAATCATAAGGCCTGAAAACTCCTCTTATGAGATCCTGTTTCATTTACCATTCTGAATATGCAAGTGCATTCTACTGTTGGGAATTATTTTTAACACTCATACTGTTTTCATTTTTATATCTACAATTGTAACATCCCAGCATTGTTTTTAAGGAAGCATATAGCATTATTGAATTAAATCCTATTATATAAGAGGCAGCCTAAACAATCCATACTGTGGCATTATTTTGGTAGTGCTGCAAGATGCTATTTCTGGCTTACTGCAGTATCTTTACTTCCTAATATGTGATCTGAATATACCTGTGTGCCATGCAGAACAAGTGTGGTATATTTATTAACAGAAAGATGAATCAGAGAAAGGTGGCATCTTCTCATTGCAGGCCCCAGTTGGACTTGCAGTCCAGCTGAAGTAAGATTACTTTAAAGCACAGTGCTTGCAGGGAATTTAAACTGGCAGCCTACCTCTGATACAGCCCTGAAGTTCCAGGGTGCCATCTGGGCTGTCAGCTTCCATCTTTCTCATATTACATAGTTACTTAAATAAGTAAGCTGTGGCATCTGTCAATAGATTGATGATCTCTGCTTTTCAAAATAAGTTTGTGTTGACTGCTGCCAAATATCTTGCTTTTATTGTTCTAGAAATTTAGTTTGTATTTTGTTGCACCTGGTCTCTTGCAGGTTGTTGTTTTGTATAATGCTTCCCATAAAGGAATAGAGTCTCTTCATATTATTAAAGAGTATTTTTTCTTATCGGTGTTCTGTCCACTGTTTCTAATTATGCAGCAGTACTGTGTAGGCTACTAATGGTCTTACAGCACAAAGAAATCTTTCTGGGCTCAAGTTAAACAATCAGGTGTCAGGGTAGCATGATTAACTTCCAGAAACAGCCATTGTCTGTGACTCTGATAGTACTAGAGGGAAGCACTGAAGTGAGATGTAACCATTGCAAGCGCTATGCTACAGAACAGGGGAAAATTATTTTAGATTATGTCTATTTCAACAGTATATGACTGCCTGTTCAGCAGGCACAGGTTTGCAGGAGTGACCACAACTGACTTCTGTGCTGCTTTATTTTGTGTATGTTGCAACAGAGTCAGAGAGCTTCTTTGATAGCTGGCTTCTGTTAGGGTATGAACTTGCAGTTATGTAACTGTCGGACATTTGCACATATAAAGCAAGCTCTCAGTGACTTAGTTTGCACATTCACGTGCAAGTAAGGTCAAGTGTCCTTACAATTTCAAAGTCCCTTAGTAAAGACACTAGTTGCAAGTAGTATTCTTTGACTCATACTAGCAAATTAGGATCACCTTCCCAAGTCTTTGAATAGAAGCATAGAATAGTTGAGTTTGGAGGGGACCTCTGGAGATCACTCAGTTCAGTCCCTGCTTAAAGCAGGGTCAGCTGGAACAGGTTGCTCAAAGCCCCCTCCAGTTTGGTTTACAGTTTTTCTTTTTCTTCTAATGAATTTATTTTTCCCCAAACTTGGAATTTCTTTATGACTACTTGTGCAGGTCTGAGACAGAGGAATAGAAAAAATAAGAGGTGTTTTTAGTCATGAGTGCAAGAAGAGTCTTGATAGCAGCTTTGTTTTAGCAAGTGAAGTTTATATACTTCTGGTATATGTACTGAAGAACTTCGTGGACGGTCAGATCTGGGCCCACCRCAGTCTCATGCCTGTTGTTCTGGTTCCAAGTTGTCTTGTCATTGCTAGTGTTTTTACATTGTAAGAAAATATGTCCTAATAAGCTGCTGAGGGAACACGGGTGATTTAAGCCAATGTGTTTACCTTTGCAGTAGGCTATAATAACACATGTAGTTGAAGTAGCTCCACTGACAAGCAGTAATTCATTAAAGCTGAGCACTCAGTCATATATCCCAACCTGAATCTAAGCCAGGACGTTCAGCAGTTTTGAAGCTGTGGGCCAGATGCCAGTTTGGGGTTGTCTGTGGAGCAGTCGCACTGATCTCCAGAGTTGCATGAAGTCACCAGTAATAGAATAGTTAAGTACTTTGGCTTGCATCTGCACAGTGAGAGTGAAATGTCACTTGGACATTAGGATGAAGTTGTCTCATGAAGAGAATATGTACCACGCCCCCAGAAGTATATCTGGGATCTAGATAATCAGCAACATCTTGTAACTGCAGGCAGTGTAATTGTTGCTTTCCTTAGTTATATGCTACCTGTTTTCCTGAGTGATCTGTGCAGGCGGTGGGAATTTGACACTGGTGGTATGCCAAGGCAGGAGAATGTCTGCAGACCTTTGCTAAGTGGGAAGTTCTCGTAGTAGGAAAGAAGGAGCTAGGTTCTCCATCCCTTAAGGAAAGGAGAGGGAAGGTATATATGAGGAAAAGAAATTTATACATTTTTCTGTTTTGTTTTCTGCAGACTTCCAGGGCCAAACACAGATCTGGAATAATTGAAGTAACTAATTTCAGACACTAGAATCTTACAGAAAATCCTCCATATAAAACTTACAGGTAGCCAAAGGAAAGAAAATCTACTAAGAAGTTCCCTTTTGAATAGATAGGGTATTGGATCACGAAGAGCATGTGATACACTTGCATTCATTATAGATGTTAAGTTTTCTGCCAAGTGAGACTTGATTCTGATGATATGCTGCTGCTGAGAGTGTCAGGACTGCTCTTTACATCGCTGCTTGCAAAGATACTTCTTTTTCTGACAGCATTTTGAATCTTGACTCTTTTACTCTTTAACATTCAAACTTAATTTTTATGTTCTTGATCCAAATCATGAAAGGCCTTGTACAGCCATCACAAGAGACAAAATGCAGCTGAGATGTGTAATGCTCTCCCCCAGGTGAAGAGCCAGCCACCCATCCTAGAAAATAGAGTTGAGAATTGGGCCTCTGTAGTGGATCTGTTTACAGCATAGAAGCACCATGCCAAAGTAAGAGGGTGTTGATTGGATCAGGTCTGCTGCTCCTGTTTATAAGCAGTGATTTAGTAATGCTGCAGACTCTTTTCTCTAGAATGTGTGTTTTTTTTCAAGCAGTGCAGTCTGTTAATATTGTCAAACTGTTCAGATAATAGTTGTCTTACCTTTGGGATATAATATAGGACTGAAGGAGAAATGTGTTCTCTTTTTATTTCTACCCCATCTCCGCATAGATTTCAGATGCTATAGAACATCTTCAAGAAGCACTGCAGCTGTGCAAAGATGACATGAATTCACTTCATCTACTGGCCCTCCTCTTTTCAGCTCAGAAGCACTATCAGCATGCACTGGATGTTATCAACATGGCTGTTGTTGAATACCCGGAAAGCTTTAGGTAAGAGTTATTGCACGATGCGATACATCCAGTCAGGAATGATCTGCTCATTAGGTCTGTTGTTCTCAGTTATACACAAGGAGCCTGTTAAATCAGGTGTGCTACTGGTGTGTCACTCTCCTCCTGGGTGTACTGTGAAGCTAAAACATGTGAGACTCAAGATATTATTTTGATTTTTTTGTCTTCGTGGTCTTTCTGTTTTTAAAACTAATCCTTGTGCTTGTTTGCTTTTCTAGTGTTTGTCTTTCTGTATTGTGCCGATGGTGTCTTCTCCCAYATATCTCCCTGTACTTTTTCATATGTCACTTTACACATGGAGAAATGAGTGTGAGACAACTATGACGATGTCTGTCTGTATCACAAATAATTTTACATTTGGTAAACTTCCTGGTTAAAGACAAAGAAATTCTTCATGTATTGACCATTCTTTTGATGCTCATGTATGACACAATTTGCTGCAGTAGCACAGCTGGGGAAGAAAATCAGTTGAAAATCACAGGCTRTAATAATGTATAGCTGAAAGGATGGTTTGGCTGCCTAAGAGCAGGTTTGAACCAGCACAGACTACTTGGAGCCAGAAGTTTCCACTGTTCTACATTTGACTCAGTCCTTCATCTATCYGAGGGAGATAAATTGAATTCCTTGCGATTTACTGTCATGACCTTTCAAAACAATGAATTTGTCTGTTCTGTGCAAAAATTAAAGCTACTGTAATACTTTCTGGTGATCGCATACTAGCTGAGTTTCTCAGCCAAACTGCAGAAAATCCTGTTTCATTGCTGGAAGACAAACTTCCATTGAGAATTGCCTGTATTTAACTGATGTTTTAAACCCATGCAGCATTGTCTTTAGACAGCCTGCTTTCTCAGTGGAGAGAGGGAGTGGCCTCCACAGGTGTAGTCCAGCAGCTGAGTGGGATATTGTCTAAACCAGAGTAAAGGGCAGTCACAAGTGAGATTGAGGCTATCTAAATGTGAACTTTAATGCTTTAGGATCTTTTAGAACTATGGTGCTATATCGACATACAAAGCTTTTCATTGTAAGCTGCATGTCGCCATTTAAAATAGCTCTGCTGCCTGTGTTTTTGAGGTTACTTGCTTTGTGTATGTGAGGAACTAAAACTGTCAGTGTACATCTTTGAGAACAAAGTGAAAGTTAGTAATGGAAAAGCTCTTAAAATGATGCCAACATCTCTTCAGAGTGTGAACATGGGTATGATTGTAACAGGAAATACTCCAGTGGCTGATAAATTGTGGTTTGTGGCTTGAAAGTAATAAGTGTAGTAAAAAACCTCATGTTGTACAGTCAAAGGTCACATCATACWGTCAAAGGTCAGATGTTCATTGAGGACTACAAACCCTCAAAGATAAGACAGAGGTGGAAGAGGAAGAAGAAACTGGTTGTTTGTGTGAGGAACAGAGTATTTGCCATGTTAGATAAACCAACTGGTCCATCAAGTCCTGGATCTTTCCTCCAGCTTTTACTGATAATTTGTTTCAGGGGAGGACAAAACAAAGAAAACATGGTGTGCAAAGTAGCTTGGAGGGCTGCTGCATGGGTTTCTTTATGCTGTCTGGTAATCTGATTTCCCCAGAGCAGGAAAGATTCTTATTTCGTATGATTAACACTGATAGTTAATCTTCATGTGCGGAAAGACCTTGCAAGGAGTAGCAGAATAGGTTGTTTCTGGTAGAAACAATTAATATTGGTAGTGAAAGCCACAAGTTCATGCTTACTTCTAGACACAGACTTGCTAGAGTGTATGCTCTTGGAAGAACCCCTCTTTGCTCCTTGTATGCACTATGGTACGTAACATATTGGCAGTGAGAGTCATTCACAGGTACACAGGGATGCAGGAGTAGGGGCTCGCTTCTTGCCTCTGCTGCATGACTAGCCTGTGTGGGTCTTTCTTTAAACCAGCCAGCAAATAACTTACGAGTGAGGGAATGGAGAAAGAGAATCAGAGTTGCAAGACAGAACAAAATTTTAAAATTTTTWAAAAAAAGCATTTTTGAAGAAAAATAACAACAGGAATCCAATGAGGGGGAAAGCAAGAGGAGTAACAGAATACATCTATAGATCGTCCCAAATCTGAAACTGTTCCAGACTTTCTAGCGGTCTAAAGTACAGTTTATGCTAGGAGGGCTTTACTGCTTTGTAAAATCTCTTCGAAGGGAGAAAGACCTGATGCTATTGTGTATCTCCAGTTGTTATTGCCTTATAGAAAAATAGTAGTAAATTTTACCACTGCATGGAATGACTACAGGATGCTTCATGTAAATAGTACAGACAAGTTCAACTGCATGATTTTAAAGCTGTATTTAAAAGTGGTTGACTATTTTTCCCAATGCACATGGATATGAACCAGGCAACTGTGTAATGTGGTGCCTAGGGGCTCCCTTCCTAATGACAACTCTGGAAGCACAGTTTGATGGCCAATATCAAGAAAAGATGATGAAAGCTACATTAACGGACCTTAGGGCTCTGTAGATGGCAAAAAACGTAAGCAGTACCTGAATGTATATCCTAAACAAAAGAAAGAAGAATACATAAAAAATTAAGGTCTTAGGTGGCCCAAACTACAGACATCTCATACTGTTTTGTTGGTCTCTGACTGTATGTAATTAAGATGAGTTTGTTCCTGCTTCTTTATTTTCATATTAAATTCTTTCATTATATATTTTAAAGAAGGAATCATTCAGATGTTGTGTAGTTGGTTAGTGGTTGAAGCAATTGGAAAAAATATACTGACCTGCTCAGCTAACATACAACATCCTTTGGCATGAGCCCCATAATACTGACCCAAATGTGTCTAGAAGTGCCCCTTGTTTGAGTGTTAAAGTTAAACATTTACTTCACGTTTCAGTGGTTGGTATGGTGCATAGGGAGGAGGGATACGAAAGCTAGACACTGAATACAGTGAGAGATGAACTGGAATGTTTTGAATTGAGCTGTTGGAGAAGAATGTTGAAGGACAGCTGGATATCCAAAAGCACAAATTGTTCAGAAAAATGAACTGAGGAAGATCACTTCTGCTTGAAAGGTGGCATATAGTAACAAATGTATTACAGTACAGTCAGTGAATGACTGAATTTGAGCACTTGGATGTACTGTCAAGCAATGACAGAGGAAGACTGGATAGAAGAAGAAGGAGAGCTAGCTATATTGGACATATTGCAAGGTGGAGTGAACCAGAAGAAATACACTGCCTTGCCATGACTATAAAAGGTAGAAATAATAGCAACCTTTACATGGGAGGTATCACTTGAAAAATCACTTACTCCTATGGAGGCAGACTGCCCAGGATAAGACTTAAGTGTTTTTACATCCTGTCAATGTTGGTACGCTTTTAAAAGAAGTTAATCAATGCAGTACCAACAGTTGCTTTTGGTATGTATTTCAAAGCACTATCTCCAGCACATTTGGGAGAGAAGACTCCTGATAGCATCAGGTATCTCCCCTCCAGGTCAATGATGCTGATCATAAGCCTTTCTTAAGATGGATTCCTTCAATTTTTTTCCAACTCAAAGGCCAGCCTTTTGGACAGTGTTCTACGTGGGACCGGCTGTGATTACTTCTCCTGGCTTGTCTTAGGGATAGATCTTTTACCTGGAAGAAATATTAGTGAGCATCCCTCTTGCCCCCCAGGTAATCTTCTTAAAATAATGCATTGTTTATTTAGAAAGAAAGTATTTCCCTTTTTAAAACCTGTATTCACACCTCACAAAATCTTCCATGCAGAAGTCCCGTAGGTCTGGCAGTCTGCAGAACCCACCACAGAGCGTGGCTGACTCGGTCCTTTATCTTCAGCTGGTAATATTTCCTCCTTTCTGTTTTGCTCATGTAAAATTGACTTTGTCCCCCTGTCTCGCCCACTCTTCCAGAGACTGTTTGGCTCTCTGGTCATCTTTTAGCTCTAATTGGTTAACTCTCAGCACTGGAAAAAATTTAAGGTCTGTACCTAGCCTGAGGTTGGAAATAGGATATCAATTTTATGGATACTCTATTGCTTTATAATTGCTCCCAGACTGCTTATCAAAACCTATTCTGTTGTTTGCCAGCTTGTTTTTTGTCTCCTGGATGGCCCCCCATTAAGTCAGAACAATACATTCTTCTGGCATAACGTACAACAACTTCTAATCACTGCCCAATGTGATGGTGAATGTTTTGTTAAATGATCATGTCTTTATATCTGTAGCAGTTCTGCATCTGGCACAGGAGTCGTAACTCTTAAATTAATAGCTGCTAGTATTCCTTCTCTTCCTAAACTATAAGTCACTATTCTGTTGCTTTCAGAGTCTCAAAACTAGTTTTAAAGAGAAATAGCAGAAAACTATTGGGAAGCGCTGCTATTCTACACATAAAGACTCAAAAAGAAGCAGGTGGGTTGGTGTTTCGGAGCAATGTAGCTGTCAAATGCAGATGCTTTTGTTCTACCCAGATATTTGCTATCACAAAAATAGTTAGTGTAAATGTAGTGCAAAAAAAGCTCAGAAGGCCAAGAAGTGTTAAATATGTATCTTGGAGACCGTCAATAAAAAAGGAAGTAAATTTCGCATGGGGAATTGTGTATGTTGTCTTGGTGTTGTTTTAGCAGAAAGGTTTTTTTTTGCTACAGCCAGCCCTCAAAATATAAAGTCCTCTTCTAGATTAGAAGTGGTTTACTGACGCCAAATGTCCTTGACTTCATCACTAATTTCATTAAGGACCTGTGAATCTGGCAAGATTTATTTCTCATAGTCTGGTGCAGACTTACTGTGGGGAGAGCTATTCTGTGGTATATAAGCAATGTCATTTACCATTTTGTGCTTCCACTCGCTACAAAAAAAAMCAATGTAAAATCGGGATCTAAAAATGCATGATTAAACTGGCATTTCCACTTTGAATTCTTTTTCCATTACTTGTCAGGCTATTTCTTGTATGTTGAAAATAAGCAACTCATGCCTTCTTTGAGCAATATATGGGCACTAGTGAGTACTACAATGTTGTTGGCAGCCATAAAGTAGAACTGTCTTTTTGCCTGTAATATTCATAGGGAATAAGGAGTCAGTTGTCTCTCAGTCGATGGTTTGCAAACCTTTGTGTTATGCCTAGTCTATACTACAGTTTTTGTGTCAAGATAGTCGTACCTCCCACCCCTCCCACCTCACCACCAGGTAATACAATTTTGTATGCTCTAGAGTGGTTTTACCACTTTTCTCATGAAAGTGGTGGTGATCTCACTTTGCTTTAGAAGTGTGGCTTTAGAGAATCAGATCAGCCTGTTTATATGATTCAAGCTCATCATTAGGCAAGCGGCAAGGAAGCCTGGTACATCTTGTGAGCAGACATGGTGATAAAACAGCTTGTTAAAATTCTCACAATATTCTTTTGTTTACTGAATTCCTCAAGGGTGCAAGGTCTGAGGATCTAAAGCAGCGATAAATTATTTTTATAGAATCATGGAATAGTTTGGACTAGAAGGGACCTTTAAAGGTCATCTAGTCCATCCCCCCTGCCATGGGCAGGGACATCTTCAACTAGATCAGGTTGCTCAGAGCCCCGTCCAACCTGACCTTGAATGTTTCCAGGGGTGGGGCATCTACCACCTCTCTGGGTAACYTGTGCCAGTGTTTCACCACTCTCATTGTAAAAAATTTCTTCCGTATATCTAGTCTAAATCGCCCCTCTTTTAGCTTAAAACCATTCCCCCTTGTCCTGTCGCAACAGGCCCTGCTAAAAAGTTTGTCCCCATCTTTCTTATAAACCCTCTTTAAGTACTGAAAGGCTGCAGTAAGGTCTCCCCGAAGCCTTCTCTTCTCCAGGCTGAACAACCCCAACTCTCTCAGCCTTTCATTCCAGCCAACTGATCATTTTTGTGGCCCTCCTCCAGACCCGCTCCCACAGATCCATGTCTGTCTTGTGCTGAGGGCTCCAGAGCTGGACGCAGTACTGCAGGTGGGGTCTCCCCAGAGCAGAGTAGAGCGGCAGAATCACTTCCCTCGACCTGCTGGCCACGCTTCTTTTGATGCAGCCCAGGGTATGGTTGGCCTTCTGGGCTTCGAGCGCAGATTGTCGGATCATGTCCAGCTTTTCACCCACCAGTACCCCCAAGTCCTTCTCATCTGGGCTGCTCTCAATCCCTTCATCCCCCATCCTGTATTGATACCTGGGGTTGCCCTGACCCAGGTGCAGGACCCTGCGCTTGGCCTCGTTGAACCTCATGAGGTTCACATGGGCCCACTTCTCAAGCTTGTCCAGGGCCCTCTGGATGGCATCCCATCCCTCAGGCATGTCAATTGCACCACTTAGCTTGGTGTCATCTGCAAACTTGCTGGGGGTGCACTTGATCCCACTGCCTCTGTCATTGATGAAGATATTAAACAGTACCGGTCCCAATACGGACCCTTGCGGGACACCACTTGTCACCGATCTCCATCTGGACACTGAGCCATTGACCACTACCCTCTGGATGCAGCCATCCAACCAAATGGACAGTCCACCTATCAAATCCATATCTCTCCAGTTTAGAGAGAAGGATGTTGTGGGGGACCGTGTCAAAGGCCTTACAGAGGTCCAGATAGATGACATCTGTAGCCCTTGCCATGTCCACTGATGTAGTCACTCCATCATTGCAGTCACTCCATCCATTTTGGCTGTAGCATTTGATCATGCTAGACAACTTTTATAAGTAGGATATTCAAAACTCTTAAGGGTGGAGCTTTTCTAAGTTGACTTCTTGTGGTGGTGTGTTCACACTCTGGCTGGTGAGTGACCCACAAATGTTTTTATYTTTGCATTGATGCCCCAGACAATAATACAAAGTGATAAAAAATGGAAGTATGTACTTGGGTGATATGACAGTACTGGGCAACAAGAATACAAAACATACATTAGGCTTCTGTGATTCACTTAAACAAAAGAGATGTATTATGTGGAGTTAGAAGGGTTGAGCTGTTTTTTTTTCTGTAGTAACCATGAATGTTTGCTTTTGTTGGCATGTTATGATCCCTTGTAGGTTTTGTAAAATTAACCTAAAAAAACCTTGGTGATGTATTGCAATAATCAGGACTATACTCTGTGGAACTGATAATGATATTATTTGTATGCCAAATATATGAAGGGAAAGCTTTAAGCTAGTCTCCTGACTCTTATTAATGATAACACAGATACTTAAAGCTAAAAGAATTTTAGAAATCTAAGGAGTTTTTTCTAGTTTGGATTTATTTCCACATTTTTAGCTTTTCTTTTTTTCTTTTCTTTTTTTTTGCCCTGGATGATGAGGAAACAGAATGAATTCTTGAGTTACGGTATCCAAGATCGGATTCCCATTTTGGCAGGTTCAAACAAATGAATGAACCCCTTTCTAAGGATCACAGTCTGATCTAAGACAAAAATTGAGCAGATGAGCATGATAGCCTTCTATCCACCATCTTAATGCAGCCGGAAGAAGTATCCCCCTAGCTGGTTCATGTCCGTTTGTGCCAGGAATGGATTTGTGTTAGTGTATGTATCAATTCGTCTTAAAATTATATGGATGGATTCAGTGGTACCTGGGGAGAATTCCATTCCCTCATAGCACAGGATTCAGGATATGAATAAAAGGAGTTAAACAGAGCTTAGAGAGGAAACCTGCTGCAGACTTATTTTTTTCGTATGGCATGAAAAGAAGGAACAGCCATGCAGTTTTCCAACCTTAGCGTCAATGGTTTGAGCCTTTCCTCTGGATGAAAAATCAGTTTTATTTCATAGTAACTTCTTTTTTTTTCTACCACTTGAGTAAACGGCTACTGCCTCCATTAATTTAAGACCTTTATAGTGAGCAGCAGTGCTTCTAGATGCTGGTTTTGGCATTGGAGAGGTAACACAAGTTCTGCAAATGCATAGGCTTCACTTCAGAAATTTAGGAATAAATTCCAAAATGCAGGAATAGCATGGCTGATTTGAGATTACATAGTTACCACCCACAGGCTCTGTACTTCAGAGCAATTTATTTGTGTAAAAGCAGGAATTTCCATAAAGGAATGTCAATGCCTCTGTGTTTGAGACTTCAAGCTCAGATTTTGCGGGTTTTCCTGTAGATTGCTGCTGTGTGTGTTGGGGCTGCTAGCTTGTTTTTGACATGACATTTAAGGCTTAGTGACTACTGATAAGCCAGAGGAAAATGAAATCTGCAAACCAGTTTGTGGTAGTAATAACTGGCTAAGTTACTTGTTGATCTTTAAAATTTGTGTTTCTTTGATGGGTCAGGCCTTAATAGAATAAACTCTGACTGTTCAGCACAGCTGCTTTTTGAAACAGCAAAACGTCAATTTTATACTCCTACTTGCATTTATCTTAAGCAATTGCCAGTACTTTCTTGCGTGGATGGAGAAATGGACGATTTTTGGTTCATGCTGGCTGACTTCAGTGCATTGTATGTATCTGCCATATTAGTGAGTTAGTCCACCCAACACACACTTTTCTCCCTGCTAAGTGCCATTTTCTTTTGAACAGCTGCAGAGTGTTCTGCTTTATATTCAATGGAAGTGTTTAGGAGCCCTGACTGTCTATGTTGAATGCCAGAATGTATTGAAAAAATAGCATGTGTGTAATACCTGGGCAGCCGAGTCAAGTTGCCGGTAGAAACTCTGTGGGCTGGAGTTTAGCCATAGCACATGCATGTGGGGGTTATTCAAGGTGAGGAGGGACTTGGTGATTGGGATCACTGTGCAGTTTTGTGAACTCCAAAGGTAGACCTGGGTCACTGAGATCAGGAGGAGGACCTGAGGCATGCTTGCTGCCTGGAAATCAAAAAGAGATCCAAGGGGCAAAGGTGGTGCCAGTATGGGAAGCCTAGCTCTAAACTTTCCTTCCCTGCTTSAGGGCTACACATGTATACAGGGGGGCTGCATAGGGTGCCACCATTTATTAGCAGCTTCAGACATCAGTTTCTGCTGGAAAACATGGTTAAAACCTTCTTGACCTGAACTCCTTCAAGGCTCTCTTGTTAYATGGATAAAGGAGGAAACAAAATGCCCTGCTTGGCTATTTTTCATCTTTGTACATCTAGTGAAGGTGAAGGCTGTTGAAAGTCTGCTGTCAAACATACAGATCTGATAATCTGAAATTGTTTCCTGAGGCTCTCAGAAGCTGATCACCAGAGGAGTAGAGGAAGATATGTTTGGKTTTTTTTTTTCTTACAAAGCATTTCTRTATTTTCTGAAACCTTTAAAAAGCCTCAAATGCAAGTATGCTCAAGAGTCTCATTTTTGGATTGGGAATTGATTTTTTCAGAATGAAGAACATCAGCTTTATTAGCATTCACTGAGAATTACTGTTGGTAATCATTTCTGGAAAACACAGGTCCTGAAATACAGAGAGGCATGGATGTTATGCTTAGCAAATTGTTTTTCAGTACAGTAAATGACTTTCCAAGAAGTTTGCAGTGCAGTCAAGCCATGTTGTCTCTCAGATGAGTATCGTGCTCTGATCACTCAACGAAAGGGTTGGTTTTTTCATCTCCAGCTGGAAATTTCAGACTCCAGTGTCTTCTACTCTGAGGCCCTAGGAGTATTTATTTATCTAATGAGAAGAGCACAAAATGTTTTGGKTTTTTTTTATTATTTTCTTCTTCAAAAAGAAGAGGGAAGGGAAAGTATTCAGACTTTCTGAAGAACTTACCAGGGAACAGAAACTGAGTATGGTAATTTTTCAGCCATGAATGTCGTTTTAACCTTCTGAAAACAGGGAAAGCCCTTGCCTTACTCAGAAACACTGGTAATAATTGTGTCTTAGATGCTAAGTCTACTTCTGTTGCCACTGTCATTATTGTCTGCAGAACCAAGTGTGTAAGCAGGCACAGTTGTACTATTTGATATTAGTCAGTATTCATGTTACTTAATATTTTAGTCTCTGTTAGTAAAGGAGAGAGAATGATGAATGGAGATGTTATAATCGAGAGAGAGAAAGAGAGACTGTAACGTAGTAGTTCTGTGTTACCAACMTGTCTTTAAAAACGTCCAGATGTATTCCTTAATATGCTAACATGTTTACAACGCAAACCAGATAATATGAATAATTTTACTCTTTGCTTTATTCATTTTTACCTTGGCTTGAAGCTTTCTGTTATGTATATAGTTCAGCAGTAAGTTTGTCATAAGACTGTATTTTAGGAGGAAGGGTGAACATGAGGATGGAGAGCTAAATGGTCTAATCAAGTGTCGCAGTCATTAGCAGATTTCTTCCTACATACAGCAACAGAAAATTCGACCCAGAACTACGTAAGTATGACACAGAATTGTGCTTCTCAGCACTGTGGCTGCAAATGTGAACTGCTGGAGATCTAGCAGGTTAGGAATTGAATGTAGTGACCTCTACTCCATATGTCTCTATCAGCTGGAGAAGTGGCAGGAGGCTGATAACTAGCACCTCAAATGAAGATCATACAAGTAAGCAGTTGCACTGAAATTCATAGCGAAAAGACTCTTGGACATATTTTTTTTTTTCCCCTGGAATCTGGCCATTTGTGTCTGCCGTCTGAGCAGTTGCAATGACTTCAGATTATTCCGTATTTTTTCTTGTATTTTCTCAGGACAAGGTCAATGTCTTTCCCGTGTTGGTAGAGTACATAACGCAGCGGGGCTCTGAACCCAGCTGAGAATATAGCATGCCACTGCAATCCGTGTAATGAACAGGAGAGATGGCCAGTCAGTCCTTCCACAGGTGGGGAAGGGAGCGGCAAGGAGCTGTGCTACTGAGTGAAGGAGGGAGCTGTACCTCCTGCGCCACGAGTTCCAGCAAACAGTCATTTATTTCTGATTCTTCAAAAATTAGGCATTTGCTGTGTTGGGGAGAAAAAGAAAAAAAATCTTTTGCTTGGCTTAATAAATTTTAGTAATATATAAGTGGGAAAAATAGCAAAGTAGGAATGACATAACTCAATGTGAAACAAAGGGATACGATACAGGTGTGAGGGTCATCTTTAGAGTCTTCTCCAGCCCCCTCAGACCATTGCAGCAGAAGCGCTTGGAGAGGCCACCGTGACGCAGCATTGCAAAAATGGCACTTGAAGAGAGGAATGTGCGGTATCCGACCACCCCCAGGTGTGCGTGCCAGGGGCCGCGGCTCCGCCAAATAAGGATGCAGAACCGATAGATGCCGGCTGCTAGACCGTCCTCACCGGGAGCCAGAAACAGCTGGTGCATACAAGGGAGCACCAGTTGCAAAGGGCATTTCCACACTGCCGGAGCTGCTCCTTGCAGGGACGTGGCTGGGTCAGCTTCAGCCCAGCTCCTTGGGCTGCTGCTGACAGAGTCTCCATAGAGACGCAGATCTGTGTGGGCGAACTGCCCGGCTGTTTGCACTCACACTCTTGAGCCTTGTGGACCCCGTGGGCTGCCTTTAACTGTGCAGCAGCTCTTCGGCTAGGCATCGACTAGCCTGAGTGTATCGAGCTGCAGCAACTGCCAGCAAGGTGGGCAAAGCATCAGTGGTAACCAGCACTAAGTAGCAGACAGAGACTCTTGAGAGCAGAAGAGTCACAGATTTTTCTGGCCTGCACAAACCAAGCATGTGCTAATGTGCAGAGCAGTCCCCAAGGCTTAGATGTTCCCTGTACTGGGTTAAAACAAAACAAAGCTACCAGTAATGTGCACCTTGGGAAGCCACTGGTAAGTGGCACGGGGCCAGTGTTCATTTAGGGTAGTTCATGCCACTGCCAGTCAGATGTGCTGATCTCGCTCGGGGGGGATTTTTAATCTACCTGGGATTGCTTTAATCTGTGCTCTTCCTACACCTCCAGAAGGAATGGCTACTGAGAGGGAGAGCACAGAGACTTCCTCTGCCTTTCTGAGCCACCACTATAGTGCTGTTCTGTAGAAAGACTTGGTCAGAACTGTGCATGGTAGTATTGGGAGTTTATTGTCTGGAGGGTTTTTTTGCATCCAAAGTGCTTGTGTGAATTAATGCTTTTTCGTATACAATTGCATGTGGGAGTCAGGATACATATACTAAATTATCTTTCAGTCAAAAACATTCTTCTGACACTAAACTGGATGGTGCATTTTCTTGTTTATTGCTCTAGTGTTAAAGCAGATGGAAATGCTTGGAGTCTTCTTTGTTGCCAGGGGTATAAGCTATGTCACATCTTAATCAAGAGGCTGCACATTGTCAGTTTGGAAATGCCAACTGGAAAAATGTTTTATTTTCAAGTCCACTTTAAAAAAGAGAAAAAAAAAATATGCAATATATATGCACTCTTTGGAGCCTTCACACCAGATGATTTTCAAATATAATAGGGGTTGAAGCCTGCTCTACCAGCAGCTCTGGGATTATGGGGATTATGTTGCTTCTTTCTCAGTGGCAAACAGCCTTTGCCTGCTGCTTCCCTGGCCACCTGSAAATGTCAAGGGTTTGCATAGCAGGGGCATAGTCCTGTGCAAAATGTCTGTGGGAAAGAGAAAGGGAGATCCTGTAGGGTAATGATGTCCAAGCGTGTGTGTGTGTGTGCTGTGCACTATTTGTGGTTTTGCAGGGCAGGAAAACTTGCATCTGAAAGCCTATGGTCTTTGGTGTTACTTCTCTTCTCTCTGTGCCACCCCAGACAGTATGTATTTCTTAGTTTTGGTAGCCATATTTTGTCCCACATATGTAAGACTGCTTTTGAGCAAAGCCCCATTACATTTCTTACAATTTTAAAAAAAAATTTTGCAGAGGCAAAACGCATCTGAATCAAACCTTCATTGTTTTAAAAAGGATTGACTGATATATATATATAGAAAGGAAGACAGCAAAGCAAGCTTGACTTCAGACTTACCCTTTCAGTTAAATTTTTGGGGGTTGTAGAAACAAACGCATGTTAAACTTCTGCAATGTTAGTTTATTATTCAAGCCCTATGATGATATTGTGAAGGACAGTATTTAAAGAAGCTGCTGCAGGGGTATTTTATTCAGCTCAGTAACTGTGATAGTAACATTGGAAAGCATGTAGAGAATTCTAGTAGAGATTTTCGATGTTCTAAAGGTCAAACTGGTCTTAAAAGAATGAAATAACTTCTTCAGATGCCTTACTGGCTCAGACCAGACTGGCTCAGTTCTTAATCCTTGCAATATGTTTTTTCATTGGATGTGCATCAGGTATTAATTTAGACTTTGCTCATTTCTCCGCTTAGATCTCCTGCAAACTTCTGATGAAAAAACTATATTTTAGATATGGCAATATCCACTTCTGATCTCATCTAATTGGCCCCTGCACATGGCAGAGCCGGTGTCTCATTTGACAAGCTATAGCAATATGCGCCCTCAATCTGGTAATTCTGGATGTAAGCAATATCGCAGCTGAACAATAATTTATTTTTTCTCTAACACGGTATAAGCAATGGTACAGTGTAAAGTTGCAGTGCCACAAAAAGCTAGAAGCAGGACTCACAAATTATGTATTCCAGCAGGTACTCATTATTTGCCTACATAGACTAGGCCATTAGTCTGGGATTAGTTGCAAGGCGTGGGAGAGAGATATCATGGTTTTAGGTGTCACTGCGAGCACTGTTATTACAGGGAAGAACGGATGAAGCAATTCTGTATCCAAACAGCACCTTAAGGAAATCATGTTTCTTACAGGGTAGGGCAGATTTGCTCTTCAGCACTTATGAGGCTGTAATAAGCTGTAAGACTGGTTGCAAATAATGTCACAGCTAAAAAAAAATGTGTTGCTCTATCATTAAGGACAAAGCCATATACAGGTTCTCACAAATGAATGAATAAATTCTAAATGCTTCCTCTGATGTGCGAACTCCGAAATTAACACCACTGATTTCTGCACACTAAGAATAGTACCGGGTGTCAGCACCGAGGGAGGAAGGGAAAGGAAAGAGAAAGATACCCTCCCAGTCTTCTGTAGCGTTCAAATTGCTTAAAGCTTAAGCTGTGTAGCATAGATGGCTACATCTGCCATTTCAAAAGTTAACTAAATAGCCCTGTATCAGCGCTGTAGTAGAAAAATCCCTAGTCGTTGGCTTGGCCCCAACCTGAACGATGCTTACTGCAGGAAAACAAGTGTTCAAACGGATGTATTTTCTGACCTCGGCACTTCTAAGTGCTTCTCTTCGCTTGCGATAGGTTCTGTTTGGGCTACTGGCCTCTTAAGAAAAAGCTTAGTGTCCAGATTTCAAGCTGAAGAGAAGGAAAGCCACGCTGTTTTACCCTACCCAAGTAGGGGAAAAAATACAGCTGAGAATGGTGCAGATTGCCTGAATCAGACTGGCACATAGTACTGGAGTATCAGCATCAGCTGACTACCTTAAAAAGTGAGGTCCTGTCATCTCCCTGTTTTCACTGGGGATCTCATACGCCACTTTTCCAAGATTATGCATAATAGCAGTTTGTCTGGCTGAAAATATCCCCCAGAAGAACAAGAAAAAAATTGTGTGAAACCAGAATACATTAAAGGCCAAGGAAGAGAGGATATTTATTTTTTTCTTACTGATGTTAAACTTTATCAAACTAAGCTGATAAAAATGTAACAAAACAAAAAATCACAGTGCTGCAGGATATGTGTTTTCTACCTGGTGCTCTTCTAACTGTCTACATGCATTTTTTCCATCAAATTCAACACCCTCTCAGCAAATCTTATTAAACTCGATTGCCAGTTTCTGTTGTACATGACAGCCACTGCTAACAGCATAAGTGTCTGGGGGGAGGAAGTCACTACTTGTCTTGCTCAGTGCACAGGCCATCTAAATTCCTTCACGGTTTTAGTATATATCGTGAACAACGTTGATTATGCTTTCAGCACTTAAATAGTGCCATTAAACCATTGCTCAAGAGAACGCCCTAATCAGTGTGAAAGCATTTTGAGTTTGGGCTTGGAATAGAATTTGCAAACGGGACTGAGCACAGAGCTGGTAGTTTCTGAAGTTTAAGGCTGCAGTTGCGTTGAGGTTTTATATAACAAATACCTCATGCCTTAGTCAGGGCCACTTCTAGTGAGAGTAACTATAGTAACAAAACAAAGTTTCTAGCTAGTGAAGGAATATTTCCAATGAGCAGGACATCAGCCTCTGATCCAGCCCCTGAAATATGCTTATTTATCAGTTTTGTGTGCAATGCTATTTTAATAGGTACTACTGTATTTTCAAAGCTATTTAGAAATTTACTTTTGTTTGCTTTTGGTGTGGGTTTTTTTTTTTTGCCTAAAACCTATGGGGGGACTTGCTCCTTTGCCTTCAAATGGAAATGTTCTAATTATATTCCTGCTTTTTTAACTTGTTTTCCTAAAGAAATGGGAATTATGCAGTTGGGCTTTTTATACCTTGAGCACTTTTGAAAATATTGGCTGATTTAAAATAAGTTTTGACAGTGTGTTAGAAGTCCTGGAGATAGTTAAGTTTCTGAGAGTTTCCTAAAAGCTGGCCGAGTCGAGGCCGGAGGGGGCAGGCAGAGGGGAGCTGTGCTGTGCGGGGGTTGGCAGCCGCCAGCGGGACGGCGAGCACACGTGCAGCGGGGACATGGCAGCGGCACTGTCACAAGGTCTGCCAGAGGGCTCTGGGAGAAGGGCTGGCAGGGGCGAACAGAGACAGGCTGCAATGGGGGACAGGGACAGAGGATGCAGATCCGTAGGAAGTTGCATACCACCTGGGAAAGGACAGTTTGTGGCATTTAAGAGTATATAAATACATACTGTGTGTGTCTTATATGCTCATTTGCATGTGTAACAAGTGATAGCAGAATGAGTAAGGAAGGTGATGAGGGATGCTGCAAGTGGTAATCAGCACAGCTTAACCAAATCTGTACATGTTGGAGATGCAGTAAAAGGCTGGGGTCTCAGCATGGCCGTAGGAATCAGCCCCCCTTGGAAACCAGGGAATCGCACCTCTTTTAGGTTTTCACAGAAATCCTAACCTAAAAGTGGCAGCCTGGTTAAATAACAGCAGAAAGAATTATTATTCCATTAATGAAAAGGTCTCGTAAAAGTTCATTGGAGAGCTTTTCTGTTGCCAAACCGATGTTTTATGAGGAGCAGGAAGACATTTTTAAAGGAAGCATGGCATTTGCTGAAGCAGGCTGAAAGCACAGTACTGGGCCCTGTCTCTGTCTCCCCAAGGTTGTGACTACATTTGGACAGTCTATGTGTGAGTTTCCTTATCCTGGCTTCATAAACCAAAAAAGTGCTAGTTTTTGAAGAGATCCCTGACCCTCTTTTCTATTGTCTGTAAATAATTGTCTTTTCTAAAGTTTGGTAGCTTTCTGTTGAAATGGATGAGACATAAATTCACATCACGAGCCCCCAATAAAAATGCATTACTGCACTGGAGTGGATTCTCCCATTCTATGTATTTCCTCTTTCAAGCTTCTTGCTCCTACTAATTCTCTAGCCATTTGGCGGCAGAGTATTTGGAGCACCAGGCAAGGAAACGGCGGTGTGGAAAATAGAAAGGAAAACAGAATGAGAGAAAGCCAAAATCTGTTATTTGGACTTGAGGGAAGGTAGAAAATCTATCTGAAGCTTCACGTAGTTTTATGGGGCTGTTCCTGCAAATCAGAAAATCTAGTAATTCACCTCTTCTGCATAGTAAGATGCTGTTTGTCCACCAGTAGACAGGAAGCAAAAAGCTGTTCTTTTGCAAAAGCATGTTTCCTAGATGGTGTATAACTGCAGTAAACGATTTCAGCCCCAGAATCCTTGCAATGATATTCTGTCTGAACTTCCTAAGCAGCCCTGGGATGCATCAAACATTTTGTAATCACTTTGTACACCAGTGAAATGCAGCTATGGCTGGGGAAGAGTAGAACAGCTCTTTAACAGGGAATAACAATAGCACGTATCAGATTAGGCTGGGAAGTTAGGAAGAATAATCTGCCTAGTTGAGGTTGGGAAGATGGTTGTAGAGAGGCAGAATGTAGAGACCAGAGTTGAAGTTTTACTATATCATATGAACTAACACCTGTGTTCATGTAAAAATGTGATCTAGGCTCCTTAATATCTTCAGTTAATTAAAACTTGGGTTTTACATGTCATTTAAAGTGAATTAATGATCCTAACAAGGGATGGGACAGGTATTAAAAAGGATGAATCTTAAGGAGGCAAATGTAATCTTAAAGACCCAAATAAAAGCAATTTTGTTCAACATGTTAAGGAAAGCTGGCCAGATATAATGGAATCCATCTCTTTTCATTTGATAGTTGGAAAGATATTTTTCTACTCCCCCTAAATCTGCTACAGCTCTAAATCCCATAATAGAAGCATTCTAAAATTAGTAGAACTGGCTCAGTTTTCCATCTTTGCTGCACAGTTCTGGTTAGGATTATTAATGAAAAGCTCAACTTTTGCCTTTCTGTTTTAATAAATTAATAATAGGATGAGTTAATGTAGGCAGTGAGTTTCAGGCTTCATTCTACATCACATCGGTTTGTGTTGTTTTACCAATAGCATTTAACTTTGTGTTGTTGTGTAGCAGCTGTACGAGTAGAGCAGTTTCTGCATGGTGTCTCCTGCATAACTGCGCTCGTGATTTGTGGTCCACAAACTAATGTTTGTGGATTGGACAGGTTCATCCCGTGGATTCTCTAGAACAAAATTCCCAAAACTGTAGATCGCAATTCCCTACAGGATGGTAGTAGTGTTCAAAACAGATTGCAGTACAGCAGCCAGCATAGCTCAGTTCCATGGATACGGGGGCCTGAGATGCAGCTGTAATTGCTGCTGCTAAGGTTGTCCCTGCCTCCTTCTGCCACTCCACCATGCTCATAAAAAGTAGTCATAGGTGCTTTGGGACTGGGCTGCGCTCTAAAAGTTAAGAAGAATTGGCTGAGGACCCAAGCGGAGACACAACTTAGAGCAGTCAAAGTATTTCTTTCAGTCTCGTAATTTAGGCCTGCTTCCTGAGTAGCAATAATAAACCATGGAATGAGTCATTTGACAAGGTAAGTTGCAGTTTAACTCTTATTTATGGCAGCAAAAGAAAAAATTTGTCACATGGATGTGTCCTGAGGCACAACCCATGGGAGAGGAGGGGGAGGGATCAGTGCAGTGCCCTGGCTGTGTTTTCTCAGTTACACAGGGAGTCTCGCAATTACACAGTTTAGGCAGGGAGGGCTGGCATATCTGAACAGAGCCTCTCCTGTCTGCTGCTGCAGATGCTGCCTGCAGTGAAGCACGGTATCTTAAGTCGGGATGGAACCGTTCACAGTGGTGCAGAGCTGTACCAAGCCACGCCAGGCTACCCCATCAATGGTATTAGCTGGTTTAACAGGAGGGAACACACAGCTTACACGGAGAGGGGAAATACTTCAGTGGTTTAATCTGTTTCCCAGGGTAGTCTTTGCTGTGTTAACTCCTACACAGCTGTATTACAGAGCAAACCAAGTAGGTGATGTGTTCTACAACTTAAGTAGCTAATAGATGATAGCTTTTATGGACTTGGGAGTTCAAGCGCTACGGTGGTTGTGATGCAGGGGCTTTGCAAAGGTGCTATTTTTGCTTCAGTTTTCCAGTGGTTGTAATCCTGAGTATAAATATCAGAATTAGTGTCCATTGGAAACAGCAAACTGCTCAGAAGAGATGGCAGTCTGGAATACATAGATCTGCAGGGTTTACTGAAGCAGATTTCGCCAGATTTGAGTGAATCAAGCACATTACATTATTATTTACAGTTTTCAGTGGAGAAATGAAAGTCTTTGGGTAACTGGAATCGCACTAAAAATTCTGCATTGAGGCTGACTGAATGGCAGGTATTACCTGAAAAATAAATTTATATCTGGAGAGACCTGACAGATAGTGCTGCGATCTTGGCATAGAGTGGGAGGAGGAGGTGATTGGGGAAAATTTAATGGAAAGGCCTGTATCTAGATCAAATCTGCCAAATGTAGCTACTGTAGAACCTCATTATAAATAAGGAACAAAGTGGAAGAAAAACACAGGGGGGGGAAAAAAAAATCAGTCATGCCATAAGCAATCACAAATCTGATGCATTAAGAAATCCGTCAGCTTCCAGCAGAGCTGATGTTTCTCCAAATTAATTTATTCTCTGTCTCATTCATGCTAAAAGTGCACTGCAGCTCACCTGTCTGCGCTTTTACTAGCTTCTCTAGGGCCTCCAGGAAAAAGATGCCCAAGAAGTTTATTGACCACTGTCCTGAATACTCTGTACAGGAATTGACTTCAAGGACATAATTTGCAGTACTACTTAGTCAGCATGTTGGATTTTAGGTTGCTGTTTCTGGTGGAGAGAGTCATTCGTGCAAGCTGATAGAGGATTTCCTTGAGCACTGTGTAGCAAACACTATAGTTATCCTGAGTAAGGATATAGTTGCACTGTCCTGGAATTGCACAAGTGAAATACTCGTACGTGCCTCCTGAGGCGGGGTAGTGGTAAGCTGTGACGACTCTTAATGTCAGTCACTAACTTCCCTTCTCTACAAGCTCATTTCCCTGGGTAGCCACACACAGCAGCTTATGGCTGAGTCAAAACCACAGGTTATGTGTGAGAAAGCATTAATTCACTGCTGTAGCTTTGAGGAGCTACCTCACCTAGTCAGCATCCCTACCCACCCTTCCTACTTTTCTTCTCCAAAGACCCTTTTATATGCTTGATGGACTTGATACTTTCACATGCTCTTGCCCTTCCCTTGCAGTTCTAATTTTAGCGTAATTCAGGCCTGTGACTTGACAAACGCCTGCAAAGTGCTCTCATCACCATTCAGCTTGGTACATGTATATACTGAGGCTTTCATAGCCAGTCTCTCCATTTCCTTCTGCTTGGAGTCATCTTGTGCTGAAGCCTGATGAACAGGATAATTATTTGAAAAAGGATTACAGCTCTGAATCTTTTCCACTAAGGCTGAAGGAAGCTATTACTTCATCTTGTATTAAATGGCACATGGTAATTTTAAACACCTTCTGGATTTCTAATGAATTAAATCAAATCTGTTCAAGAACAAAGAACGCTGGTTTTTATCCGTATGTTTCAACAGTTTTTAAGCCAGTCTCTTTACGACAGGAGTTAGTTTATGCCATGTATCTACAGTCGAGGAAAATAAAAATGTTCGATCTTCCATGGATGCATCATGGTGTTGGGAATCTGATTCAAAATGTCAAATTTCAGGTGCACGCTGTGTATTTGAACTGTGCTTCCTCTGGATGTCAGTCCCTGAGGGAATTAATTATTGTAGGCTATATCACATACATAATGACAGGCTCTGTTAAGCCTTCCGGAGGCAAAACTACCAATCGGGTCAGCAGAGAGCCTGAGTGCTTTCAGTTGCCTTGGAGTAAGGAGTTCTGCACAGTGACTTCGGATATCCTTTCAGCAAGGTGCTTCAGGAAAAGTTGTGGACATAATAATGCAAATACAGTGCCTTTAGTGTGGTGGGAATGGAGAGGAACACTATACCTGTGTTTTGGTTATATTGGTGTAGAAAGGAGAGGAAATAGAAATTAGATTGTGCGCTCTGAATTACAACTGGCTTGCACAATGGCCTTTTAAGAGGTAAAGTAGAGGCATACATAAATGCAAAGTGCTTTTTATGCCTAATGGTAAAACACAGGACAGTTATAATACTCTTATGCTTTCGGGTTGACATCTGTTCCTCCCCTTCGGACTTATTTCAAGGAAAAACTGGTACATGCTGCTAACTTATCAGAAGGCAGAGATTATAAATACACGCTTCTGATTTATCCTGGTGTGCTCTGATCTCCTATTCTGCAGAGACCTCTCTACTGAATTAACAGGATACGTGAAATGGAATAAACACAGGGATTTCATTGTGTCCTGTCAGCAGGAGCGGGTGCGAAGGAGTTCAGTCCAGCCTCTTGCTGTCCCCCTCCTTGGCTGAGAAGTAGAGATGCGGCGTCTGACCTCGGGCACCTTGCAGCTCTGCTGCAGGGCTGCTCTGCCAGCTGGCGCCGGCAGCCCCGCACAACGGGGGCCAGGCGTTTCCGCACGGGGTTTCTCTCCACAAGGGAGAAGGGAAAGTATAAAGCTTTTCCCTGTGAAAGCTGAGGCTTGCTGTTCGTCATCGCTTCTGTTCAGTTCTTTTCTTCAGTTGCAGGATCCTTATGGAAGAACTGAACAGTGTGGGGGGTTTTTTTTGGTGGGGTTTTTTTTTTTGATGAGGCACTGGGAATGTTTCAAGCAACTAATTTTTTTTTTTTTTTTTGTAAATTTGCAGGCTAGAATTCTGCAAATGAATGGTTTACTTGAAGGGATAAAGCAGGAAGTCAGCTGGTACAAGCTGATCAAACTGCACTGACCCTGCACTTCATTTCTGTGTTTATCTGATGCATGCTCATTTTGAGGGAGTTGAAGACAGCCTGCCTGAGCTTTTCTGACTTGAAGCTTAAGTGCCAGATCCCCAGCTAGTTTAAAAAGGCAAAACCACGTTCATTTCAATTGAACAGAGCTGATTCCCTCCGGCTGACTCTCTGGCCCTGAATGTTTAGGTCCTTTACCTTTTTCATTGCAGCTGTTACTTCTAACTTTTGGAACAGAGTTCAGTTTTATAAAGCACTGTGGCGTTAAAAATATGTAACAGTCAGTGGTTGCTAAGTGCTGGACTGTTTCTCCAAAAAAAAAAAAAAAAAGCCTTCCAGTAATCTTTGGAACCCAAAAGTAAATCCAAAACCACTAATGCTATCTCCTGCACTGTATTGTATGAATGAGACTGTTTTTCAACAATCAAGCCTGTTTTATTCTATCCAGCATTTAAATTGTATTTGCAGTTTTACATTGAGGTGTGTTTTCAGGCTATTATTGAAAGGAGGCCAAATATTGCTATTTTTGATCATTTAAAATGTAATAACTATGCATGTTTTCCCAAAGGATTTTCTCTAATCACACATGCAGTGCTTGGAAACTATAATATTGTGTCATCTCTTCTCAGCACATCTGGAAGATCTGTCACATTGGGGTGTAATAGATACTGCAGAAAAATAATCCATTAATCTGATTTTAGGCTCAATCTGCCATGGATTCTCTTTTTTTTTTTTTTTCTTTTTTTTTAACTGTGCATGTATTTCTCATCTTTCTCTTGAGGCTTTTAGTTTTTGTTGGCAGTTCTAATTGAAATTTGTTAGGTATTTCTGGCAGGTTGAGAGACTGCTGATTTTTCTTTGCTACTCATGAGCAGTGACTCAGCTTGTTTGTACAGTGTCAGGTGCACCTGCTGGAGTCATACGTGCAACAGTGAAGTTACCATTTCCAGCAAGGCTAAAAAATGCTTAAAGCTTCACCTTTAAAATAAAGCCTGCAAGATCCTGAATATGTTAGTGTTAAGCTGAACTGGGCACAGCTCTCTGCTAGGAAAACCTTGTGCTGAAGTAGTAGTCAAGGGTGCAAGCTGTGGAACTGGGTTCTGTAAGTAGGCAGTATCCTTGGGTTGATGTGTATAGTTGGGAAATTTTTAGGAAGAAAATCTAAAGAACTGCTTTATGTTTAATTATATTTGTGCCAAGAAAACGAAGACTATTTAGGTTAAACTGAAATGCTACGTGGCTGCACACATACTTTAACTCAGGGAAGAGTGTATACATATATTGAAGAAGCTGGATTTATTAAAAAATACAGTCAGTTGGACTGTGCTTCCAGCGCGTATTTAAATCATGGTGACCCCTTTTAATATGACTGGAAACATAGAGAGCTGTTCGCTGTTATATCCTGAGTTTGATTTTGTCTCAGAGTAATTGTTAAGGAGAGCTATCACGATATTAATTCAGCTGGCTGGCCTGAGATCTGTGGGAAAACCCATATGTGTGGGCGGGTAACAACATGATAAAAAGTGCCGTCGTTGCCAAAGCCAGTCTGCATGGTCTCAAACCCAACAGGGATTAAGGGCTGTAAGTCCTGACCTTGCAGTTAGCTTTGTACAGGGTGAAGGAACTGTAAAAGAACTTTATGAGGAATTCAGCGCATCTCTGAAAACACTGTGGTGAAAAAGCAACCCAACACTACCATGAATACAATTTTGTCTGTCTGATTTTTATAAGTCAGTGTGCTGTGTCGAGCCAAATGATAAGCGCAGGTCTTGTTAGGTTAACTTAATCGTGCCAGTGAAGGATTGAGTGAAACTGCAGTAGGATGATCTTTAGTACATGTAACTGTTGAAGTACAGACCCGGGTCTGTACGCTGATTGCTAGCTCTGCGTTAAAGGTCATGCTCCTGTGTCTCCCTGCTGCTGTTACTGCGCTGACTGTTCAGCTGGCGCTGGTGCTAACATAGACGGCAATTACATCATGGTTTTGCTTTGCAGACTTGGACAAATATGATTCCTGCTGGTAGCAAAATATCCATTTCTTTCTCTAGGACTTTCTTTGGTGAAGCTAGCAGCTTTCTGTCTACTTATCGCAACACAGTTTTTTTTCTGAAATGAAGGAGCTTTTGTCTTTCTTCACTTCTGTCTCTTCTTTCACCTTTTAAGCACGTCTTTCCCCATCTTTTCTCAGGCTGGCATAGAAACCTGCTCCTCCATATCTCACTGAACAAGCTCATCTTATAAAAAGCACTGCCTCTGAACTGTCATAACTACATGTTGGGTTGTCTTAGCCAGAACATAGGTTGAAACATGCCCTAGAGCCAGTATCCTGTAGTGAAATTCAGCGGTGTTTGGCAGATGGATTTCTGTCTTTTTCACCTCTGCTGAGACACACAGGTAGCACTAAATACCAGCAGGCTCTGCCCTTCTTGTGTTGCTCACGTTAATGCTTTGTCCTCTGCAAAGTTAAGCAGCTAGAAGAGACTCTCATAATCCTCCTCATAAAGAGCTGGATCTACCAAGGTTCTTAAGCACAGGCTTAGTTTTAAGTAGAAGAATAATTGACTTCTTGTTGACTTCAGCAGGACTACTCATATGCTTAAAGATGAAGACCTTTTGTAAGTGCTTTGCTGGAGTAGTGYGAAAGTGGCATAAATTATATTGCCCCAAAATAAAATGATCAAAAGAATGAGGTCCATTTAACAACGTTGTGTAATGCGTTTCAAAAAAGAAAAGCTTATTTTACACTAAGCTTATTGTTTTTATACCAAACCCAAATTTTGTGTGGTTCTAATTTACTAATACAGTGGGGGTGTGATGCAGTTTCAGACTGTTGGCTCCACATATCAGCAACATCCAAGATTTCATAAATGTGTCAAGTGGGGTAGAAATGTTTTATTAATCCTGTGGGGGGGTTCTGCTTTACTGTATTTTGTTGCATAATTTATACAACCATAATATGAGTATGCTATCACTTTTTATTACCTTGACTCTGGGTTAATTAGAAAGTATTTCATTCTATTTTAAGTATGTCAATCAGGATTCTGACATATCTTTCCAGACAGAAGGTATGTTCTTGGTTACAGATTGAGGTGACTTGGATGTTGATGTGGAATGTTACTTTATCAGCTAGAGTCCTGGTATCCTTTCCTCTAAAAGCTGCCTAAACTGTATGTCCTAGAAGCTTTTCTGAAAAACACAACCGTTTAGAAGTATAAGTGAAGCATCTAGTTCTGCAGTCTTTGGGGACAGGAAGTATTGGCAGCGTATTTAGTACTTCAGCTTTGTCCTGTTAATGCTCTTTTCTTGTCTGGCAGGATCTCAGCTCAGCAATTAGAGACCATAGGCCTGGTTTCCTCTTCCGTTTCTGTAAATCGAGAGTTATTCCAGTGGTTGTGGCAGCATGATAGTTCTCAGCTCTGCCTTTCCAAATGAATTCCCATTTAATCAGTACTGGCTAGATTTACCTGGGGACACATCTGATGAAATTCTGAAGAATCAGGCCCAACAGATGAGAAAATGTTTTTAAAGTGATATCAGTTACAGAGGAGCTCAACCTGCTTTCCCTCCTGTCCACAAATAACTCTGAAGTTGAGAGCACCAGTGCTAAGAGATTAAATGTAAAGGATATGGGGAAGGCGATGATGAAGAATTGAAGCACAGGGAGTGAAGTGACTTGCCCAAGACTGGCCAAGAGGCCATGCAAGAGCAAGAAATGGAGCACGGCTCTCCCATGTCCCCAGCCCAAGCTATAGGATATTGGCCACACTGCCACCACGGGCAAAAGACAGTGGACCACGGTTTGCAGTACGCTCCTCAGATTGCGCATTGCCACGTAGGCGTCTGCTTCCACCCACAAATGAGATACTGCGCCACAGAGTCACCTGAATTTAAGTGCCAGGGCTCAGATCTGCTGGAGAAGCTATGCATTGAACTCCTACTGAATTCATGATTGAAATTAAATAGGAGGTAGACCTCTAYGCTCCTCGCCTTGGATGCTTGAGACCTGGCCTCAGTTTTCAAATGTGCTCATGCAGTGTCCAGTGCAATGGGGAGTAGTCTGTGTAGTTGGAGCCTGTCAGAAAAAAAACAATTCACAAAACAACGTGGCGGGGACACTTGCAAATTAAACTTCAGTTTAACATCTTCTAAAGTGTGCAATGAAAAGTCTAATGCGCTGTCCTTATAGCGGGAAATTATGTTTAAAAATTTGATGTAAACACTCTGCATAGCAAAACCAGAAACGTTTTTTTCCAGATTTTGCTGTAAAACTTATAATTGTGAAAATTATTTTTGTCTTTATTCAGGCGAGATATATGATTTGTGATGGCACAAAATCATTTTGTTGCCAGTTCCTCATCAGGGTGAGAAGAAGATAAAAACTCTTCTTGGGTGTATCGCCCAAAGGGTCCTGTGTTGCACAGAGTGAGAGAAGGGGTTTTATCAACTCTACTGACAATTAGCTTGATTCCTACATTCTTAACAAAAAGCAAAATACTACAAGCAAAATACCACAAGTTGAATTTGGGATTCAAAATGAATGATCTAACTAAAAGGAAAGGAGACTATAATTATGATCACCCTTTTTTTGTGCCTTCTTTTCTTGGTTATGACTAGATATGGCTTGATTCTGAAGAAAGGTGAATACAAAGATGACTTTCAGTGCTCCCCTCCCCTTTTCCAGCAAATCAGTGTGCTTTTTCTTTCAGCAGACTATTACTTAGTTGTTGTTTTTCCTTCAAGTGACAACCTGCCTGGGTTTGGCAGATAAAGTGGGTTTTTTACAAGACCTCCTTCCAATGTAAGTGGCAGTTTCTGGATGGGCCACATCAATATTGACTCATTTGCCCTCTGCATCACAAGTGAATCTGATGGAACTAAATGCTGAAATAGAGGCATGAGGTTGCTGGACTGGCTGCAGACATGTTTGTCTTGGGAGGTGACGTTTGGGTCCATGCGGAGATAGGCAATGTAGTCCATCGTCAGGACCTTCACCTGACTGACAGGAGGCCCTTCTGCCATCAGGCACATGCCGCAGCTTACAGGAGGAGGTAGTCCAAGAAAAAACACCCAGAGCTGAGGCCTGCCAGTGGCAGCTCATTTGTTTTTGCTGTGCTCCTCTGACAGATTGGGCTGCAATATTAGCTTTTCTGGTAACCTCTTCTTCTGTTTCCCTCCTATTCCATGTGCAGGAACCTTCTAGGTGCCTTGTGTCATGAGGTGAAGCCTAGCAAATTTCTTTGTCATGTAAACTTTTAAATAGCCTAGAATCTACCTCTCTGAAAGCTGTTCTCACCCTGTGTTGTGCTGTTGCAGTTGTAGTTCATGGAGCAACATTAGCTGAATTGCTGTTGTCATGCAAGACTGGGGCTCTGAGCAGGACATTCTTCTAAAGGTGATGTCAGCTCTGAGTCTGCTAGTTTTCCTGGGCTGGGAAGATGAAGCCAACAGTTCTTTGGACATGCTATCAGCCTGCTTGTTTTTATTTTTTGTTCATATTGGGGCATAAATGGGCAGGGAGCCATAAAAAAAGGAACTGTATGTTTGTAAAAGTATATGATCAATTTATTTTTGTAGGGAAAGTGATAGATAACATGGCACAGCATGAAGTTATAAAAAGAGGTTGCAGTCAGCGCTGCTGGCATTAATTTAACTAGAGAATGTGCCCTTAAATGTCAGGAGACTGCAAGAAGCACTGAGTTATTTGAGAAGACAGCAACTTTGATGTTGATTTTTTTCAACAAAACTGCAGAAGATTAAAAGCAGCTTTCCAATTTTGCCAACCTTCTTATTGATAACGTGAGTAGGGCTTTAGCAGGTGCTCTAAGAAGGTTAATGAAACCATAATGGTTATGGTGAAAGAGTATACATGAACTAATTGGCTTGTATGGGTGACTCACCACTGAAGCTAAACTCAGCAACTGATAAACTGAGCAGCTAATTTGCTGTGAAGATACTATGGTTCTAGATACACCGTCCTCTCGTACTAGCAGATAAAACAAGACCAGAGAATCTGGGTTATAAAAAGAACATGGGCTGCAATCATATTTCTGCTGTATCAAAATGTAAGAATGGCCATTCTTGATCAAACTAAGGGCTTGTCTGTTTTCAGCAGGGCGTCTGGTGAGTGCACAGGGAAAAGCATGTAGAAACGTGGCAGGATGATCCTAGCCCTCATATGACATCCCCGCTTCTGTCAGCTGAGTGGTTCAGAGGCTTTCGGAGCCAGAGGTTGCATTAGGTTGTGTTTAATGCCCCTTGATGGGCCTGTCATCCGTGAATTTATCTAATCCCTTTTTGAACCTATTTATGTGTCTGCTCCAGAACATCCTGTAGCAATGGGTTTTGCACTTTACTTTTGTGCTGTATGAAAAAGCATTTCATTTGCTCATTTTAAATCTACTGCTTGATTGCTGTGTTGGATATTCCTTAMTTCTTTCATTTGAAACAATACAGACTGCTTTGATTTCCTGATCATCTTCATGCTATTCATGATTTTATGAATCTGTCATCTCTTCTTTCAGCCTCTTTTTCAGGCTGAGAAGTCTATTTACTCCATGTATCAAAAGCGTTCCAAAACTTTGATCATTCTTCTTATCTCCTCCATCCTCTTTCCAGCTCTGTTAGATCGGTCTATATCCTGTATCCACCTGTATCCTCCTTTTGCATCTGTTACCTTGAAGTGGAAGAAATTAATTCAAGAGTTCAGTGATCGAAGTGTTGCGGGTTTGAATCCRTGCCTTCCAGTTCCCCAGAGAGCATCCTTGGACCATCTACCCATCCAGGTTATGGCATTCCCCTGCTTTTCATTGGAGCTGATGTGGAATATTTATCTGGGCTTCAAAGAGGTAGGAGGGTGAGCTGGACTCTGCTGTCCAGTGGCACTTGGATGCTGCTCCAACACCCCATCAGTCAGTCATTGGATAAAGTGCATTTGCTGTCCTTGGAGCTGTGACCAGGATTCTGGTTTCTCTCTCCAGGCAAATGTCTGTAAACACACAAACAGGCGCGTGCATCCTGTCATTTAATGAAAGAAACAAACAAAGTACAAATATTAGTTGCGGAAGTTCAGTATCTTCATGCTAATGTACACAATTGTCTCTGTGAATTGGGACATACTGCTGCTGGTTTTGGTATTTTGTTTCGTTTCCTTTTGTATTCAAAATCCAAAATAACCCAGCAGCTGCGTGTGTAGGTAGGCAAATCTGGGTCAATAATGAAAGACTGTGGGGAATGATGGCCCTGATCTGGTAAAGCTCGAAGACGTGTAGATCTTTGAGCAGCTGCTGACAAGCTCTGAAAAACTGGAGGGGTTATAAGCAGCCAGTGAATGGCAAAACATGTAGATAAATGACTACATAATACTCACTATTCCTAATTTAGTCTCTCAACCTTGAAATGAGTGAATGTGTTATTGTTTGTTACAGTACTAGCATAACTTATTGCTTGTCAGATGATAGGGCACAGAGATCCCATTGTGATGCTGTATAAATGCGTAGTTAAAGGGCTACATTTGATACTAAAAACTCCATTTTAAAGTAGTTTTAAAAAGTCCCAATAATTAACGGATTAATAAATCTTCATGTAGTCCTATAGCATCCATAAAGTAGTCAGTAGGTTATTACTAAACATAGCAACTTACAACTTCTTCCACAGATGTGCTTATAAGCATTTATAGTATACCGCATGTACATGTGAAACCTTCTGATAGTATTAACTATTAAACCTCAGTAATTAGATTGCCAATGATAGGAAAGAACTGCCTCTTTTCTTCATGGGTAGTATTAAAGAATTTAAAGGCTGAGCATTTAGCCATGTAGGATTAGAAGACTTTCAGGAACGCTAGGTAGGTTTGTCTGGCCAGGCCTTGAGACATGATGAGTATCAGCAGCTGAAATCAGTCTTAATGAAGACAAATGTTGAATACCTCCTGAAATCAACCAAAGTAGCTTGCTTTCTGCTGAAAATTTTCGTAGGCCTTCCAGTATTACAGTCCCTAATTTTTTGTCAATGCATGGCATATTATAGTGATATTTATATCATTTATACTACTGAAATTTTGATACTTGGGAAACCTAAGTTTGAATTTTCAGAGCTTCATATCGCAGCAAAGTCAACTGTATACAGATTTTAATTTGCCAGAGTTAATGTTTCTATGATAGATATGTATGTTTGCTTGTGGCAGTAACCTGACGTTACATCAGGGAATAGAAGCCTTTGCATACTGTCCACATAGATGATAAAAGAAAACCTGTTCTGAGGGGGAGCTTAGCATCCAGTATCAAGAGTAAGCAGTGGTTATTTTCCATTGTTACTGTCCCTGAAATTATACACATTACAAGAATGATTTGTGGATTTTTTGCTCTCTTTTCTTAYGCTTATGTAGTAGCAATTTATATGTTTGCTTTAGCCCAAATCACTCTGTTTTCATTTTCAGAGGCTAAAAGAATTACCAGTGACTGTATCGATAATCTTGGGGCTATTTTTATATGCTGAATCTCTTTAAGAGTCTGCTCTGCTTAATATTACAATCATCATACAAAAGTACAGTAAAATGATATTAAGAAAATATAATAAGGTGAAATCTGTAGATACATAATTTTTATTTATGCCCCTGAGAGTTGTGCGCAGACACTGATATGACACAAAACCCACTAGATTTATTTGTAGCAAAAGTGCTATCTCAGTAATAAAATGATAAGCTCGAGATAAGTGATACTGTCACCTGCTTCACTCCTGTGTTTTCCCTGTATTTTTATTTATCTGTTTTTGCTTTTACAAAACTTATTAGAAGCTGAGAAATACAAGCAGCATATAGCACACACAGCCTAATGTACTGATTTTATTTCCACCTTTTAATTATATTTAATTGCATTGTTTACTACTGTTGTCRGTATGATTTGATTCCTTTTGCCACTTACATTCTTCCCATTTGCCTTTTGGTTTGGTTCGTTGTATCGTTGCACGATAATGTGAATAGCACTATTCCAAAGGTGAATTACCACAACAGCTAACAGCGCATGGTATCTCTCAGATCTGGTAAAGTTGTACTGCAGACAGTTGCTAAAGTTGCATGACTTTTTTTTTTTTTTAACTTTTGTGTGCCTGTGCTTTATGACTGGTGATAATATTCTGCTGAGACTTCATTATGTTTTTGTGAGAGATTTGCTTTTTTCCTATGTTTCACTAGTTGCTCTCTCTCCTGAGAGAGAATATTGCATCTTCATCCAAAGAAGTTGATGTATACTCACTGTAAACAGTAAACATCAGAGTGATGGAGGGAAGAACTTAATGTGTTTGTCTTTTTAATGTTTAACAGCAATGTTTAAATATACGATGTAATGATTTTAATTGCCTGCAGATAACTAAGCCATCTATATCCCTACTAATGTGAAGGGGAGGAGGAACCCTTGATATATCCCTCCTGTATAGTAGTTTGCCTGTTAACAAATTCTTCATTCCTATATTCTTCTATTTCATTAATATTGAGTGGTATCTTACAGCATTCAAAGGCGTGGAGTTATTCAGGGATGTAATAGAACTATTTTCTTCTCTAGGCCTTAGGCTCCTTGACCACCACTCCTCTGCTGCAAGGAGGGTCCTACAGTGCTTTAGAAGGTCTTTCATTCTGAAAGTTYGTAGTGGTTTAAAAAATACTCTGTATGCTTAAGATAGCATAGGTTGTTAAATGTGGTAGTTTCTTGGACTAGTAGAATACTTTTAATAGATTAATTGCCAGAAGGAAGGCAATGATGCAGTCTCACCTCTCTGCACAGCACAGTCCAAAGCAGCTCACTCACGAGCCTATGCATCAAACCCATAGCTTCTATTTGTGCATTAGCGTTGCTTTCCAGATGTTATCCCGTCTTGCTGAGAAGGCTTTAAAGGCTACAGAATTTACTGTGTACACAAGGTAGTTGCTGCAAAGATTATGTGCTTTGATAATTATGTGTCTGTATTTACTTATAAATCTTCACTTGGCTAGTTTCAGCTTCCAACAAATCCTTGGATTTTCTGATACCTTTTCTTTTAGATCAAAGACTCACAATTAGATACTTCTCCATGTAGGTGCTCGCAGGCTGGGGCAAAATAATTTCTTCACTGCTTCTCAGATAAACCAAATAAACTGAGCTTCTTAAGCCTCTCATGAAATACGTTTTTCTAGCCCTCAGATCACTTGCATAACCTTTTTCTGAACCTCATGCCATTTTTCGTCTTCTTTTGGAGTTAAAGAGCAAGAACTAGAAACAGGATTGTAGTAAGCATCTTACTGATGCTGTGAACAGGAATAACCACATCTTCSAGCTCCCACTTGATTGTGCTTCCATATATGGATGCTAAGGATTSCTTGACCTCTTGACTGCATTGTTGTTCAGGAACTTCACGTTCATGAAGCTATYTTTTATAATACCATTACACTCCAGGGTATAACCTCCCACCTTTCTAGTCCGATATGTATTCCTTGCTCCTAAGCGATTGATTCTATATTCTGTTCTATTACAACAAGCTTTGTTCTTATGAGCCCAGTTAACTAAGGGATACAGAGCAACATGCATCACTGGCCAGTTTCCATTGTTAACCACTCCTTCGAATTCAGTCTCATTTTTATTTTCTTAAGAGTGCGTCCACTGTCATATTCTTTGTCCCACCAAATTTTTCATCAGTCCATGGATCTAGCTCAAAAATAGCTACATGAATCATGAGGGCAGTTCCTTTCAGTTAGGGGGTCAGCATCTCCAAGAGCAGGGGATGTTTTTGTTAGCATTTGATTTGCTCAGATCAGTAACAAGACAATCAAAGGTGAACATAGAGTAGGGATATAAAATAGTAAAGGACAAAGACAAATTCCCTTGATTATGAATCTTCATCTTCCTTTCCTAGCCTAAGTTTGTACCTGGGGAATTGAGTTGACTGCTTGTCCTGTGAGGTCAAACTGTAGCAGCGGCCATGAGCAGACTTCCCTGTAGCAGTTGATACAGTGGGGCTATATTTTGTTGACTCTCACACACACACCATCCAAAAAAACCCTAATGTTTGTCAGTGCAGAATGGGACTGCCATTTTAGCACATTACTGCAGATACGCACCACAGAGTCTTGGCGGCAGATTTCTAATTATTGCAAATGAAGGATCTCTTATTCAGCTGCAAAGTCTTCCCTAACATCATCTGTGCAGTTGCTGTTGTCTCTTTCTGAAGTTGTTTGGATTTCCCAGGAGCCTGCAGGTCACATTCACAAAACTGGTTTTAGAATTCTTAACATTTCAGCTGTTAATATTGTATGCATATATGTACATATACGTGCATCCAATGGAAGAGTCACTAGCCATATGGAGCTAATTCAAAATGTGTAGATCTTGGACTTTATGAAAACGTTTAAAGCAGAGAAGTATATTTTCATTAGTAAATGAGAAATAAATTCAATCATCTTGGCAATTAAAAAGAAATAAAATGGGTGTTGTGAAGGATAGTGTTAAAAGCCATGCTAGCAGCAAGTGGTAGGTTGTGTCATTGCCGAATCTGTCTTCTAACCTCTGCTTGACCTAATTCTCCTGAATTCCAGTGGTCTGTGCAAGTACATATTCTCTAGGTATAAGAATAGTAGCAGCAGTTTCACTACAACAAGAATGTACAAGGGCTATCAGCTGTCTTGCCTAGGGCATGAGATGATTGCCAGCTGGGGTTAAGAAAAAGCGTTTCCTTCCTGTGAGGCATTACATAATTGTCTGCGTATATTGTGTGTGTTGGGTTTTTTGTCTGCAATTTCTTATATAAGCCAGTGCAACAGGAAGATGCCAGACTAAGAAAAGAGTCTGGCATATGTATTATGGCAATTCCTTTTTATTCTGTTTTTAATGCTGTCCAAAATAAAATGAAATTCACTGTACATTTCACCTTGTTAGCTTTGCGATGCATTGCTTTTAACACTGTCCTGCCAGCTTTGTGACGCAAATTTGACTGCAGCTGAGGAATATTGTTAATCCTGTCATCTCCTTGTGGGGAATCAAAGTTGAGCCAAATGGAATGTTTTATGCTACGGTGTTTTCTTTTATTGCTGCACATACAAAGCAAGTAAAAACACTGGCTGCCAGGATCTCGCGAGAGTGATACTGATTCTCCACGTTTATGAGATGCCAGTAAAACAGAAGTTATTCTTTTTCATTTTGCAGCTTACTCTTCACCAAAGTAAAACTGGAATGGATACATAAAGGACCTGAAGAGGCTCTGGTGACATGCAGACATATGTTGCAGATGTGGCAGATGGTGTATAATGTTTTACAGCACAGGTAGGCTTTCTCCACTGTCTAGCAAATTCAGATTTCATAACAGAGATGCAGTTATCTTCTTTAATTGTCTAGAGATACTTAAGTTATTTTGCAAAAAGGGTAATAAACAGTACTATTTAAAAAGAAACATATGTAATATTTCTGGCTGTGCTTAAAAAAAAAAAAGGCAATATTTTAATAGCCATGATTTAAAAAAACCCAACAAAACAAAACCTCAAGATTTCAAGGTTGAAGAAGCAGTTTGAATCAAGAGTTTCTTATCTGAATGTCTGAACATCTCTATCCATATTCAGATGTCCAGAAGGGAGGGCGGATTTATTTTTTTTTTCCCAATACTCTGAGCATCCATCAGCTATTGTTCACAGTCTGCAGTAGTTGGCACCACCCAGGAGCATGGCAGGGTGACACAGTCCTGAACTGAGTAAGCCAAGGAAAGGGACATGGCCAAGACTCTATCACGTGCTGAGGTTGCATGCTGGTTGCATAGCCTGGTGCTAACTGGGCAAGGAAATGAGTGAAGGATGTAGCATCTTTCTCCCTGCCCTTGCCCTAGTGAATCTGCATTTAAACAGTGCTAGGTTCCCTGTTTGTTCCCTCCCTCTCATCTGCTTCCCCTCTGAAAGGAAAAGTTTAGAAAGTGTGAAGGTTACCAGGTAGGGTTTTCTTCCTTCCCACATCCTATGGATATTGTCTCAGTCATGCTACCACAGTACAACTGTCTTGAGAATGTTATCCCAAGACTATACTTGTCTCTCATATGTAATGTCCATAGAGGTTGTGTTTGATGGGAARGATAGCATGCTTGATGGCAACAGTCGTGACAGCAGACTGATGAAGCTTGTATTGTTCCCCAATTTCTGTATGCATTTACATAAGCTTTATAAACACCAGAAGTGTATGTACAGAATGATGCATGTCTATATACAAGTTGTCCTTGAGGGATTATTAGTTGGTTTAGCTAATGAGAGCAGACCAAACACAAAAATCAAGATATTTACATAGCAGCAGAGAAATGGTCTCTTATAGGCTGGAATTACTGATTTCCTTAGGCCTTAGTCTAAGGATTCAGCTAAGGATTCAATCATGTACCTCTCACATGAATAATCTTTATACCCATGAGTAGTCCTCATGAAGCAGATCAAATCCACACTGAACAATTAGGACTGAGTAAGATTTACTCTTGCAAGGGGGGGCTGCAAGCCTGAGACTGAAGAGAGTACATTGGAAAACAGACAAATAAATTTGGACTCCATTTGGATCCCAAGCTGTGCTTTGGCTGTTATACTTAAAAACCCAAGATGCGATAGCTTTAGAGGCTTTTGATAAGCTTTAGCCATAGAAGCCTAAACAAAACAAATTGCATTGCTTTTGCTCCGAGGAACTCTAATGTGTATTTCACTGCTATTCCCAGTGGGACTTTTTGGCTTTCTCAAAAAATACTTCATAAAGCATTTTGCATTGGGAAGTACTGTTTGAAAGGTAGCAAGAATGAACTTGGCACCTGCAGTTTTAGACTGGATTCAGTGATCCAGGAAGCCCCTTGTATTAAGCAAATTGTAGCAGTATCAGGTAACAAATATGTAAAATATTCTGCATTGGGCTTGCAAAGGAACTTAAGGGGAGAGAGACTTGTGAGAGACTTGTGAGACTTGTGAGACTCAGTGAGACTTGGACACAGACATTTTTTAGGGCCTCTTGGAAAGTAGAAGCCTGTGTTTACATGAAGTTGAGAGCTGTTGCACCCAATACTCTTTACTAGTTCAATCAGTAGCTAATCGCCCACACAATTAAATTGCACTTTAGTTACATTTGGTTGCATTTGTCTGGCCTAAGTTTCCCAGCTTTGCAATCTTACTATGACTCATCTAGACTAAAGAGTCTTTCAGGACCTGATATTTTCTCCCCAGGCAGTTATTCATATGCCATGCTCAAGTCCCCTCTTGTCTTCTCTCTGATAAACTGGTGCCTCTGCAGTCTCTCACAATCAAATGTTTCCTTCAGCAATTTTTGTGACCATTTTATGCACTGTCTCAACCACCTTTTAAAAACAGGGGCAGTGGGGTGGCAACATGTCCCACTGTCAGCCTTTCCAGTGCCATAGGTGGAAGGCAAATCATCTGGCTACTGTCCCTTTCGTGGTGCATGGAAAAGCTTTCTTGGCTGAAGGCCTTGTACTGCAGCTTTAAAGGAGCAGTTCATTTTCAACCCCTCTCTAGCATAACAAATAAAGCCATTGGGAGTGGCTGTTTTGCACAATGCGGTCCACTTGGTTTTCAGGCTGGGATTTCAGTCTGTTTTCCCAGTTAAAAGGCCATGTTGACTGTACTGAGATGCATTTTTGTTAACTGAGGCCACCTCATCAAGCCTTCTCTGAATGTTGCTCTCATGTGGTCAGTTTTTACTGTGGCCAAACTTACGCCATCCGCCAGTCTCCTCACCTGTCCTTTGTGTAGGAGTGTAGCGTATGAGCCAGTGTTCAGCCGTGTGCCTGAACAGTGATATTGTGGTGATGGCTGCTGCATCAAAGCAGCGCTCACCTCGTGGGAGTAATATTTTGAAGTGCAGCTGCCATGTTGCTGCATACGCAGTGCATCAGCAAGACAGAAATGTCCTTACGGTTTCACCAGCAGCCCCCAGTCAGGGTAATGACACTTGGGCTAATCCTGGCTAGGCAAAGCAGATGCTCAGGACAGAGAATTTAGTTTTCCTTTGCATCTGTCACCACATGATCATCTTAAATGAGACATCAGTGTGGAAACCAGTATGGAAGACAGGGAGGCCCAGTCAAGGCTGGAGATTTGTGCAAACAGTCAAATGCCCAAAATTTCAGGGTCCGTTAACAGAAACCGTAATGTTTGATCCCAAAGCCCAAGTAAAAGGTTAATTAGCTATTGTAAATATGGTTACCACTATGATGAATGACAGTAAGTGGCTTTCAGTCCTAGGTTGTTAGCTGGGAAGGACAAGACTTGGTTTATCTTTTGCTATTGTTTTCTGTGATAACAGAATAATCATGTTTAAAACCAAATAGCAGTCCCAAGCTAATTCTTCTGCTAGATCAGTGCAAATTCAAGGGAATCCTGTGCAATCCCTACCAAAGGACTGATCAGACTGGAAGACGGGAATCCACAGCAATCATGACTCTGTGGCAGCTTGTTTGCTGGGAGGAATATTGTCCAAAGGCTGAGCTGCAGACTTGGAAGTGTGCCAGAAAAAGTAGCCAGGGCAGTCACTTTTCCTTTTGATATTTTGTCCCTTAATGGATGATGAGAGGAGATATCATCACCATCTGGTCCTGGGGGAATGGCAGACTATGTGGTGACAGGAAGGCTCAGGAGATCTGCGTTAAGTGATTTTGATTTTTTTGTTTTTGTTTTTGTTAGGCATGTGGTTGGTTTTTGTTGGTTTTGGTTTTGGTGTTTTGTTTTTTTCTTTTTTTGGAGTTTCCCTTTGGAAGACCTCTCCTGTGGGGACAGAAGTCTAGTAGAAGAGCAGACCAGATAGTCTTGCTTTCATAAAGCGGTGCTATGTGGTTGCTTTTATCTTCCTCTTCTGTTTGAACAGAACAAAGCTGGAAGAGGAGAAAATAATCCCTTTGAAATGAAGAAGTTAGCACCTGGGTGGAAGGTGGTAATTGGCCTGTTTCAAGAGGATCAGCACAGCAGACCTGTGAACAAATCCTTCTGCAGACAAGCCCAAGGGATGGCGGTTCTTCCTGGGCATGGGGCTGCTGGTTGGCCTCCTCTAGTCTGGCTTCTAGCTGCCAACATGGTCCTCCTCCAGTAGTTTGCAAAGACTCCCAACAGCCAGATAAACTGATACTGGCAGGTGCCCTGGAGCCCTTGCTGGGCACTGTGTCTCTGAGCATCCTGTCCATTGGCAGGGTGCAGGTGTTGTAAAACAACACATTCAAGAAGCTGATTACCTGCAACTGGAAAGCTAGAGTTTTCAGTTCCAGTGGCAGCTAGATGAGGCTGTTGCCTGCTTCAGGGGGAATGCTGTCTCTCCRCTGAAAGGTGGCCAGGTAACATGGTTTTGTTTCTTTACAGTGGCTCTGAGAAAGGAAGTAGTGTAACCGAAACACCGGTGATCAAAAAGCATAACGGACTGCATCTCACACTCCCGGATGCTCATGATACCGATTCTGGTGAGGAAACAAGATTTGTGCTTTGCTATCCTAAATGCATGTTTTTGCGAGAGAGGAATGTTTTATTTTCTTTGGCGAGGCGGTAGGGGTCGGGGGCTGCGTGTGTGTGTGTTGCTGGGCTGGTGGTCAGGAGGTCCAGATCTGTCTCCACAGCCACCTCTGCTGCAGAACATGTCACTGTGGTTTGTCTGTACCTTGGCTTCCCCATGCATAAAACAAAGATATGGGTTCCTGYTTTCTTTTACAAAGATCTCTGAGACGAGCATAAAACGTATTAGATGGGAGTTCACTATACTTCTGGAAGAACTGCGTATGATTCTGTCCTTTTTTTTCCTCCTTCTCTGCCCCCTCCCCARTTTCATTCGTTTTAGATGTCCTGATCAAGCCAGCTATTATTGTAGTTTTGGAAAGCTGAGTAAGAGTGTCAATTCTTATTAGAAGGTGATTTGGTTTGGGATTTGTACATAAACCTTGTGATGCTTTATTATGTGGTAAATACACATTCACRGTAACAGATCTAGTCAGATGGAAATAACTGAGACATCAAAGCTAATCTTGGCAGGAAGGGGAAAGGAGGCTTTCAGAGAGTGCTGCTGACTTATGATTTTATCATGTGACTCATGATAGTTGGTGCTTCCTTTAAAACCCTAACTCTAAAAATCGGATGATTATGTGAGAAACTTCCCTTTTAATTTGTTTTTTTTTTTTTTTAAGGGAAGCAAGTTTCTACCCTTGTGTATGTAGAGAAACACTTGCAAAAAAATGAACCTCACAGACTCAGAAACTGGACAAGAAGAATACAAAAGCTTATTTTTTAAAAAAAAMCAAACACTTAAGCAAGCCTCATGCTTTGGGGCTAGGGAATTAGGGTTTGTCTGAGTCTTAATCTTGAACATTTGGAATGGGTAAAACTGAAGTCATGTGCTCAGCACATACAGCTGAGATGGAGAACAAGTTCTTAGGTGTTAAGTATGTGACTTGTATTAAATTATGTGTGTTTAACTCCCGTTTACACCCACGAATGGTTAAAAAGCATTGCAAGGGTAGGTCTTGAGCATACACACATTCAAACATCAAAACATTATTCAGTGTGTCTGCTCTTTTGTTTGTAGTGTTAAACCCTTAGGGTCTATATTTATGACATTGTAATCGTACTGATTCTGTGCACACGTATTTATGTAATTTTTAATCTGTTTATTCCATTTCCCTTTTATTACCCTTTGAGATGAGTCGCTGTATTTTGTATAGGTCCTTTTTCTCATTGTTTGTATGACAGTGTTCTATAGTCTTTGGCTTAATTAAAGAGAACAGGCCAAATTCAGCACAGATAGATGAAGAGGATGTACGAAATGAATATGTTCTGTTTGGCATATTAAAAATTATCTGGAAAAGGGAGTCGGTATGACATGAAAGTTTCCTGGTGATACAAAATCATTTAGGATAGTAAATTGATAGATAATTGTGAGGATTTGTGAAATATCCCCTATCATCCCTGATGCTGGGCAGTATAATGGACTTTCAGTTTCAATGAATATATGAAAATGGCTTGGAAAACACTGTAGGTAGTTTGCAGAATCCATCAGCCACTAGGCATTACTAGGAAGGCAATAAACTCCAAAAAATATTATTTGCCACAGTACTTCTGTTATCCATCCAGTTCCCACTCTGCTGCTGAAACAGTGAGTGGTTTATGGTGCCTAGGCTGTGGGGCTGAGCCTAGGCTGATCCCTGCCCCTTCAGCTCTAGCTGATGCTTAATAGTATGTAAAAGGCATTCTGGGTGTGGATCCCATGGTCTTCTGGAGATCTCTTGCCTTGCTCTGTAATTGGCTGGAGAAAGGAGTGTGGCCAGGTTTGGGCTACACCCACTTCACAGCATGGTTTGAGATTTTGAGACCAAATTGTCACCAGCAGAGCCTGTAATATTTTGATGTGCTGGGCTGCCACCCTTCTAAGATAAGACCTCCCTCCTGCCTCCTGCTCGCTCCTCTGCTGCAGACCTGCAGCACCTGCTCCAGAGTCACAGCAAAGCTCAGGCACGTTTGGTCTTTGTGTAGGGCCCTCCTCAAAAAGCACCTGGATTGGGTACCTGTTCCAGCCTGCTCTTAGCCCAGTTTTAGTAGCCAGCRTACTACCTGCCAGAAAGAGAAAATTAATGTAAAGTACAAGCTTTAAACCAGCTTTTCATGCACATAAAGTGATTTGCGCTGAATGCAGTTTGTTTGTAGCCAAGAAATGTATTTCTCCTCCACTTTGAGAATCTAGGTTTCTATGCTAACATGGTTGCACCCACGATGGACATAAGGGGCTCATACTGAAATTACACCATCTGCCTTAGCGCAGGACTGGCGCTGGCTGTTTTCAACAAGGGTCTGTGGCTCACTGCTCTGCGGGCTCTAGGTGCTGCTGTTCTCCATCTGCAGAAAGCAGGCAGCTGCGTCTATTGTCCCGGTTAGGAACCTCTTTGGAGACAGTAGGAGGTGAGATTGGAGAGTACAGCTCTAGTCCCTCTCGCCCTTGTGCCTCCCCAGAGCTGCGGCTGTGGCTGTGGCTGGCTGCTTTAAAGGGAGGGAGGAGGTCTGATATTTTTTTTTTTGCATCATTCTGGAACAGGCTCTGGTTTCCATCGTGAAATCCCCTGGGAGTGCGGCAGTATCACTGTAATGCACAGGTGCTCTGTGATCTCTGGACTCATCACTGAAGGGGGGATTACTGCGGCTGGGTTTGACACTGGCCTCTCCCTCAGTTAGACTACAATGAGATTATTTGCTGTGCCAGAATTTTAGGTTTGCTGCCAGGAAGATTAATTCCTCTTTATTTTCTTCATCTTCTCCTAACTGAAGCAGTGTTCCTAACTAAATTCACCGATATCAGTCAGCTGCCTTGCTGTTTCATTCATTTCTGATTTAGTCTTATCTTATAATGCTCTTGCCTGAAGTGATTTAGGCTAGGGAATTCTGTGTTTCTTATGAGCCTTGTAAATCTACTGAGGTACACTTCTGTTTTGATAGCAGTTTTTTCATAGATGCAAAATATTAAACTTGGTCCTTCTTGGTCTTTTAACAACCCTAGAATGGTGCTTTAAAATTATTTAGCTATATTTTGTATGGCTTATATGCAGAGCTCATCACGACAAAATCAATTTTGTTATTTTTATGATTTCTTTCCAAAATGTGTGGAGGGCTTTATTGTAAAATGTGAAGTTTATATTCTGTGTAGTGGAGCTGTTAAAAAGAGAAAGAGACTGCACTAAAATAACAAATTGATGTGGTATCTTCTTATGCCAACATTTGCATGTATTTTGAGGCATGACATTAAAGTTCTGTGAGGCAGGTTTTATGATTTTTTTAGCATATAAAGATGTACATTTCTTTAGGAAGAGTCATTTTACAGAGASACATTCAGAGGCTTTTTTTTAATGTCGCTTGAAGTTTTTCTGGCTCCCCCCCGCCACCCTGAGGTCAGAGTGATACCAGTGTGATACATGCCTACATCCTCTCTTGGGAGATGGGGTGTGTAGAGGTATACTCTTTTCTGGCTCCAGTAGCCCTCAGGCCACCCCCAGGGACACCATATTGCTTGCCTGAGGTTCAGAGCTGTGGCTGAGCCCCTTTCAGGCCAGAAAGGCCAGGCTGGCAAAGACCTTCTCTTACGGAGTATATTTGGGCAGACAAGCTTTAAGGAGTATTCCTGTGAGCAGTCCAGCAGAGATGGGTAAGAACAGCAGTAGCAAACATGTGGGTATGGGCTGGGATGGAGAGTGCCTTATCTTCTGGCATGTGTGTGTCTAGAACAAGGAATGTATCTGTGTCTGAGGCTGGGCAGGGATGGGAAGGGATCGGCTGGTCTCTGCCTAGTGTGGTTTGCTTCCTTGCGTATGCTGAAATGGAAAAGAAAACATCAAAGGACTGGAATGCCAAAGGCTTCTAAATGCAAAGAGCCTCCACTGTAAATTGCTAAATAACTTGGGTTCCCTTTTTATGGCTGTGCAGATTGAAGCCCACAGCACTGGGCAAGATCAGTCTCAAATTGCAGGCTTTCCCCTCTTGGCAGCTACCTGGCTAATGAAGAGAAGGAGAAAAGGAGCAGCTAACACGTGTTCCTTTGAGTGCAACTAGTTCATAGTGATATTCCTGTAAAGTCTGCTTTGTGAGGGAAGGATGCTTTAGTAGATTCTAAGTGGCTGTTCAGCCTCACAGCAGCGTGTGAACCTCTCCAAAATGCACAAAGGTGCCTTACAGTGACATAGTCTCCTTGGATTGACTTGCAAGAAAGAGAGGATTTTCCTGAGCTCTGTGAGGATGTGAACAAAACACCAGCCCATCTGCCCACCTAATGCAATCAGACCAGCATTACGTACGGTTGCTTGCAAGAAACACAGCTCCAGAGAGCCTCTCTGAAGGAGGGCAGTCTTGGCAGAGAAATGTAATACTGAAAGTCGCTTTCAAAGCATACTAACATGATCAACAGTGCTAATATAAGAATCTGGTTAGGCTGACTGCAAAATCTCCAAAGCCCATGTAATTTTTTCCAAGTTTGCCAATCTAGAAGGCATGAGGTCTGCCCTAATTTCAAAGTGCTCCTAATAACACCACTAGCTGTTCACTTGGCCATTTTCTTGTTGCCTCTGCACTGCAAAGGAGCTGTCAGTGTTTCGGATGGCTGGGGCTGAGTGCCTGGTAGTTTTCTCTGTGTTAAACAACCCTTGTCTGACTTGAATTCCTGGGAGTTTCAGTGAAATTTCTCCCAGGTGGAGGGAGGGATGGGGGGAGAGGAGTTTGAGTGGGCAGGGCAGGGGGAGGAATCCCGTGCAGTGAAACAGGCTGAAGATGGATCTGTTAAATAAACTGTTAAATATAATAAATTCTCGGTGCAAAGCAGAATGGCTTTTACCATACCATTAAAGCTGTAATTGCTACATTACTGCACTGTCATCTCTTGGAACATTAGATCAGGAATGTCTTTGAAAATATGTAGGAATTTAAGAAATGCATCTAGGAAGAGCACATTTGCATTTTCCAAGGATCCGTGGGAGGCGCCTGTGCTGCGGGGCTGTTTTGAAGTTCTGCTTAAAATGAATGGCATTAGTTAGCGGTGAGATAATGGGACAAATATTTCCCATAGCAGTTTTAAGCTTCGAGTTGCACTTGCCRCCTCTCCCTAGCCATGACACTTTCAGAGTCAGGCTGGGTAGAAGCTGCAGGACGTATCCTGCCCCGTGCTGCACAGGTGCCAAAGGAGCGTGGGGTGGAAATGTGCCTCCCCTCGCGCCTGGCAGAAGGCTGGGTCCCAGCTCAGCATTCAGAGGAGCACCGGCCAGGGGACCCCCGCTGCTCTGCCTGCCGGCACCCTGGCCCCAGGTGATGGTCTGCTGGCAAGGAGGTGTGGTTTGGCAACCCTCTCCTCAGCACGCTCCAGCTGGAAAAGCATGCTGTCTGTCTCAGAGAGACCACTTAATGCATGTGCTCCCGGACAGATTTTCTGCCCTTCTGTCCCTTCCCTTGCCTAGAGCCATCCCAGTTTCTCCAGGTACCTCTTCTTAGGCTCTGCTGTTCCCTCAGGGTGTCTGCGGTGAGAGAAAGCGGATTTTAACTCTGGGATCTTGTGGTCTTCACGGTCAGCCTGTAAGGATAGATTGAAGAGTAACGCTAATTGGCACAAGTGCTTCAGTCACAGCAGCTCTCCAGAGAAAGAGCGTATCAACCTTAAAGTCACATTAAACCTATGTATATTAACGTATTTATTTCCCAAAGCTTTACAAAGCCAACTCTGAAATCTCATTTTGTAGCTTCTTGTTTTGTTACCATCTTCTTGGTACCCTTCTGAGAGGTCGGTTTACCAGTATAATCCCACTTGCTGTACTGGAGAACATGGTCTCTGCCCATGCATTCTTCCTGGGAGTAGCTTTTGATGTGATGTTTTGTCCCAGAGATGTGGGTGCCAAATACTTTATTCTTGTGTAAATGTTACAGCACGTACTAAAGGTTAATAGAGTCAAAGCACTGAGCTCTCTGCTCCCCAAGGTTAAATGAAAAACCATGCTACTTCTAAGCCAGAAGAACAATATTGTTGTCACTTGAAATGTGTGTGCTGTGTGAATGGTGCCAAGCTACTCTGTAATGCTGTACTAAGATTTTACATTAGTGGGCCACGTTTGGTGATTGTATGATGACAGTGTGCTTATAAAACGGGTTACGAATAAGTATTCGTGGGAAATATTTGATGGTAGAGTTCTACTTTCCCGATGAGCAAAATACAGTTGCTTCCTTGATGAATGCTAAGCAGACCTTTATAAAATTACTGTCTGTCTTTTTAATTTGCTCGTTTGAGCTTCAGCCCTTGGGTAATTTAGTAGTTTTTTTTCAGTAAATTAACCTTTTCTAGAACATGGTTCTCCAGTTGGTCACACCAGAATTCAGCGGAGTTCTTACTACATAAAACTGGTGCAGTGAGTGGGGAATCAGACTTGCTGCCTTAATGAGTCAAAGAAATATCCCAAAGAAGTATAAAATGCATTATTGTTCTTGTTTGTTTGATCCATAGGATCACAGCGAGCCTCTTCCCTTGCTGCATCAAGACTGGAACAGGCCATGTCTGAAATAACTATGCAGAGCAGTGCAATGAAGCAAGGACCTATGCAGCTGTGGACAGCTCTTGAACAAATTTGGCTACAAGCTGGTAAGTCCTGGACCACCTGGAGTTTCTTTTTCCCTCCAGTGGTGAATGAGATGAAACAAGTATTGACGGAATAGTTGAAATCAGTAGTTGAAAATCACCTTATTCCAGCAGAAAATCTGCCGATCTACCCCAGCCAGTTTTTGAAATACCACTTATTTGATTCAATATAACAAAAAAAACCACTGGCGTAGTGCGATTTTTCAGCTCACCTCTGTTTTTCCATAACACACAGAAAACTTCAGTCATCACTAAAATATGCTTTTAAAAGAAAAGAGGGTAGGTAGTTCTTCATTAACAAATGGTAGTTGGTAGGGACAATTATTTTTATTCTCCTTTTCCTACGTGCTTCCCTGTAATAAAGCTGGGAAAACCATGTATTAARTGTTATTTAGGCTGGGAACTTGCCAATCTTTGCTGAGGTTTAAATGAAAATTGTTAAAAAGAGCAAGTCCTCCACTCATTTTATCCTTGACTGAATCTCCCAAGGACTTGTAGGTTGCATGTCAGTTTGAGACACTCATGCCGAGATGCTGCAGCAGAGCACATAAAGGGAAAAGAGAACAGTGAGAAGGAACTCTACCCAGACGTGATCTTCAAACTCATGAAAGGGTTTTATGTAGGACACTTGGTGAGAAACGGAGTTGCACAGCACATTCTACCATTTGCATTCCAGCATTTCAGGACTGATAGAAAGAGTTCTGACCCTGCAATTTTGCTCTTAAGGTTTTCTTCCACAACTGGGCCCACAGTTGTGCACCTGAAATTACATTTGAGTGCTGTGATTGCTTCTTAGATGTCCCTGTTACCGTTTGCAATGAAAAAAAAAAGCAGAGCCCACTGGAACCTTGCTGATAATTTGCTATTCTGTATGCAGGAGAACCTTTCAAATTCTCATTTAGCTAATCTGTACAATTGACAATTCTCACATGAAACCTGGCAGTCTCACCCTACTTCTCAGCAAAGATTTTTATAGCTGTTTTTGTGAGCCATTTCCTACCATTAACTGCAGTTCTGGTACAAAATATGTGACATTCTTTTTGTTACAATTTGACTAACTATTAAAGAACAAAAGAAGTTACCTTATGGAATGCATCATCCTTTAAGTTAATCCCATGTGTTCGCTTAATGGCTTGTGTGTATGTAAATTTCAATGATGTGCTGTGGGCTTCAAAATCACTAGCAAGATTTTGCTTTATTCAGTTTATGCTCCTGATTTAAGGCTGCAGAGGAGGCTGGTGGGGAGCAAAAAAACTGAGTTTATTGTGATGAGAAGTCAGGTTTCTGTTGTCCATCATCCTGCAGATAGCTTTACATTTTTGCTGCTGCGTGAAAAGACAAAAGCAATAAAGACCTAGTGCTTGCTGTGACTTAGCTGTGAATTGCTACAATTTTTCAGTGTAAATCGAGTGCCTTTCTCAAAGGTGTTAATTAATTCTTTTAGATAGAATTTATTTTTATAAGCTGTAACTTTTCTGTCCTGTTCTATCATTTTTTAAATTTTTATTTTGTTTCATGCTTACTTTTAACTGGACTTGAATCAGGATTGATATTCTGAAAATACATACTGTGACTGCTTAGTAATTTTGTTACTGAAGTCAGTTATTGTTTTGGACGCAGCTCAATGAGCTCTTGGTCAGGTACTGCCTATTCTCTTCTTGCAGTAGTGTGGAAGTTGCTRCATTCTGGTATCCTAACGGATGAGGAGAGATGCAGGTATTTTGGGGTAGTCTTTACCCTCTGCAGAGAAGGGCACAGCACCTGAATGGTTAGAGGGCTTCTTTGAAGCGGGTCGGACCTTACACTGGGCTTAGTGAATGGAATCGTCCAAAAGGGTATCACTGACCCTCTGTACTGAATCTTTCCCATCTGGAAGGAGGGGAAAGGAGGAACAGGTATACTTGTAAGAAGTTAATAACTTCCAAAATAGAGATACTTCATAAACAACAAATTAAACAGAAATGCGTGGTTAAAAACAGTTGAGGTAGTCACATGCTTTTGTGTTACAATTAACAGCTGTGGAAAGCAACAGGCGATTAGCGTAACATTCTGATGCCTGCATCTGGAGTCCCTTCATGTTCATAATAGAGCCGCACCAGTATGCTGTAGATTTCTGTCAGGTTTAGCCTGGACTTGTCCTTTTTCAGTCGATGACTCATCTTGTGACTCTAGGCAAATTGCCTGACTTTTTCATACCTCTGTGTCCTATCTCTAAAGGGAAAAATGTTAATCTGCCTTTGGGAAATGACTCGTGTATTATTGTTTTTGTTGTTGTTAACACTTTAACCTTTTTAGCATGAATCATAAATCTTTAGATAAAATTACTACAATTTCCTAACCTCATACTACAGTAAATTTATAACAAAGCATCTGTCCTTTTCAGACACTAACAGGATGCAGCTGGCCATGTCTCTGTGTGTGGGTATGGATTTAGAGCACCAGGCTGCAATCGTGTCTGGGTTCCATTAGAGCCATTACAGTCCCCGTGCCTCTTCGTGTCCCAAGGCATGAAAACTAGTGGTACCAACCGACTGATCCAGTTGTAGCTTTCTGCACTTAGGTTGGGAAGAGGCATACAAAGCCAGCTCTCCCACAGCTATGTGAGGCTGTTCTTACAGCCCTCCAGCAGCCAGGCCAGGCCACAAAGCCAGCGCTTAGGCTTGCAAGGGGACCGTTAGTGGGTGGTAGCTGTCAGATGGTGCTTATGTAGTGGAATTGTTAGTGTATCACCCTCCGTCTGCAGCTGCAATAGGAGTTCCTGCCTTGTGCAGAAGTATCCTCAGTCCCTCCGAGCTGGAGAGCCCTTGTTGCGCTCCTAACAGGTCTTCCAATTACTGCGTGAGAAGATGTGCATTCTTTTAACAGTGGCTGAAGGCGAGCGAGGCTGTGAACCCTGTGCAAATAGTTAAGCTCTTTTGTCCTGTGATAAAGATGCTTATCTTATGCATAAGAGGGCATAGACTTAGTGTTTTTATCAGTAACTTTTCTGGGTTTATGACCAGCTGTCCTGGTTCCGGCTGGGACAGAGTTAACTCTCTTCCCTGTAGCTGGAGGGGGTGCTGTGTTTTGGGTTTGGGATGAAAGGAATGTTGATGGCCCATTGATGCTTTAGTTGTTGCCGGGTGCACCGACAGCCTCCCCCGCCCTTCAAGGTGCAGGGGGACCTGGAGGGGGAGCATAGCCGGGGTGGTTGACCCAGCTGGCCAATGGGGTATTCTATACCATGTGACATCATGCCCAGCTTAAAAACTGGGGGTGGTCCCTTTGGGGGGTAGCACGGTTCGCGGGGTTTGGTGCGAAACACGTCGGGGTGAGCAGTTGCGTTGTGTATCGCCTGTTTTGTATATTGTGTTATTGTTGTTATCATTGTTATTATCACTGTTCTACTTTGTTTTATTTCCATTATTAAACTGTTTTTATCTCAACCCGCGGGTTTTCCTCCCTGTGCGCTCCCGATCCTCTCCCCCATCCTACCGGAGTGGGGGGGTGAGCGAGCGGCTGCGTGGTGTTTAGTTGCTGGCTGGGGCTAAACCACGACACCAGCACAGTTATGTAGGAAAGATAATAAAGCAGCAGCTTTGGAAGTGCAGCTGCTAAGTCCAGATGTGCTGCACTATAATGGATGCTGCACCTTGGCTTTCCCTGCAGCAGTGCCTAGTGAACTTTGGCAAGCTAATTTTTTGTAGCTTACTGTAAGCAACCAAAGAGCTACTTGATGGATCTGTGGTCCCTAGAAAGAGTCCTCTTCTTCTCTTTCACACATCCAAATAAAACTGTGAATTCTCACTGTTAATCTTATGTCCAGCCATCTCTTGTAGGACCAGCTGAGAGTACGGTCATCTGCAGCAGGGAACTTGGCACATTTCTTCAGTGGGCTTCCATACCTTCCTGTTTTCCCTGCAGGTAGTCACAGTTAGGTTTGGAAGAGTACAAGGCGTGCTGTCCCCAAAGGCTAGAGAGGTTGTCCACTCCCTGCGGCAGGCGTGCTTATAGGGATACTAATAGGCATACTCTGTTTTCAAGTGTTCTGCAGCAAAGACTGCGATTAACACAGCTTGTCTGGTCCCTTTTAACAATAACCTCCCAGTCCTCTTGAAAGGTAATTGCTTCTTAAAAGGAGAGGGTTCCCTCATTAGGCTTTAACATCAATAAGCCTAAACATTATTCTTGGCTCCAAGTCTGAGAAACAGGTCATTTCAAGGAGTACTCGGGAAGGGTGCTGCAGTGCACACGCTGCTGTGGTGCAGCTCCAGGAGAGGTGGTCTTTATGTGATCCATATGCCCCTTTTTCCTCTTTGTTCTACTTCTCATGACTGAGAGCTTGAATTCAACTTCGAGAGGAGAGAAGGGACTTCTGTGGCATTGGTAAAGCTTGTTAACTCCTTCCACCTCTTGTTGCAGGAGGAGCTGCAAGGGGAATCCTAGAGATTACTGGTGGTAATACTGCTTGTGTTACCAAGAGAAATGTCTGACCCAGGAACTATTTCTACCCCTTATTTCCTTTTTAAATTCATCATGCCAGTACTACTCCTTTCTGTTTAGAAAATACAATCATGCTGTTCGGCTAAGGAAAATGTACTTKAAATGTACATGAAATCATCAAATTTATGATGAAAATTTGCCTTCATTTGACATTTTTATAAGATCACTTTTGACCCAGAGAGCAAAGTGTGTCAGTATTAAAAAGAAATAGTTTTAATAGTTTTAAGCTCTTTGGGTAACTGGAGTGATTGTTTATCTGAAGTATGGGTGATTATATTTGCAGGCAGTAATAACTGTATGCTGTATTTATACGGAGCGTTTTAGAATGCTGCAAACCAGTTTTAGTAAGAGTTCTAATATTCCASCTCCTGTTGCTATATTATTTTAAGCTTTACTTTTAACTACAATGTCCACTTTGTTTGTCTTTACTAGTGCTTTATATCTGACAATTTAGCTTCTTGACTAACCCAATACTTTACCAAATATGGCCACTCACAGCAAAGTAGGTCTGGTAATTTGATCTAAGATTGGCTAAATGCCTGCTAAGCGCAGTCTCTGAACCTCACCAGGTAGACCTAAGGCTAATTTAAAGGAACATTTAAAGAAAAATGGCTAGGATAACTATTCCATGTACTCACAGTGGRGCTGGAGTGGGCTACCTGCTGTCTCAGTAACGTGCTAAAGTTTACCCTAGGAAAAAAATATTATAGTGAACATGCCAYGAACAAGAAATGTAAAGAGAGACAGTGTAGCAGGGAACGTTGAGCTAATGGAAAAACATCTGCTCCCCCGAGTTATGTACAGCAGGAACTTCTCCCCCCACCCCCTTTCACAAAACGCTTGYGATTTATTTATTTTATTCCATATGGGCCAATTCCTGGGAAAAAGCTGTGTTAGAGGAGATGGRCTTTGTTCCAAGAGAACGTGTCGTCGGGGCCAGGGGGCTGGAATCCTCAAGCCCGGCTGGCCCGCGGGCGCCCCGGCAGCAGCCGAGGGCATGGCCAGGCGCTCCCCTGCTGCCCCTCAGCACACCCAGCACAGCTTGTATTTGSACAGCTTGCGCACGGGTCTTTAAATGCTCTTCCTTCCTGAAGCTTTTAGCAATCCTAAGCTCCCTCAAGTTATTAGCTCTGATATTAAAGATGTTTATCAGGTTTGGGAGACATCTTTACTGACATTGCTAGAATAGCTGGGATCGAATACTGTCCTGTGATGCAGCACCGGTTGTAGAAAGAATTCTAATATTTTTCTTTCTTTTTTGTTTAAGAAAAAAAAAGTGCTTTCGAATTTCAGAATCTCAAATTTAAAACTTCCCCATTCACTGCTTGAGTTTTTGAGCTCCATAAGTGCTGATGATTTTTGTGGCTTTTTACAGTGACACAAAGCAGTGTGAAAAGCTGGAGCCTGGCGAGGCGGAGCAGGAGGGAGTCCTTTATTACACAGCTATGACTGAGGAGAATAAATGTGTACTGCAAAGATGGCTGCCCTGCAGTGTTTACTTACTAGGACAGATTAGGAATGCTTCACACTGGAGATGGAAGTGGTAACGTGAGCTGGTTTGGTCCCCTTTGAAATGTTTCTGGTGAAGTTAAAAAGCCAACAGTGGTTCTTAACAGGCTTAGCAGTGGCTAAGCCTCCTGGTTTAGCAAGCTCTGTCCTAGGCTTTTCTGATGCAGGCTAAGGATCACCAAATTCCCCATTTCTCTTCATCTGAATGTCCTCAGAGGAAYACTAGATTTTGATCTACACTCTCCAGCTTGGTTTATTTTATCTTCTAACAATGAATTTCAAAAGTTAAAAGGAGTCTTGGCCTTATATCGGTACTGGGCATTTTGGATTGCTTCCCCCATTCCTGAGGCTTTTAGATATTTCTCATTGCTGGAGCAGGACGTGAAACTTTGTGGACCGATAATCYGTTGGCATGGGCGGTCTTCAAAGAGCACATGCCATTTCTTGAAATCTGGGACATGCAAACATGCATATGTGTGTGAACACTCACTTGTGAAGGATACAGGCAGCAGCTCTTTGTTAAGCAGTCTGTAGATCCTTTGCTGAGAGATGGAGAGAAACCTGTTGCACTGCCAGTGGTACCCAGGGAATGACAGAGGGTACCAAATACTAGCATTTCCTCAGCTGCTCAGTAACTTTTGGGCAAGTGATAAAGTGCACTCAGTCATGAAGAAGGAAGCAGGACGTTTATTCATACCAGAGACAGAAAATAGGAATTTATATTTGAATGGGCTGGAATATGAAGACTTAGAAGTCCTTTCTTCGACTATAGCCAGTAATACGCGTTTTGAGAGAGGGGACAAGAAAACCCAAAAGGTGCCCTTCCAACAGAAGCATTTTTATGTCACCCTTACCAGCGGTGGCCTTATTGCCTAGAAGATGATGGCTTGCTTCTCCCAGCTGGGAGAGAGCCGTTTCCTCACCATGAGCAGGGCCCACTTCACATAAAGGAACCAGCTATCTTGTAGTATTTCAAGTAATGTTTTGACTGAGCCATTTAGTATAGAAGGTAGCTTGTGGTAGTTCTGTGTTGCTTCCAGAAATTTTCACTCTAACGCTGCATTTGTAAATAAGCTTAAGGCCACTTCAGTCCCTGTGAGACCCGAAGCTTGGAAATTTGAAGCTTGGAAATTTAAAGCGGGTCCCTGGACTCCAGTTAACTASCAGTTTGCATGCAGAGACAGCCTTTGAGGATGTAAATCTGTTGCCTCATTCAAAAGATCAAACAGCAGAGCTCAGGTGGATGGGAACACGTGACATTTTCTGTCCTCCTTAATTTCTGTATCAAAGGTTTGCATCAAATGAAATTATTGCAGTCAGGATACGGCTTGGGGAATCTTCCATCTRATCTACCTGCGAATTGTCAAGCTACTGCGTGCAGGCTGGTGTTATAATATGGAACAATGACTAAACGTCACCTGCCAGAAAGGAAAGGCAGCGGGGGAACCCTTTGTCACGGTAATAGCACTGCATTCGCTGCTGAAAGCAGAGCTGTCTCAGAGGAGTGGGTCTTTCCAGCTGGCTAAGGGCTGCTGCAGTAAGAAGCATTAATAGCTCCTGAAGGCAGATGATGTGGAACAGAAATCACCTCCCCACACATGCTCACAGGTGCTCTCACCTTCTTAAAGTGTGAAGGGTTGCTCCCCACTGTACCGTCCTGCTGGTCATCTGGCTGCATTGTGCTGGCCGTGTTGCTATGCAGTAGCATTTTTGGGGTGGACGAGAGTAGACTTGTGCTTTAGATCTGGAGGGCACACACAACCGAGTGATGTGGAGGAGTCTGCTTGTGGGAGTTAAGTGCTGTATCTTGGATAACACCAAACGTGATTCGCAAGGAATGAAACTTTAACTCTTGGGTTGTTCACATCGCAGAAATACATTTCAAATCCATTTGTTTTTTTGGCTAGAATTACAGTTATTGCTGCTTCTGTGGTGACAAGCACAATCACTCTTGACACTGCTTTGAAACACTTAGGAAATGGGAAATAGAGTCAGTGTTCAAGGTGATGGCAGGCAACTCTGTTCCTCAGACTAGCACTTTGATGCAGACATGACTAGATTACACTGTTGTTACTCCTCTGATGGACTCCCTAACAGAGCTCTGTCAAACAATTTATCTTGGAGATGAAAAAAGGAGCCTGACTGCAGGAGACCCAGCTTTGTCAGTGTTCTGAGAAGTGCTCTCGGTCTGTGCATTTGTTACTGGTCTTTGGAGAGTGAGTAGATGATAGGCTTCTGGCAATTCTCACTTGATTAAGGATCTTCACTGTAGATGAGCTTAAATGCTAGCAGAAACAGCTGGAAGAACCATGAGCTCATATTAGGAGCTAATGATAATCTGAGTGGAGACGTGTACTGCTCTCAGGGACTGTGCCCAGCATTAAGACTGCTGTTATCAGTGGAAGTCTAGTTGCAAGACAGAGGAGGCCATAGCCACAAGAGGAGATGACCGTTGTTTGGAACAGCAGAGTAGGCTGCACAATACTGCAAGAGAGCAGAGATGGGAAGCATAAGGTGGGTATGAGAAAGAAATGAATCATGCTAGGCTGGACCTTGGAGTCAGCTGGATAGCTGCTCGTGGTCTCAGTGGGTGCAGGCTCAAGCTTCAATTAGTGAATGAATGAAAGGAGACAGTGCATGATTCATCCTGTCTTTGCCCATCCATGCAGTGTACTGTCTCAGCCCATACCTATAGGTAAAAATGCTGAAATATTTCCTAATAGTCACTCAACCTCCAAGTTTCTAGCATTACTCCAGAAGGGGCTAATAGAGGAGGTGGCACATCCAGGGTAATCATCTCTCTTTGCTCAGTAGCATTCAGAGAGCCTTTGATGGTACTTCGTTCAAAACAGAATGTAAATTTGTTTAAGTTTTTATGAAGATAGTGTTAAGTGAGAGAGAGCAAGGAAGCTTGCAAGCATGGCCTTGAGATTCAAAGCTGCGAAGAATGGCAGTACCAAGAATGATGTAGTCCAACAATTGGAGGTTCATAAATGGTTTCCCTGAAGCGTTGAACCTTTCACAGGATAAGAATTACAGATCTTCTGTACCTGGGTCAGCCTGAAGAGATACCCTCTGCTTTGGAGTGGAATTGGGTGCTACATCTCTATAAAAGAACTTCCTCGCAAGGGCTGCTAATTTGGTTAGATGTTTATTTACAGCATGATTAGGTGATATAAGGAGATGCGCTGAATAATCCAGTGGACAGGAAGCTGCCAACCCAGGTAACGCAAAGGCAGGTGTTTCAGTACTTTCAGTACCCTTGAGGAGGCAGGAGTATTGCCATGATAAATTTAATGAGTCCTTGTTTTTTTGGTTTTGATTTCTGCCTCTAGCTGTGTTTTTATTCCATGTTGCGTAAGCGTATCTTGTTAATCTGTAAATAAAATGAGTATGTAATAGAAGTGAAAAATGAGTTTACAGAAAACACATTTTAATGCAGGCCTAAACGATTTCTCTTAATGTCTATTTTTAGCTGGGTGGGTGCACTCCTTTCCTTTGGTAACCCAAAGGCACCCCTCTCGTTCTTTTTTTATGCAAATTAGGCCTCCCACACCATTAAATCATTTTTTATTGACTATTGAGCCTGCAAAGAAATGGACTAAACTTTAATATGCTACATTACCATACCATAAAATACAATTTGTAGATCTTATTTAGATTCTGTGTTGCTGCACTTCCTCTAAATAATTGTTATTACTGAAGAAGATTTACAGGCATCGTTGAAAGAAAGAATAAGTACTCTCCATTTTGTACACATTGAAACACCGGCTGGGCGTGATTTCACTTCTAAACCCCTTTGCTCCCAATTATTTTCTGAAATGAAACAAGTCATGTTACGCTGTTAGTTGCTAATAGAGCTTTTAATATGGCAGTATCCAGAACTTTGGTGACTTCAAACAGTGCCAGGATTTCACCCCTTCTTTTGTGCCACTAAGTTTGTGCTAACTTTGCAAATGAAGTGTTTTATCTTCAGGCTGTGAATCCTCACTTTGCACATCCCCATCCTCATTATTGCCACATGCATAGCTATCATCAGCTGCTATGCAGCTCTTGGCAGGAAAATGCTCTGTTCCTTGGGAAGTGCAAGTAAAATACTGTCCTCCCACAAACTTTTGAATAAGACTGCGCACATACGCAGCTTGACAAGGTACATGGCCTTGCTTTGTGTTATTATAGATAGCTGCAGCCTCTTGGAGCCAAGGAAGGAGATGCATGCTGAGATTTTGTAATGATTAACCAGAGAGAAATGTATATGAGTCACTTTTAAAAGTATAGCTCTTACCAAGGAACTAATGTTTTGCTCATGTTGACAGCCTTGGAGAATGACATTTATCTGTAGCACAACCTAGGGATGGCTAAGAAATATTCGAGCGTTTTCTCGACGCTCACCCTTCTTCTGGATAGACCACTTCAGAAGTGGAAGGGTGTTCAGCCATGCTGTTATTTCACTACACTATTGTTTTCAGTGTGCCAATAGAAGTGCTATTTGTGGGCTCAGAATCATGTCAGATAGGCCAAGGAGGAGCCTTTCCATGGTCAGGCAGGACTGCCTTTGAGATGGTCTCCTGCTCACCTCTACCCAGCAAGCTCCATGTCAGCATGCCAAGTCGCCACAGTCATCTGGGTCTCCCAGCGYTTTGAAACTGGCAGAGTTTCAAAGCTATTTAAGAGGAGTTTTCAGGCTAATTTCCCCCCTCACAGAGACTTTCTGAGAATATTCACTACCTTTAAAAGTCAGGGCATTTAAGGTTGTGTCTAATTTCAGAATTATTTATCTAAATCTGGAGCCTGAATTAGTCATTTCAAATTGGACTCTTGAACTGCAATACTTACTGCATTAGCACATCAGTTAAAAAAAAAAAAAAAGATACTTCAAGCTTTTGCAGTGATAACATGTAGAACACAAACAGGTTATGGACCAAACAGCAATGGCTGCTGTATGAAGAGGGAGAATTACTTTATATACGTATGTGCATACATACATATATATATCTAAAAACACAGTTTCCCTTTTCTGTTACGTGTGGCAGTGAAAACTCAGTATCACTTTTGAAGCCTTTTGCAAGGATTTAATGCATAATAAATTAGAATTTGAATAGACTATTTCAGTTGGAAGGAACCTACAACGATCATCTAGTCCAACGATGATCTAGTCCAAATCCTGAGAAATGTTAAAGTTTAACCATGAGATATGTTATGAAATTTATGTTTAACATGAGAAATTATTTGATTAMCAAATTGATAGTCAAGCACATTAGGACGCCTGTTACTTTTTTTTTTCCCTAAGAAAACCACTAGGATAGGTGCTGATAGTTGAAGAAAGTAAATGGCTGAGCAGTCTCTTCCAAGAGCTCTCTCTTGTTTTTCTGTAGAGTATGTATGAGGAAGTAAATGTGTGAATACACAATATAAATAAGTCTCTATGATAAAAACCTTTTGATTTGAATAGTCTCTGAAAAGTTAAGAGACAGCTATCACACAAACTAGACAAATAAGCAGAGAGAAACACTTTTAATCATTTTTTAGAATGTGAAAATGCTCTTAAATAAGTTATCTAATGTCCAGCTCGGTCAGATGTATCCTATCACTCTGACATGTTTAAAATTCTCAGTAGAGTGATGGCTTATTCTGTTCTTTTTTTCCCCAGATTATTTGAAAATACATAAGATGGCTCCAAGTGACTACCAGCCCTACTTCCTTAGGGCTCAGTTCAGCACTATTTACATTCCTGATTGAGGAATCCTTAAGGCCATCTTCTGTCAGGACAACACCTAAAGATGTCCGTGAACATCTTTATAGAGCCCTTAGCATTAAAAAAAGATCCATTCAGTGAATCCACTTGTGATAGTAAGCACTAACTATAGTAGTAAGCACTGTGCAAGATCATGGCCTCATGTTCTAATATGCTTAAGGGAGATGATATGTAATTAATGTGAAGAAAGGTCTCTGACTTATTTCAACTAATGGTAGGGTGTTTTTTGTTTTTTGTTTTTGTTTTTTTTTCTTTGTTTTGTTTTTTGTTTTTTTAGCGGAACTCTTCATGGAACAACAGCATCTCAAAGAAGCAGGCTTTTGTATCCAGGAGGCAGCTAGTCTTTTCCCTACATCTCATGCTGTACTGTACATGCGTGGGAGGCTTGCAGAGATGAAAGGCAATTTGGAGGAGGCTAGGCAATTGTATGATGAAGCGCTCACAGTGAATCCAGCTGGAGTGGAAATTATGCACAGCCTGGTGAGTTTGCAGGGGCTCAGCTCCATTATAGTATTTATGTTCCTGATTAAATGTAATAAGAGGGGAGAGGGCTCATGCTTGCTCTGGGTGCCATTGTCTTCCTAATCCTGAGAGCAAGTGACTGTTCCAAGAATAAATTGGGTAGCGTGAACCTCTATTTTAAGATCGGATTGAATGTTTTTAACTAATTAGGACTTGTGTCAAAAGTAAATATTTTAATTGACAAAGGCTGATAGTTTTGGAAGTCAATTCACTGCTTTGTCCTTGCTGCTTTTCCTACTAACTTTTAAATAAGCAGTACACTGATGTTTGAAAGATCTGAAATAAATAACTATAGAATATAGATATCTATGGTGTTTGTAAACCTTGGGCTGGGGTCTTGTGTCTACTCAAATCAAGATAAACTATGAAATTACGATAAAATTAATCTGTTATTGTCTTAAGCTGCGGTTTAGCTCCAACCTTGTGTAGGGGCAGTGACTCCACATCTGTAGGGTTTTTTGGTAACACTCCTATCCAGCAAGTATATTTTCTCTTGCACCAGTCCCAAAACAAGCTTATTTACAGGCACAGGGCCTAGAGCTTAATAATAATGATAAGAATAATAATAATAATACAGGGAGTTTTGTGGAAGACCAAAACCGGCTTCTGTTATGAAATCAGAAGAGTTAATCATATTTCATCAATGATATGTCCTGTTAACTGTAGCCCTTACTAGGTCTCTCTGGGATTTTAGAAGTCTTTCTTGACTCATTTTTACAGGAATTCTATATCCATGTGATGGCTTTGTGTCTTCGCTAGCAGATTTGTATTTCCTGGCATAAATTTGGTCCTGATAAGGTTTGCAGGCAACTCCAAAATTGAAGGGGTATCAGTGCACAAGAGGACAAACGTGAAGTGAAGTTATAATTGAGAGAAAATGGTAGAACCTACATGCAAGGGATGAGATATTTGGTTAATAATGAATGTTCAGTGCAAAACCAGCAAATGACTAGCTGGTGCATATGTCAGGAGAAGGATACAAAACAGCTATGCACATATCAGGCTTATATGGGGCAATAATATTACTTTGTTGCTTTGATCCAACCTTTACAAAATCAGTCGGTAAAAACCTGGCAAGAGAGAGTGAYGTTCTTTGCTCAGTTAGTGTCATGATTTCAGGCAAGTCACTGATACCAGAGCAGCCATCAAGTTAGATGCCAACATGATACTAATAGCCTTAATTTTTGTCTTATTTTATGGGCAGAACCACATACTGTGTTTTCCCATTTCAGTTGCTTGCAATTTTCTGAAACTATAGTCATTTGGAATAAAAATTTCTGAGATGTACATCTGCTCTGGCCCAGTTTACTCTGGAAAAAGTCACCCAACATGGCTTAACTGTTTCTGAAAATGAGGCTAAAGAAAAGACCTCAAGGGCTTCTGTGACATCTTCTTTACTGTGCTTTACCCATTCCTGACAAAACCTGGAGACAATAGTCTTTGTAACATATTAATGTGCTTTTTACCATCCCTAAGAAAATCCTTTCTAGGTTATCCAGGTTATAACCTTTAAAAAACACATTTTATATGTGCTTAGTAGATATGTATTTCTGAAACCTCTAAGGAGTCTGTGAATGCTCATTCCCCTGAAACCCCAGTAAGCGCCATAGTCTCTTAGTCAAGGGATGGAAGTAAAATTTAGGAGATTAAAAAGACAGTGAGATGGGAAATTTGGGGACAGAGACTCAGTCCATAAGCAAGTAGGGAAGAGGAAAGATAAACTCAATAACAAAGTGAGAGAAATAAGGATAGATGGAAAATAAGATAAGATAGGAAACGCTGGATAAGACTGGATAGATAAGAAGAATGAGACTGGGTTAAGGAACCAGGCCGAGACACATGGGGTGAGGGGTGGGCATGTTGGAAAGGATGAATTAAAGGGGTCGGTCGTATGAGAGAGGTAATGGAGCATGAACCTGTAAGAGTACTCCTCCTCCATAGCCTTCAGTCTCCTTAAAATTCTGAATCTTCCCATTCTGGTGCCAGCAAATATTGGTGAAAATCATTTGTTTAAGCATGGGCATCTCCTTTGGCTTGGCCATGCTGGCAGCCTGTGGTTTACACCTGTTAGCTAAGATAGCAAAGGTCTGGTCTATCCCTGCTGACATGAATCATGGCAGTACTTATAGGATGCCACATAATGGTGTTCCTTTGTATGCTTTTCCAAAAGCTAGGAAATTGCACATAACAAATTAAAAGCATCTGATGAGCACTATAGAAAAGCCTGTAAAGAAATTAATCGTTCTGCCTTCAGAACAGAGCTGGAATAATGTGCAGTAAACAAGACTTAGGGCTATGCATCAAATAAAAAGGGCAAAAATTAAATATTGAATGGCTGCTAGCTAAGTGATTTTGTCCTGTGTACTGAATGAGACAGTGTCCCCATGGAGAACTTGAGACGGGGTTTATGCAATTGAGGATATAATGTAACAAGAGGTAAATTCTGCATCTCCTCGACGCCCTCAGAAGGCTGGATGCCTTTCTGAAATGTATGTATTAGCCAAGTACTAGCTGTACTGTTATTAAAAATACAAGTTCTTGAGCAGAGTATGTTCAGTCTCCTACCAGAGGGAAATGTATGTCTTGGATTATGCGAGAGGCCAAACTAGATTATCAGCTAGTTCCAAGTGGCTTGAAGCTATGCAAAACACATACACAGGCAGCTGAAATTAAATTCACACATGCTGTTTCAGTGCTGGTCTCTCCAAACATTTGAGTACATAGTTCTCCCACCATAGTAATACTGTTGTGGATGTGTAATAACTTAGGGAAAGAGGGTCTGATTATGAGAATTACTGTTTGACTTAGTGCAATTGCCATCCAACTGACCTAGTCCACTTTAAGGGAAAATTCTGCTGTAGACAGGGCCGATTCTCCCTGGTGTATCAGCATCAATTAGCAAGGTAGTCATGTCTCTTCCCCTGGGCTCTCAGAACTGGGTTGTCAAAGCTATATTTGGAAAATTCCAACCTGAAGAGCATTGCTGGCTTTAAATGAAGGGTACAGATCTAGCAATGAATGAGTCCATCGTGCATCAATAACTTCACTTTTACACAGGGTAGAGTCACCACCGTAATAAACACAAGCTCTTTCTCTGTGTAGCTGAAAGTGGCTGTTTTACTGTGACTGTGGGGTGTTTACAATAGCTGTCAAATCAGCGTGCTTTCTGTATAAAGCACACCGCTGCATGGAAGGGCAGCGCGGTACAGCGGGACTGCAGTGCTGACTGCATCTGATGAGGTGGGTAGCACGCTCTGTTTCATCACGGGGACTGTTGGCACTTGGTGTCCGATACTGTGGTTAGGAAACCACAGGCACATTGAAAATCCCACATAGTTGTGCTGGTTCTTGCTAGCACTTGCAGTTTGTAAGTGATGCCGCAGGATCCTTAAGCCTGTATTAAGAATCCACCAATGGCCTTTACAAAGTAAATACTACTAGCTGATACCTAATCTAAGGAAGCATATTTGTTGAGGAGTTCTGTTTTCATTTGGAAAAAACATATACTGTAAGACCACAGCTCTCTTTAGGAAATAATGATTTGTTAGGGTTTTTTTACCATGTTTCTCCTCAGTCTCACACGTTTCTGTCTTTCCTTCCTTTACAAGAACAGCCCTGTTCTTTTCTTTTCTTTGTCTTCCCTTTCACAGGCTCCTTCTGGGACCTGCTTGCAAAGATCATAGAGCACTTCTCCCTCCCAGGGGGGCTGATGGAGTTTCCACTGGGTAGGTATCTTCACTGGTCCAGAAACAAGAGCTTAGCGCATATCCCCTTGTCTTACACTGTGACTAGTCAGCCATGCCAGATGCTAATCTCTGACAGCACTTTTCTAAACCAAATAACTATGCTTGCTTCTTTCAGTATGTACCAAATTTGGTTGTATAACATCATGGTATACACAGCTTTGGGACAGTGATAACAAAAAGTCAGAAAATATAACATAAGCCGGGGCAGATGACATTGCCTTGTAAAGTGATATACAAATCCACCTACCTGTATGTCACTAGAGATATTGAAATTTGCTAGTTCCCAGCCACAGTATTTCAGTGCATTCAGTACCATTCTCCCTTTTGATTCAGAGCAGGAGAGAATCAATGCCAGCATGTTGGATTTGAGTCCTAAAGCTCCATACACAGTATTGCAAGATAAACTAAAAACATACTGAGACATTCAGAAGACTCCTGCCCAGCATGCATCTCTCATAGCACTTTGCCGAGTTAAAGCAATCCTCAACATGTTTTAGTTCATGGAAGAAGAGTTGTGTATTTGGAAGGGAAGGAAATGGGCACCCTCATCTCTGTCACTGTACCAGATTTAATGAAAACAACAAAAAAATACCGTCAAAACAAACAAAAAAATTCACTTGACTCATACTTGAGTCTTATTGATTGCAGTGCAAGATTGTAATGATTCCTCACTTCTCTTGAAGGCTGGGGCAAGGATGATAAGGTTGTTATCAGAATGCCAYGTAGCTGTCTGCACTGCCCCATCCCTATGCCTGATAGCGAAACAAAGTGAAATATATATTGGGTTTTGTTTGGTGAGTTTTTGTGAAGGTTAAAATGGAAAGCAGTCTTCATAATGTATTTCTGTGTTCTGTCGTGACCACATAAACGGATGGAAAACATAATCTAGTGAAAACGTATTTGATTTGTTCCATAATCAAGTCAGATAGAATATACAGGTAACAGCGGTTGGCCAATCATGAGAGTTCTGCTTTTTCTTAGAGAGACTTTCATCTGCACCACAAAACACAAGATTGGCAGCCATGCAGAAGGGCTTCACAGTCATGTAGTGCCCTTTCCAACTGAAGTTGGAAAAACAAGCTTCCCACTCACCTGAGCTTAAATCACCTAAGCTGGGCCAACAAATTGACTGTAGGCTGTTTTGTGACCCTCATTTTCTGAGATTAGTATAGATTTTGGCCTTTCCCCAGGAAGACCTGGTTGTTTTTTGGAGAAGTTCCTATGGTAAATGCAGTTTGGCAGGTATCAGCCACATAGCAGAATCACAGAATGGTTGAGGTTGGGATCTTGGGAGATCATGTAGTCCAACCCCCTGCTCAAGCAAGTTCAGTGAGAGCAGGGTACCCAGGACTGTGTCCTGCTGGGGTTTGAATATCTCCAAGGATGGAGACCCCACAACCTCTCTGGGCAGCCTGTTCCAGTGTTTGATCACCATTACAATAAACAAAGCTTTTTCTCATGTTTAAATAGGATTTCTTGTATTTCAGTTTGTGCCCATCCAGTCACTGGATACCACTGAGAAGAGTCTGGCTCCATCTTCTTTACACCTTACCATCAGATATTTAACCATATTGATAAGGTCCCACCTGAGACTTCTCTTCTACAGGCTGAACAGTCCCAGCTCTCTCGGCTTCTCCTTGTATGACATGCTCCAGTCTCTTAACGATCTCAGTGGCCCTTTGCTGGACTCTCTCCAGTATGTCCATGTCCTCCTTGTACTGGGGAGCCCAGAACTGGACACAGTACTCCAGGTGGGGCCTCACCAGTGCTAAGTAGAGGGGAAGGATCACCTCCCTCGACCTTCTGGCAATGTTCCTCCTAATGCAGCCCAGCTGCGTTAGCTGCCTTTGCTGCAAGGGCACATTGCTGGCTCATGGCCAGCTTGTTGTCCACCAGGTCCTTTTCTACAATGCTGCTTTCCATCCAGTCATCCCCCCAAAGTGAATCTGAAGCTAATACCAGGAATTTTTTTTCTGCAAGTAGATACTAAATGTGACATTGGCATGACTGTACTGGGTCAGACCGGAGGTTCAACTAGTCCTTCTCTCCAACAGCAGCATGAGGAAGTGCCTAGGGAAGAATCAGAGCAGGGCAGGCATGTATGGTACTTCTAAGGTTATGACTTAGCTCAGGGACATCCTGAAGTAGACGTAGATTCTACGTGCTTAGTATTTCGCAGTGGATTTCTCCTTCGTGAACTTATCTTGAGCCTGTGTTAGCTTTCAGCATTCATAGTACCTTTCAGCAAGGAGACCCGCAGGTCTGCTTTCTGCTGTACAAAGAACTGCCAAATTTTGTATATTCTTGATGCAGTGCTTCCTAGCCACACTGAAGCATCATTTTCTTATTTTGGAAGACATAACACACCAACGATTCTTATTCATCCCCCTTCCCATTACTGATTTCATAGGTATCTATCACCGAACCAGTCCCATGCCTTTTGTTATTGCCATTGCCTCTCTCTGAACTTATAGTTCTTTTTAAGATGAGAAGGCTAGAGCAAATAATGCACTCATAAAAAATTAGCTTAGCTTCAAAGGCAGTATTGTAGACTCAGTGTTAAAAAAACTTCACTGTCCTGTGTTCTTCTACTCATATAATTATTACCTATATACATTTTCATACAAATACAACGTTCTTTTTCAAATGTTTTGTATTAACATGATCTCGTTATCGGAGCTCTCCTTCCATTTACTCGTGCCTGTAGGGACTAGATTTTTTTCTGAATGGTCAGCATCTCTAATGAATRCACGGTGATTTGTAATAGCTGTGAGCAGTGTAACGGTGTTGTCTCGGCTCCTTGCAGAGATGTCGGTGTCCCAGTCTGTGAATGTACAACACAGCCAGCAAGCATGCACTTSTAGTCTTTGATATATATTCTTCATTCTGCTTGCCAGAGACATCCTTTTAGCTGGTGGAACACAAATTTTTCTCTGCTGGTAATGCTAGAAGCTGAAGAGCTTGATTGAGAACAGGTTTTAGTATAGATTATATTCCTTTTGCCTAAGATAAGTACATTGCTTTCGATTAGATTTGAGCATTTAAAAACAATATGATGCCTTGTTTAAATCTTCTGCTCTTAACTGTTCAGTTGGATGCAAGGGCTGAGTAAAAAGAAAGAGCCTTTACAAAGAGTCTTGGACTGTTTAATTTGGCCTTCATTGTGTACTTAGGATGCAATTTCATGTTCATTTTAGTAGAAGAGTCAACCTATTGTCTCCAGACTCGCATTTGGTAGCATCAGGATAATTTGAAGACTACAGTTTCCACTGATTAGAACATGGAAATGAATTATTTCTGTTCATTTATTTCATTTTACCTCACAGTATGGTGCATGCATCCTTGTTTTCAAAGGCATTCATTCACATAATAAAAACATGGCTTGATTGCTTAATATTTTTAAGGATGACATGCGTTACTTCCTTGGGGATTTGTTTCATGCTGCCATGAAGTAATCATATAAATCATGGGGCAGATCCCAGCATGGGAAAATTATCATAGCTCCATCATACCAAGGTCTGTATGTCTTGTAARGTAGCTAGGACCCTAATTAAAAGCATTTTTACCTTGAAAGCTGAAGTTGGAATTATTTCTGTGCTTAAATGTGGGAACAAAAGAGCATAGTTTTCACACTAATAGAGTTATATGTCATCTAAGGAGCTGCTTTATGTCTGTAGTTTATCCAATTTGTTTGCTATTTTGTAGTATGCTGTGGTCTGTTTCCATTTTCTAGTGGCATTTCTTGCCTCAGTTTTTTGTATTCGTGTACAGAGAATTGAACATCACGGTTAAAATGCGTCCCTCTGTAGTTAGGAAAACTGTACATTTGTCCTAAGTGTAATTATGTATCTAGAGACACAATCAGTGACCTGTTTTCATCTGTTCTGGAGATACTTCTTCCTAACTGCATTTGATGCTCCTCCACTCTTGTTTTGGCAAAGGTGATAAGCAGAGTTAGGGGCTGGGTAATTTTGATTAAGTGGACAGTGTACTACTTTTGTGATACTGAGAATGTTTTTCATTATCACAGCTACTACTTAAACAAATACTTAAAGGGAATCTTTAAGAAATTGCAGTCATAAGAACTTGAATTTCAGTAGATAATGACAGCAAAATGAATTTCTAACTGTTGTTTGACATACAAAACAATTGAAGCTTTACTGGTAACACTTTGTAAAAGTTTTTTCTTAAATACATATATACATTGAGTTTATTACTTTAAATATTTTTGGATGGTATCAGATGTGTTTGTTTATATTTATTATCCAGAATTTCTGTATGCAAAACCTGCTTCAATAGAGGGTTATTCTAAGGTTTTGATGTATGTATTGACTATAGGTTTTAATTACATTGTGTCTGTGTGATCCTAGGTTGGTGGTGGCTTCTGAGTTATAATATAGTAAAATGCATGGAAACAGAAAAATAAAACCCAACATCGCAGATTAAAGTACTTAAGATACTACGTATGCCATGGCCTCCAAACCCGAGAAGCCACGAGCCATGTTATTAGGACTGTTTGGGGGGGCTGCTGACACAGAGACGRTCTCTTGGCGTTTTAGAAAGAGGGAGGTAGGGCATCCAAACAAATGGACAAGAGTGGGTGAGCTCCTGGGTTCTCTTCCCAAACTAAGCACCGTTTCATGGTATTTATCAAAACACTTCAGGCTAGGGCTTTGCTACTGTTGTGCAACAGGGTGGGTCCTTCCTCTTCCAGAGAGCAAAGAACTGCAACTCAGTCATTTTCCATTGAAGGCAATTCTCTGAAGAGGGCTGGAGAGGAGGTGGAGCCCTGGCACTCACCATCCCCAGCACGGCCAGCTCTGCTGCACTTTCAGCTGTGATTGTGTCACACTTTAAACCTCTGTAAAACAGGGATGAGGCTACTAATCTACTTGATCTGAGGTTTGTGGAGCTTAATTAATATCTGCACATACTTTCASATGACAGGCGCTCTGTAAGCGCAAGATCTTATTTATTCTAATTGTATGTCTTGATTCCTATGGTGCTTTATTCATTTGGGCTTTTGGACCACAAATTATGTTGGGCAAAGTACTGCGGCTGTTCAGCACAAACAATGTGCTTTACAGCTCTGAGTACCCTTATGTCCCTAAATGTAAGAAGTGATGAAAACATTATTGCGGTGGGAGTGGGATTTAGGAGGAAGATCTGCGAACCATTTCTTCCTCTCGCAAGAATTTGTTTTCATTAGAGGAGTCTGCCTTGCCTGTGTGTTGTGCCTTGCCCTCCATTGTACTGATAAATCGTTATAGCGGTGCTGTGAAGGACAGAGTAAACAGAAGCAAATGTGAATCTGAGGACTTTCTAGCACAGCCCTCTTCTCTTCCTGGGGATAAGATATGACAATGCCTGCAAAAAATAGCTTTTTGCAGGGGGGGAGGGAGGGTACTTCCTTTCTCTGACAGTGAATGTATCCTTCTGCTTTGCAAATTCAGTGCAGGCAGAACATCTTTGTGCCAGTACAATTCTGCCGTTTCCCCTGGTGAGAAGGGGTTTGGATTTTTGAGAGAGATGACAGACCTAAAGGTAGAAAAGCATTCAAGTAGACAGTCATTACAAGCCTTTCCAAAAATGGAGCAACCTTGAACAAAGTGCCTTTTTTTTTTTTTTTCCTTTCTTAATTAAGTAAGTAATAGTGGCAGTCAACAGGAGATTCTAGCAACCCAAAGGAAGACTAGTGACGTCTTCTGTGATGCAGAGCTACAGACTCTGGGACTCTCTTAGGTCTACCTAATATGGAGTGTACAAGAAAACACTGGAAGGGTGAATTTGTGAAGTCCTAGTCTCCAACAGGATATTTTTGGACTACTCTGATAATACAAAACATTTAAGCAGTTTAGCCCACCCCATAAATTTTCCCTCTGTGTGGGGAAATCCCTGTACGCTGTTAGCAATTTTTCCTCACATTTTTTTTTCTGCTCAATGCACTGCATTTCTCTAGTACATTTGGAGAACAGGCAAATGGTGATATAAGTGTATGAGAGAGAAAGGGAGGGGAAAGAATTGGAAGGGACATAGAAGAAACAGCAAAAAGCACAGACTGCTGCTTACTTTAAAATACCAAGGTAAAGCATTGGCCACTCGGAGACAGTTAAAATCACTTCTTTTCTCTTCCATTAGCCRTTCAACAGGTTGTTTCTTCCTTTTCCATCGCTCCCTGCCTTGCAGATTTCTGCAGGAGATGAGCCCAACCTTCATTTGCCCCAGAAGGCTCTTTCAATGCTATTTATTTACTGGTTTATCCAAGAAAGGTGAAATTCACTACAAAGAATCTGAAAGTGCACTTAGGTCAGAACGTTGTTCCAGTGGTGTTGAAGGAGTGTCTGAAAACACCAGAACAAACAATCCAGGACGAAGAAATTGGGAGGAACTCCTCAGCACTTTGGAAAATTCGACTGCTGAGGCAGGAACTTAATACAGGTTTCCTGTTTGTTCTTTGTGACATCTGAACTTGTCCATCTTTTACGTGTTGAAAACACTCCTCTTCCTCCTCTCCTCTTGTCCTTTCCCATGCTTCTATAAAGCTCCAGCCTATCAATGAGCTGCTGTTTAATATTGCTAATGTGACTTTTGCTTATGTTTTTGCGGAAGTGCTCAAGAGAGAAGCCCCGGCTGGAAAAAGAGCAGGGGAAAAAAACCCAAACTGCCTRTGATGGTCAGGGATGGGCCAGAGAGAGCTTTACTTGTCAGGGTAGCAAAAGAAAGACTGGGAAGGGATACATTTGCTCTCTGCAGGTACGTGTGGAAACAAATAGTGAAAGCTGTGGGGAGAGAAGAGCTGAATCAACTAAAGGATGCAGCTTTATCTGCTATAAATTGATACTGGAGATTGAAGAGGGTTCCCAGCCATCGGTGCAGAGAGGTTCTGGAGCAGCTTTCCAGGATGAGATATGGGAAGAACAATCTGACCTCTTTTATGCTGGAGCTGGATCAATTTACGCGGAAGGGAGGGGGCAGCCCCAAAGGTCCCTGTAAGTAGGACTTAACCAGACCCAAAACAGCGCTTGCCCATTCTGGCATGCAGGCTGCGCTGCCCTGACCACCAGTGACTGAATTCATACTGTCCTCACATGTGACCTGAAACCCAGAGTGTCCAGCTAAAAATGTCTTGCAGGCCCACCTGCAGTCCTGCCTTCCTATCTTCTTTTTCTGTTGAAGAACTGCTATTCCCAGAAGCATTTTGTAATTATTTTGAGTTTTATTCTTTTTTATATTAGATGTGGAGTTTGAACGTTAGTAGGGCTTCCCTGGAACACAGCCCTGACCTCCATATTTTATATATATTTTTAATGAGTTGTCAAATGGCTTGCATGTATCATGGAGTGGAATGATGGATGTAGCTGGACCCAGGAGAGTTGCTTTGAAATTCTCTTGAAAATAAGCAGCATTGTGGCAGCTCAGCTCTATTGACAATAACGTCAAGTCAGGTTTAATAGCGTAGTTCCTTATTGAATGAATCCACCCTGTAGGAAACAGTATGACCTTCCTGTGTGTGCACAAGACAAAAAATCAATGCTAATCCCTTGGGAGGAAAAATATGAGATTAACGGAACAGTTGAGTGAGTCTAATGAGAATCAGATGGCAAGAATGTTAATTTGGAAAGAGATACTCGTATAAGCTGTCTGAAGGTATAACGCAGTAGTTTCCGTGTATCACCAAATGCCATGTATTCTCCTTAGATGCATATCTGCAAGATGTAATTTAATGGACTTGCAACTCTTCTGTATGGCTTCCTGACAGAACAACAGGGGATTTTCAAGCTAATCACCTTTCAGTGGGTAGATTTACGACCAGTGTAGTTAGCCGAGCCTTTCCTCCCTCAGGAAGGGCACGGACTGGAGACAGTCGTTGCGCGCAGCATACCAGCTGGGAGCTGCTTAATCAGAAACAGGCTTGAGCATCTCTGTCTTGCGGTTGCTCTCTGGAGTCATGCAGTTCACTGGCATTGTCGAATATAATGTTTGCCTAAATTGGTCCTCGTTACTAGTATTTTTGGAAGTCGGGTGGGTAGTAATTTTTCTCTCGTGCTTTACTTAATAGCCATCGGCTTTGTAAGAAATGAACAAAACAATTGGCTTTTATACTTCTTCGCTTCTGAGAGTCTGAGATGGCAATTCCATTTTAAGTGCTTTTAAGTTGTAGGTGAAAACTCACGTTGCCTAGTTCTCAGCCTTTAGCTTAGGTAGATGGTCACTCTCTCCACCTGTTGCCCAGAGAAATGGACTTCTCCAAGGTTGGTGCAGAGTCCCTTTCGGTAGGCTCCTGCTCTGCACTGACTTATGGAAGAGTCTACCTCTGTTCTTCCCCTGAAGATACAGGGAGACTGTGCAGCTAAAGTGGGTGCCTATGTTTGTATAGATCACATACCTCTTTAAATTAGTCACRAGGCAGTTGGTGCATGGCCTAAGGCAGGAAATAAGGTGAAATTACATGACTTGTTCCAGAGAAATTATTGCATTGATGTTTTTGTATTTAGCCCAGTTCTCTCATTGCTTGCGTTCACCTGTTCAGCATTCATTTTAATACAAAGAGTAGGCTCATAAAAACATCAGGTTTACGGTTGCATCACTTACCGAGCTGTATCTGCTTTCCAAGATTGTCACCAGCATAAGAGACTGCAAATAAAAATCAACTGGAACACACATGGCAGCATCTCAGTAGTGCCAGGCTGTACAGTGGAGATTATTTGTTTATGCTTTTATTTGCCAGCATTGACTAAACAAAGATAAGAACATAAATGCTGTAGCAGAGCTTCCTAAACAGGATTATGGGGGTGATAGGAGCTAGCACTTAGCATTACAATAATAGATGCCAGTGTGGGAGGGACATCACTGTCCGCTGCTCCTCTTACATCCTAAGAGCAGAGCAATAAAAGAAGAGGCAGGTCTGTGGAGCTCTATGTGAGGTTTGCTGCTTTATTCAGGAACATTAATCTTTTAGGGTTTGATTCATTAGGTGTGTACTGCGTGAGCTTTTTCTTTGATTCCCCCAAAATCCAAATTGTGGTTAATGTGACTCTGAAGGAGGGCCTTACTTTGTGAGCCTTAGCAAATTTTACAACAAACCAGGCAAGCTCAATATAAGCTCTGAATTGAGTGGGGAGCAGGCCTCCAAGTCAGCTAATTTTGAATGTCAACATGCATGGTACAAGGCTAATTGAGATACACAGAAACTGCCTTTTTAATTGCATTTAGACAAGATGTACAGTATTTGAGTCATCTCGGCAGTGTTCCAGCTGATGACAGTGTTGATGATACCTGACACCAGTGATGATATATTAAGTGTGCTTAATATCTTAGCGCACATGTCATGAGGCACGTTAGAATCATAGAAGAATTTAGGTGAGAAAGGACCTTTCCTCTGGAGGTCATCTGGTCCCACCTCCTGCCTCGCAGTGAGGCCGACTTCAAATATAGAGCAGGTTGCTCAGGGCCGTGTCCAGCTGAGCTTTGAGTATTTGTAAGAATGGATATGCTGTCACTTCTCTGGGCCCATGTTCTGATGCTGCACCACTCCTTGTGAAGAATTTTTTCTTAATAGCTAATCAACCAGAATTTTCCTTGCTGCATCTTAATCTGTTCCAACTGAGCGCCTCTGAGAAAAGTTTAGTCCCATCTTTTTTCCAGTCACCCATTAGGTAGCTGAAGATGGCAATACCCTGGAGATACCTCCTTACCCTGGAGAGGGAAAGGCTGAATAAATGCTCCCCTCTCAGACTCTTCATAATATCACGGTCCCCGCAGCCATCTCAGTGGCCCTGCACCTGCTCTTCTCCAGTTTGTCATCATCTTTCTGCTACTGGGGAACCCAAAACTGGTGACAGCACTCCAGATCCTGTCTCACAAATGCCAAATAGAAGGGACTAATTACTTCAGTCTGCTGTGATGCATTACCTAATGCAGCGCAGTATGCCATTAGCCTTCAGCACTGCATGGGCTCCTGCTCATGTTGTTGTCCAGCAGCATCACTAAGTCCTTTTCTGCAGAGCTGCTTCTCCCCACTTGGTGTCCAGCCTGTACAGTTGTGTGGGGTTATTCCATCCCAGGTGCAAGATGTCACTGTTCAGCAAATGCGATTCCTCTTAAAGCTGCAGCGAGACTGGGGCACTGAAGTGACAAGCAAGACCTGCATCGTTAAGGGCCACAGGCAAATCACACATAATGATCACTTACAGCAAGTAAGACTTTTACACTCAGAATAAGTAAAAGATTAAGTTTGGTCAGTGCTTAAATAAAACATAGAGCTGCCAGCTCTGAGTTATGCTGAGATTTTGGTATCAACTCTGAATTTTTCAGTAACCCACTGTGCCCTTTGTACAGAAAGCCACACACTGTTCAGTATTTTTTTCCACATTGTAGACAGTAAGGAATGGTATTGCCCAAGGCAACATGAACAAAAGCAGAGAAATGTGATAGAGTTAGGCCTGTTGGGAAATCACTAGTCATTGGAAAGCTGTTGGAGTAAGACACCTTTGGTAGGAGGGACCCTGGTGTGACCTCATGATTTTGTGCTTTCAGTGTTTGTTTGTAAACAGGCAAACTGCTGGAATGGTTCTGGCATCCTCTGTGGCCTACAGCAGAGAAGTAAATGCATGTGCATGTATGTACACACACATGTTTGTGTACCTCAGAGCTACAAGAAATGTAGTGTCAGCTGGTTTAACAGGCTCAAATTTGGTTATGAAACCCTAGATGGAAGGAGCATCTCCTGCGTCCCTTGAGCAATCTCTTCTGGTTGGGGTCTGGTGCTTTGGAAAGGGGACAGGTCCCCAGTGCCAGATGGTAAGCGGGCTGTGCCCCAGGGTAGAGCGGAGCGAGAAAATGAAGAGCCAGATTCTCAAGAGGGCTTCCCTTGCAGAACTAGCCAGGCCAGGGCAGGAGGAGTCTTAATTTGTTGCAAGAGTAAAGCCTTGTTTGTAGGCAGTTAGTGATCCTGAAGCGAGTAGAGCCAGGAGGCTGAGTGAGGGCAACGCTAGATACCTAAAATGGAGAGCCACTGGGAAACCCATGCTTTGGTTCTCGTGTATCTGGGGCTGTTAACCCCGGGGGTCATGAAAAGCTGCTGCTCCATTTATTAGCACAGCAAACGCCGTTGCCGTTCAGCGGTAAGCTTATCCTTGTGGTCTCTGGCTCTCGATGTGTTACAAGCAACAGCTCCCCCATCTTCTCCGCAACCTGTCAAGCCAATCTGTGTGTTGCAGACCTTAACACCTGCATTGAACATGACATGAACCAGAACTAAAGAGGCAGCGTACGGCTGAAATACAGCACTTGTTCAGCACATTTACGCATAACATGCCATCCTGGCCAAACCTAATTGGTAGCGAAGGATGAACTGTGAATTGCATTTAAAATAAATTCTCGAGCAGCTCTGAGATGGTGATTATTTTTTTTTAAACAAGGAGAAAGGTTAGCTTCATCCTTGTGTAAATATTCCCCTGAGCAGTGTTTCCCAAAGCAGCTAATGGCAAACAGGTTTGGCACTTCTGTGGGATTGTATGGTTTTTAATAAGAGAGCAGTATTATTCCCTTGCATCTAAACAAAATCTCTAGAATTTCTGAACGTCTAGTTACAGTAATTTTTGTGCCAGATTGGCAGGCAGTGATATTTTCTCTTTGAGGCTGTCACTTACAGCTCAGCAGAGCACAGGAGTGACTAATACAGATAAATGAAGCTAGGTCAAATTAAACAAATGTCACAGTAAAGCATTTCTAAAGTCATACATGATCCCGTACTGCATTGTGAGGCTCGAAGCTTGATGTTGTAGGAGAGCGTATCGACTTGTTAACATACAGCCAGACCCCACAGCTTTTAAATCTTTTCTGAACTGAGATTATGTACATGAGGATAGTTCAGGACAGGCTTCTGCAGGTACAAGCAGATATCAGTTCTCCTTTTGCCTTCAGTGAGAGTAAGAGATTCTGCACATATTTCATGCACATTAAGAGCAAAAGTGCCTGCAGTATCTTCAGCACCGGGTTCATGGTCCATTTGGTATCCTGTTTGCCTGAAAAGTGTCTTGCCTTGAGAGCAAGAAAAGTAAATAAATGTGGAGAGAGACTGATAAAACCCACAAGCCCTGGAGATTTCTAGGCTTCAGGAGTAGAAACCTTCACTTTAGGATTCCTTGCTGTTGTTCCTAGAATACCACAAACAGGTCAAACAAGAACCCTGCAAGCTCAGAACTGCTTTTCACTAATGATAAATGATTGTGCAACTATTTGAGATAAGTGTTAATTTCACATTTCTGCAGCTTTAAATTATTTTTTTTTAATATCACCATAGTCACCAGTGGTTGGAAGACTTTCTCAGCTCACAGATTTTGCGTTCCCTGAGAAATTCTCTATTATATATTATTTGCTGGCTGACACAGCAAATCAGACAGAGTGGAAGCATATACCATTTTTAACTAATCTCTTACTTTGAATTGTGAATGAAGAACAATCAAAGGAAATGGTTTGGAAGTAAACCATTGTTTGAAATCAGCTTTCCCAAACCAGCAAATATAAAATAGCAACATCGAAAATAGCAGCATCACAAAGTAAAAATGCCGTATATGTGAGATCCTTGAGCCAAAAGGCAGCCTATTTTTTATAAATTTATTTTTAGCTTGGTCAGCTGTACTAAGGGATTTTATCAATGTAGCTAGTCTCTGGAATAAGAATGCTCACATAATGTTGTGTCAACGCAGGCAGCTATGACAAGTCCTGATATATACATGTAGCGCAAATCCTTTCAAATCAAATTCATACAACTGAAATTCTGTAAATGAATTATATCTTGATAGTCTTGCAGTACTCAATTTCACTCTCACAAGCTGGCATCAAACACGGACAGAAGAGCAGCCTTGTTGGAAGTGCAGCCCTGCTATTTTTGCATACTTTGAACTGGATGACTTGCAAACTTTCTCCATCTCAGTGGTCATAGAGCCCGTCACAGTTTGAGAAGAACCAGAGGGACTGCTTCTCTGCATCTCCTATTAGAAGAGAGCTCCCTTTAGAAGAGACTTCCCTTGCTCAGACACCACAGAGCTGATGGTGAGGGGTGAAACCCTTCAAATTAAAAGGAATTAGGATGGCTTTTAGGTGTCTGTGGCAGCATATCCTAATGCTTGGGGCAAGGAAGAAAAACCTATACTGTGCCTTTACCACTACCTAGGCTTGAGATGTTAGATAGGATTTGTTGTTCTCAAGGAAGGGGGGTTAGGGAAGCAGTTTCGTAGGCGTGGATGCCACCCCTTTCCCCAGGTGGCTAGCACTGCTACATACAGCTTTGACAAGCCTAAGTAACTCTGCTTAAATCATTACTGTTCCTTACTTACTGCACAGAACACAAGAAACTGATGCTTTCACAGCTCCTCCAGGTTGTTGGGAAATGAGCACTTCAAGCAGTAGAACAGGGAAGAGAGAAAAAGTAACTATCCCAAACAAAGCCACTGGGCTTTCACTAATCCCCATCCGAAGGAGAAGAGGCACAGGTGGCCTTGAAAGCAACTGGCTTTCTGCGATACTGTACATGTTAAGTGCCGCTGCTAGTGCTCTTACACCACACGCAATCAACTAACAGCAGTTTTGGTCAGCAGCCCCGGCCTCTGCAACAAAGGATAGGGTATGGCCAAGGTTAACGAGGACAAAGTATTTGATAAGCAACAGGTCTAACCCCTTAAAGAGGGTGAGGGGAGGCCGTGGGAGGATTTATTTGGATATTGCTGTCCAAAAACTTGAGGGCAGTTTCAACACCCAGCCAGCACACAGACTTAAGAGCAAACACTTCAACAGCAGCAAAGCACGTGGGCAGCGCATAGCAGTTATAAAGTTAATTGAAAAAAATAAAAGAGCTTTTTTTTTAAATGGAAAGAAACTGTGCAGCAGGTACAATCTGAATGTGACATGTTGTGGCTTCCTGCCTATGCATTGCCATACACTGCATCGTGGGGCTGTTTACCAGCAACAGAGCACGGTTTTGTATTCAACATTGTCCCTGTTATCCTCCCTACCACCACCACCCCTAAATCAATAGTCTCACCATGTCTTTGGCACGAGCATCTTATGCTAGTTCTGTCTGGAGTTATTTTGCCTTGCACAAGTTTGACCAGCCTTTAAAAACCAGACCCTCAAGTATACCTCTACAGAGTGTTTTTCAGCCTGAACAAAGCTAGTGCTTAAATAGGAGGGAAGAAGAATCAAAAAGCCTATTTTCAGACTTTTCCTAAGTGCAGCAGTGTCACACAGATTTGTCCTGAAGAAACTCCTGCAGCTGTCCATCAGAGCTAGCCAGCAGCAAAAGCTGGAAGCAGAATGGAGGCTGGGGGAGGGATTTCATTTTCCAACTGGGCCAGATCCTCTGAACAATAAAGCCAAGTGGGTAAAAGCAAAAGACATGTTAACTGAAGCAAGCTGAACTGTTCTGTTGTCGGTGCCAAAGGCGCTCTCAGTTTATACTGCGTTTAATTCTGTCATTTTGGGCCCTAATCCTGCACTGATGATAGGAGGGTGACTTTTTCCACCTATGCCTTAGTCCATCAAAAAACCCAGACCTTAACATCGTGAAAACCAACCCAGTTACTCTGAATTTTTGTTGAAACCAAGCCTGAACAAAGGTGTTGTTATTTAACTTGAAGCTCCAGTTTAAAAAATAATGAAAATCCAGTATTGCACATGATAAGCTCTAGATCCTAGTTAAGCTATACCCTAAAAAACACAAAATGGAGATGGTGTTGAAAATCTTCAACCAGCCTCACCCCATTAAAGCTACTGAAGTTTTGCCAACATGTCTTTGCTGGAGCTGTAGCCGAGGATTTAAGAGGTCCATGTTTGTTTAAAATTGTCTCCAGACTACCTAAAACTAGAGGCCCAGGATCTCTGCAGAGCCATTGGGCATTGGTTTTATTTGTTTTCATCTGTGCATGAATTTCTTTGAAAATACCCAGCAGAGCAATAAGAAGGGTTTGTTTTTAATCTTTAGAGATGATAGCATACTGTTATGCATCAAGGACACTCAAAAACAAAGCATCAGGTAAACTGTACCAGGAGATTTTATTTTTTTTACCTCCGGGCTTTTCCGAAAATAAAACCCATTCTGCATGGAGCTTGCTGTTGATGAGACATCTATAGGTTTGGTTTGTCATCCCAGAAGCATTAACACCACCGTGTTCAGGCAATTTACATGTGTGCCTGTGTGAAAATGCAGCTGGATTCTGCCCATGCTCAGCACCCTGAGGGAGGGTGGTCATTATCACTACAGGGACAGCTGGGACCTGGCCTTCAGCCAAGACCTTGCTTAATGCAATCAGAAGATTTTGGTGATACAGAGGGTATTTTACATTCCTTTCTCTGGGAGAGGGTTACTGAAGTCGGAGTTTTATGCCCTACTGCTGCCTGAGTTTAAAACGAGTCTGTGCATTTTTTGTGTCACGCTGGACAGCACAGTGGACAAGAGAGTGCCTTCTGCCATCCAGGTTTCAAATCATATTAACAGCAACTATTTATGTAGCTGCAAATCTATCATTTCTCTTGTTTGACATCTCTTCAGCAGTATCCTTCCCTGCCTGAATGAACGAGGTTATAAAACACGGTAATTATAAATCTCATTGACTGCCTTGCATTCAAGGGCGTGTTCCCCCTGAGCATTGCTGTGAGGCATGTTACCCAGGAGACTGTCCTGTACAATCCAAAACAGAATTATTCTGACCCAGCGAGCTTGTTGGAGGGGAGAACATTTGGGATGCTGACCTGCTGCCACAGCACAGTAAATGCATTTTTCTCATTTCACAGCAGGGCAGTGCCGCAGTACTACAAGGCCGATATATTCAAGTGTTCTTTTGAGGCATGACTTACATCTCACTGACAAGTGCTGCCTCCCTGAAGATGCAGAAAGGGAGCCTAGCACAGCAATCACAAACCAGAAGTCCTGCTGGCTGTCCACACAATTTCAGCAGCTTTCTCTGAAGGTTTGGTTGTCTTAGACCTTTCCGGGTGAAACCATAAATACCTCAGATAATATAAGACAGTATCAATAAAACCCTTTCTTAAAATGTTCAAGTCAGGCTGTGCCCATAAGACAGGCTAAAAAGCATTTAATGAGTGACAGCTGGCTGTTCTGCCTTGCACGACTAACCATAGCATGCTTCAATACCATCCTTTCCCCATCGATCTGATCATAGTCAGGATCTATACGGGTATTTTCCTCAGTCCTGAGGGATTTATTATCGGTATCAATCATGATGCCCTACAGTCGGGAAACTACACAACACCCTGTCAATCCCCCACTCTCACAAAAGGGCTGTAAAACCTGAGCAGTCTTATGCTCTGGGGAGGGGGAAAAAATAATAGAAAACACTTCCTAGAACAGTAGCAAACACAAAACATGGCTGTTGCCATCCATTTTCTCAATTACTGTCAAGACACAAAAAGAACACAGTGGTATGTGGTAGCCTAGGCAGTTGCATCCTCTTTGTGCTCACGTAGGAGAGGGAGATGAGGTGCAGAGCAGTCACTCCCAGCAGGTGTGCAAACCAATTGAGTTTAATTAGAAACATCCTGCTGAAAATGTAAATGTTTTACAAGTACATCATCCCCATCAGGGGCTCCTGCTGGAGCCTGTGTTTTGTTGAGGCTTTGACACAACAACTGAAGATGCCCCTCTCCCTCACTCGCTGTCTCCAGTACTCCCCAGACACACGAGCGCTGGATTCGTGTCGTACCGCTGCACAGCGGGTCTTTTCCACATTGCTGCCTCCCTCTGCATCTCAGAGACGCAGGCTGGTTCATTAAACGTACCCATGCCCGTTCCTCCTAGCACAGAGGCAGACCAACCTCATTAAAGTGAAAGGGATTTGCTAGACTCGGGAATGGATGCAATGCTAGGGGTTGTACTGCTCTGTAAACGTCCTTTTCACTCCATATGGATTAAAAAGACTTCACAATGTTTGTGATTTGATTTTTTTTTTTGCTTAGGTGTGTGGGCAGCACTGAAATGTATCTGATGTGCACATTTCTCTGTGATTGCAGGAGTTACTCAGTTCATTATATTCAGGCGGTTGAGTTTTTTCACTGGTTTGCTGAAAATCATGAGAGATTGATTTTACCCTCTTTCCTGACGATCCAATATTCTTCCTCTGGCAGTTCTCAAGAAAATGCATTTTTCCCTCCTCCAAACACAGTATCCATCATTAGACTACTGCCAAACTAGGTAACCAGCAAAATAACCGGTCTGTAGTGCAGGCAGCTCTGGTGCCGTCTAAACAAGAGATACTCTACACAAGTTTTTGGTTAATTCAAACCTGGTTCAGGTTACTAGTCATTAGAAGTCATCCCCTTACCTGGTGTCTCTGGAGAGGTTGCAGCCATTTTTTCCGTTCTCTTCAATTAAGTAACCGGCTGATGAGCCCATGCCTGCAAAGGAGGTATGCAGATGCTTTAGGAAATCAGGGGTATGGTTTTTATAGATGGCAGGCTGTCTAGAGTCAATCCTTTAATAAAAAGAGAATTAGCTGTTCCTTACCACACATGGTTTTAGACAGCACTATACTGCTTTGACATCTTTCAGAGCTCATATAGAGCCATGGACCTGCCAAACTGACAGCTCCTATGGTGCTTCTGTAGGAGCGAGGACTTCTCTGAATGGTGAAGTGCAACTGGATAGTTTTGCCGCTGAACCATTTCTCTACAAATCCCATGTGCTTGTATTATGTAAGAATATCAGCACCTTTTCTCAGTATACCTACATTGCTTCTAAAACTAAAATGCAAATATTAGAGTATAAAGCTAAATACCTTAATTACATGCCAACAAAAACAATTACTGTCTGCTATATTTTGGCTAAATATTTTGATCTCAAGTATCCATCTATAGAAAAGCATCATATAACTTTGTAGTTTTAAACAGTTACAGAAATGCAGCCAGATCTGGACAAAATATGCTTGGTGCTTGGATGAGTAACAGGTTTTTTCATGCTTGACTTCCAGAAAGATGACTGCTATGGAGGTGTCTGGTGTGGTTATTACATGACAATTAGCAGTTGTTTCTCTGCTGACAGATGTCCACATCAAAAAGCACTGATTGTCTCTCTTGTTTGCAATTTTAGAGATACCATAATCAAGTAGCTTAGACCATCTCCGAGAGATACTGTCCTTTGCACCAAAAGTGCAGCCTCGTTGCTTAGGTTCATGCTGGGGAAAGTCAGATTGAGAAATATTATAGCAGATGATTTATGTGGAATTTTAAGTCCTTTCTCCCTGTACAGAATTAAAAATTGCAGTTATTTCTGCGGGCAGATCTCTTATCCAAGATAGATGAGCAAGCTGTATTTCAGCATTTTGTTTACTAATGAACTGTTTCAACAATGAAGCGACATACAGTATGCACATATCACATTGGTGGCATTGCTTATCTGGGACTGCTAAGAAGCAAGAGAAGGGAAAGGAGGAATTTGTAAAGAAGGGAAGAACGACTTCACATGAACACATTCTGGTTAACAAAGTTCACAAATTCTCTTACTGCACAGCTGTAGCACGGAACATGTCTCAAAACTTCTTAAAATGTCACAGACAAAATAGTAGTATTCAGATAATTCAGGGGAAAAATAGCTGGTTTACATTAGTGCTGAAAAGAATGCGGTGCAAACCATGACCTAAAAGAATATTTCTGCCTGTAATTCAGAGGCCTGACCTCTAGCCTTTCCCTCCTGCAGCCCACTGAAGTTAAAAGGAGTCCTTGCGTGAGGGTTTTTGCCTGAGGTAGGATTGCAGAATGATGTGCTGTGCCTGACAGTGTGGTTTTGAAACATTTGCTAACAGGCAAAGGTCTGTGGGAGCAGGCATGAGACTGGCAGGTGGGATTTAATAGCAGAGATTTTGTGCAGCTGCCAAAAAATCACAACCCAGATGCTGGAGCTGAACACATGCTGCCTGATAGGAATGATGTTCTGGGAAAAGAGGAAGCTGGCAAGTGTCTGTYGGAGAGAAGAATTTGATTCTGAGTCCAGCGCTGCCTTACCTCGTCCTTCTCCTGGGGTCAGACAAGTCACAGCACTGTCTATGCATCAGTAACTGGCTGGGCATGGAGATGCACTGCATTTTTTCATTATGCTGCACCCAAAAAGTACTTCACCAAGTCAGACTCCTCTTTGCCTCTCCAGAAGCTTATTTAAATCCCCTACTTACCGTCTGCTTTTCCTTCTCTCTCTCTCTCTCTTCTCTGCATGAGCTATCTTCTCTGAGCTCCCTATTCCCCTCACACGTTCATTCTGCAAGGTACATTTTTATTGCTGCTCCTCAGAGACCATATTCTTCCCAAGACATTGATCTTCCTTACTTTTTTCTCCATCTCTGCTCTGCTGGAGGTCAGTTCCCCCTCTGAAAAGCACCAGGAAAAAGAGAGAGCAAGCATGCATATGCATTGAAACAAAGAAAAGCACAGCAGCAGACCAGCCATCTTTTACCCTTCCACAGCCACCCTGATCAATAGGTAACTAGGACTAGCACTGTATCAGGCACTAAGGGCATCCACAGGCCGACTGGTGGCTAACATGCTCCCACACTCTAGTTTGAAAGATCTGGGCACAGCCAGCAGCCTGCAAACCAGGCCAAGCACTTCACCCTTTCTGCCCAAAGGAGGAATTTCCTAAAAATACATGTCCTGACATACCACTGAGCCACATGGCACAGTGAGTGCAATCCTATTTTCAGCCTGCTCTGCAGGGTGACATAGCTAGTTACACCTCCTCCCAAAAATGGCACGTCAGCAGCGCAACACTTGATGGTGGACCATCAGCGCAGCCTCCTGTGGGACGGTGTTCTCCACTGGAATTCCCAACCGAGCGATCGCACGCTYGCCGTGTGTAAGGCTGTGGTTGCAGGAAGCATCCCCAGTCATGCTGAGTGTAATCAGGATAGCTGCTTTCTGCCTGTCAGTACAGCAGTGGTACTCTGCAAATCCCAGATAGGCAGGTTATGGGCTGGGGAGGAGGGAGCGATCAAAACGAATTCTAATCTGACCCTAAGAGAAGCTCTCCCAGTGGGTATTATGCCTGTCTGGCACGTACCTTTTGCAGCTCCACCAAGCAGGACAATGGTAAAGCAATGTTTGGCTTTTGGAGATGATTGGTAGCCTCCTTCCAAACCATGGCTGGTTAGCAGATTCTGTTTTCCCAACTCTGAGGCTTATTGCAGAATCCCAGGAATGTTCCTGTGCTTCAGATATCCCAAAATAACTGCTCTAAGCTGTCCTTGGGGAAAAGCAATCCTTAGAGCAGCCTCTTAACTCAAATTTTTGTGTTGAAGCAGCTGAACTTGAGGGAGAGAATTTGTCTTTGCCTCTAGTCACTGGCTCCCACAGGAGAAATGAGCATTTTGGATGCTCATGTTAATAAGTTTGTATGTCAGCTCACTCACTGTCCCAGGAATTGCAAACATTAGCTCTCCTCATTTCTGTTTGCTGCAGAAACCCCCCTCCCCCACTGCCATCCTTCCTGCAAACCCACTAGTTAGCTGGCAGCTTCAGTAGCCCAGCCATCGGAACAAATCCCTGGCTGTGCAGCAGGATCACGGCTCCTGAGCACCAGTTAGGAGCTGACAGAGTTGTTTTGCAGGTTTCTTCCCGCTCTCTTCCTCTGCAGTTGCCAGGCTTCCTTCCTCCATCCAGAGGAGACAGTGGAGCCATCACAAACAAGGTGACAAGTGATTCTCTGACACCAAAACCATCGCTTAGGCTCTATGAGTGGCCGTTTCCTCTCCTGGGGGAACTGCGCATTTCCCTCATCAGCGAGAGACCGGACCTGCTGGGGTGTTTGGGGTCGTTGGAAGGAGCAAACCTGATCCACTGCGCAGCGCAGAGATTTCAGTCCATTAGTGGGAGGGACGGTGCTCCGCTTCTCAGAGATGGATTATCCCAGTTTCCAGGGAATCTGTAGCTCCTGCCTATCTGTGTCAATCACTTGTGTTCCTCTGTTGTGGTAAGTTATTCTCCATGTCCCTGAGGTGCTCATTACCACATTATTCAGGCTCTGTTTACGTAACTTTAAAAACCAAAATAAATTCCTGAAAGACAAAACTCCCCAGCTCTTCTTTGATCCCTTCCCTAAAGTGTGTGTAACACCTTACAAGAGAAGAACCTGATACATTTCTTAAACTCCTCGAGTTGCCGGGGTGGTTCAGTTGTCTCTGGAGAATAAAACTTGCATCCAGGCCTAAAGACATTGTCCTTGGCCTGATCTCTCCCTGCAGCAGATGCCTCTCCACTGAGCTCCAACCTGATCTTCCAGAAGATTACTAGCTTTAGTTGTGGTTTCCCATCCACAGCGCTCGAGATACCACTGCAGCTCTAGTATCAGTATTGTCCTCATGCTGTGCTTTGCCCTGACATCAAATTAAAGCCTAGAAATTGTAGTAGTCAAGTTGGTCTACAGCTGAACTCATAAACGGTATTTCAGAAAGTGCTCAGGCAACTGTCAGAAGGGAGAAGGGGTGGAATGACTATCGCTTTATACTTCAACCTTCAAGCACTGTTTTTCACAAACAAGGAAACCAGTTATAATTCATTTAAATTCTGTGCTACTTAGGCTGCCTGTTACTGCACCAAAGACAGGACAGAGTGATATAGTAATGTAGTATATAAAATAGTGTGTAGCACAATGACAGAATATGTTGCCTCCTGGTACGTAAGACACAGCTGCACAAACAGGGGGGTGGGAACTAGCAAGACTTCCAGGTTTTCAGCAAGCTGTCCCGATACACTGAGCTGGCCACAGTCAAGAGAGGGAAGCAGAAGTCCCTCCTTGCCAAACAAATGGGAAACATGAAAACATCACAGTTCTCCAGTGTCGCCAGAGCTTCCATTTTACGCTAATGTTATGTGCAGTATTTATCAAAAGTCTTCAATTATTTATCTTCTCAATGAGTTTCTTCATTCATTCTCTTTTGAGCATGTAACAGAAAACACTACCTGTAATTCAGTAAAATCTCTTTGTGCATGGAGGTTCATGATTTATGAGATATTATGTTAAGAGACGATAAGGAAACATGCTCCTTGCGGGATCAGAGGCACCGGAGCAGAAGCCGGAGGCACTGGCTGGACCACAGCAGCGCGTTCGTGCCCAGCTGGCTGTGTGTTTCCCAGCAGCTCAGCTAGCTTAGCGCTCAGCTGCGATACTGCACTCTGAGGCTCCAGCTGTAGTTGTGTGGAGGATGTCATTGGTAACATGCTATCCCAGCAACTGCCAGTGGTGGAAAACTAAGCAAATTAAGATTTTTTAAATATCTCGGCTCTCCTTTCAGAAGACATCTGCTGTAATCTACATTGGCGTGCTATGTGCTTCTGTCAGCCATGGCTTTGCTGCGCTACACCCTTCCTCAGAGACGTACTAAATGCGGCGCTTGCTCTGGCAATTAGTTCTGTGGAACTGAGGTTCATAAAGACCCTCGGCAGAGCTGAAGCTGTTATCTAGGAGAACCTGCTCACGGCTCATACGTTCAGACAAGATTTACTCTGTACAAAGAGGGGAAGGTAACACGCATGGGAAATGTGCACTTCAGCCTCTCCTCTGTTGCAAAGCAGTGCATTAAAAGTTGGGGAAAGATCCAGCATTGGCACTGGAAGAAACCTAAGCAGACAGAAATTCCCTGTTCGTCAGCCACAGCACGCTGTGGGCACTCAGATTAATTGGGTGTCCAAGTCTTAAGTCTAGACATTCCCCAGCTATATGCTGCAACATTCTGCTATGTGCAACAGAACATAGGCAGCTGCTTACTATCAAAATAGAGACAGAGAGCCATTTCCCCCCTTGAGGGTGATGGGGGTGCTTAACTGCTGCCCTAACTTCTTAAAAATATTTGCTAGAAGTTAGCATGCAACCCCTGGGCACAAGAGAGGCAAGTTCTCAACCCTCTTCAGCCTGAGAACAATTAAACCCAGGACTTCTGCCTCCCAAAGCTTGTCCCTTGACCCTGTCCCTGCTCTCTGAATTGTTTCTGAGTAATGGCAGATTATTCAATGCGAAATGCATTAGCAGCCAATGAAGCACAGCAACCGCTTTCTAGTCCAGTGCTTTAGCCAGCAGGTTACCTGCTGCTCTTCAGCATCCTGCATGTATGCTGCATGCTTTTTCTCTCGTTGCTGATGCTGAKTGGTCTCAATTCTGCACATATTTTGAAATACTTGGATATATCTAGGCTGAATCTCACAAATTTCAACAAGGCTTTCTGCCAGGGAAGCAGGTACAGTGCATAACAGAATTGGGACCTTAAATTATAAAGTATGTATTCTAAATTACTATTTATTATTAGTTTGGGACCTTCTCTTAGTGCATGTTTTTACAGACGACACCGTGAGCTTGAGTCCTAGTTCAAGCTACTGTGCGCTCTACTGCAACATTACTATGACAACTGCTAAGATCAGGGCTGGGAGAAATCTTGCCTTCCCTAGGAAAAGAGCGTGCGAAACAAATACAGCATTTAGTTAGTCTCAAACATGCAGTCAAGGCGTCCTGTTAGGTTTCCTTGCTTGCTGCTTCATCTCCATGTAGGTCTCAGCAACGGAAGAACTATCTAGAAAATATTCAGCATGCAGCAAACAATTCTGCTTTGAATGAAGCTTAAGTGACAACAAGGCAGAAAACTCTTCATTCTCCGTAGGCTTGTATGAGCCTCCCTCTGAAGAGATCAGAGCCTCCTGGTTTGAAATGCTGCCTTAGGGTTTGCTTTTCATGTCAATAAATGTTTTATCACATTTAAGCTTCAAACACGCTACAAACATCCCTGCTAACATTTGATGAGCTCAAATAGAGACAGCAAGCCTGGGCAGARGGCAGTGTGCGGCACAGCGCAGTGCTTCCCTTCTGCGGGGGGGCTTGCCTTGGCCTCACGGGGGGGCCTGGCCGAGGTGGTGCCTTGGCAATTATACACTGCCTTGAAAAACACATTGGCAAGCTAAGGGAGAGGATGTTCCTCTCTTCGGGTCTTCACCACTTTTGATCTTTTCTTTTGCTTTTTCTTCTCTCCCTGCCAAAGCTACTTCGGTAGGGTTGGTAAAGGGTATCTGTGTGCCCAGGTCTGTGGTGGGTTTAAGAKGTCTCTGTCTTCACGCTCAGCTAGTCTGTCTCTCCTGATACCTCCCTGCAGTCTCATTTTTTCTCTTACCTCACACTCATCTGTAGCACATGAAGATGCTGCAGTGACGTTTAAGCAGCAATCTGCTGCTAGGCTGCCTTTGGTGCCTGCAGTACCGGAGCTGAAATCTCCGGATTGAACCTACTGAGTTGAAACCCACAGGCAGTGCACAAGTGCTACAAATCATGATGCAAACTCGGGTTTTTGCTTTTCCCAGCACTTGCCAGTTCCCCTCTCCGATGCTGTTCCTTCATTTTTCCTTTGCACTTGCTGCATTTTGCAGTGGCACTGCCTGCCTTCCCTCTCCTCCTCTCTCCTTCCCCTCCTCTGCGTTATCAAATGCAGCACGTCAGCTTCACTGACTGACAGGGGATGCAGCAGCTTCGGTGGAGGAGTTGGAGAGGGGGAAGTAAGAGAAGGAAAAGCTGCTCTCGACAAAACAGGCAGCCGAAACACTGAAAGACGAGCTTTCCTCCAGAAGTGGATCCCAATCACCCTTTGTAAGGGCAGTAAATTAAGATATGGTCTTTAATTCAGCGTGTTTGGCGAGCAGACCCTGACTGCTCCATGTATTCCTACAGTGTATTTTCAGAGAACAAAGCTCAGCTGTATAGCCCAGGTTCGCCACAACTTGGACTGAATCAGCGAAATGGATGATTAGCTACCCTGCACACTGCCAGCCGCTGCGTGGCTAAGCAACAGCACAACAAAAACTCGCTTCACTGCTCACAGCTTAAAAAAAAATCCTGGCTCCTCAGATATGCAAAGGTCATGAATGCAGGGGGAGAGAATCACAGAGCAATCGGCTAGTTGCATGTCTGTCTTTATTCTAGGAGACCCAGGATTTCCAGGGTTAATCTTTGCTGTTTTCCAAAAGGTCCCTCTGATATGTCATGGTTTATGCAACAGATTTTGCTGCTAAATAATTACAGAAGCGTATGTTACCCTGTAGCAGTGCGGATTTTTCTGTTACATGAGACTGTTGTTACGAAGTGCCAAATGCATCTTGAAAGGCTTTTTGTAGGGTTCTGCTGAATAAGCACACTTTGGAACGAGCACTTTTCTGCAGTGTGCCCTGATCTTGCCAGCTGCTGATTACCCTCCTACTAACTACTAGTAACATTTCCGTATTACAGATTGGAGTAGAAAGTAAGGATACCCCATTTACCTTGAACTTAATTAACTAATGCTCTAGTAGAAGCCCAACAGCAAAGTCTGCAAAGTCTAATTTGTTCTGGAAACTTCTTAGGATATTTAGACAATAATGGGCAAAAATGCTCTGCTCGGTTGACACAACCTCACTTCGGAATTTGAGTCTCATGCAAAGAAAGACAGAACTTGCATTTAAAGTAATTATTAAAATCAATTTGTAAAGGATAAAGATAGAGTCTAGTCTGTCTATACAGATTCTCCAAGAATGAGATGACAATGCAAACAAAACAAAAAGCAGTCTTCCAGGAATGAAATAAAATGTTTTGCTGGACATGGTTTTCCAGTGCAAGCCCCAAAGGAAAGAACAAGTAGATCTGTGCCACTTCAGCGGAAGGAGACAAGGATGCCAAGACTCAGGATAACTGCTTGCTGCTCATCAGGTGTTTGAACTAAACATTTGCAAAGGAAGTTTTGACTTCTATTACTAAAAATAAGCTCCAGCTTGTTCGTGAGGCTTATTTTGCAGTCTTTCATAATGTCTTTTCTGCACTATTTTCTGGGAATTCTATGAGCTAACAACCTTTAAGGAGGTTTTGTCAAACTCTAAGGAAATAAAGGCACAGATCAGAAATTCCACAACCTGCTGAAGTGGGACTTCAAGCAGGGCTTATGCTCACTTTCTTTATTAGTGGAAATTGAAAACAAGTCACTTTTTTGCTCATCTGACTTAAATTGAAATATGGCTCTCCTATTCTAAAACAAAAATAGCCTCACTCAAGTATCAATTACTAGGTATCACATCATTGAAGGCAAGGGAGTCCAACCCAGTGTCACTATAGAAGTGGTTTAGGTTTTGTTTGTTTTGCATGCAGACGAGGTYAAAAATACCTTTGAAAAAGCTTCCCATAGGCACCCCCTCTCCCCTGAAATTAAAACCAATAAATTCAGGAGTTCAGCTGTCAGCGTAAGGCACCCTAAATCGGCAAACCAAATTTGCTATCTCCCCTCTGCCTTCATGCACCGCTAGACTGTACCAGCTTCGCTGTGCCACAGCCCTTCACCTCAAATGAATTTCTTCCAGTTCTTTCAGCGCCGCCTTTTGCAGTCTGGCTTGAGGCGCAACCTTCACTACTCTGCCTCCGTTTACAAGATCTGAAGTGTGTCTTCAGACCTAAAGAAGAACATTAAATTAATCTGCACAAGTTACCCTCAGACCTCCTTGAGTGAGTGAGCATCCAAGCGCTATACAGCTATAGTAATGCAAGCAGCACATGAAAAGCCTACGTGTGGCTAGCACAGGCCTGGTGCGAGCCCTAGCAGGAGCTCAAAAGCAAAATGATTCCCACACACCTTTTGGTTTGGTTTGGGGTTTTTTACTATTTATAATATACTTGAGTCCTCATTGCTCCTTACGGCCTGACTCGGTACCAACAACACCGACTGAGAAGACCATACTTAGAGGTACTCACCATCTTTGGGAGGAAAATAACCCGGCAAAACCAGAAGTGCCGGTGCTAGCCAGGAGGTGGCAGAGGAGCGAGGCCACCTGGTACAGCGGTTTCTGCGTTAATTTAGCAAAACCACAAATACAAACCAAGGAAAGACAACAAAACCCAGTCCCACCCTCCATCTTCAGGAATAAGAGGATGAAACCCTTAATTGCATTCCTGCTTGTATTTATACTAATTGCTCATCTTCCTGAGATCTGACTTTATGAAATTATGCATGCACACCAAGCAGATGAGTTTCCATAGAAACTCAGGAACTGAACTTTTCATTAGAAGAATCTTCAAAAAAAAAAAATCTTCCAGATAAAAATGCAAATTGCCTGTCAGTGGGTGGCTTTCTGAATTTATATATAATTTTTTTCCTTTGCACTGTAGGCAGATTCCAGCTGGACCTACATAGCAACAACATGCAGGCATTGTTTATAGCAAGCCAGACTCCATGGGGAAATAAGAAATTCAGTAGCAAGAAGAAGCTCTCAAGTGCAAATACCTCAGGGAAACAAAAAACTGAAGTGCTCAGTGCTGCGTCTTCATGAGTCTTGGGGATTGTGCAGCCTCCAGCTCTCACAAAATGCTTGTGGTTTGCAAGGAGCAGGGTGGGGAGGAGGGGAGAGAGGAAACCCAAAGCAAGAACCTCTCCTGCACGCAGAATTAATGAAGTTCAATTTGTCCTTTAAACATCCAGCAGCATATTTCTGCCGGTTCAGTTAACCTCACCGGAGAGGCTGGCACCATCTGTCGCAGCTCACTCGGGGTGAAGGAGTAGGTCTCAGTGCTGGGGTTTGGGAACATTTGCAGGCCTGGGTTGGAGAGTGGGTTGGCCACAGCCTGACCTCCGCTTGGGCTGAGGCCTGAAGCGCAGTGTCTTTTGCCCACACCACATGGAAATCCAGGCGCTTGGGCAAGAAGGGGACATGGGGCTGTTCCTGGTCAGAACAAGAAGGAAGCAAGACGGTGGGCACGCCTGGGAAGGGCTACAGACCTGGGCAGCCTTTGGCCCTAACAACAGTCACACATGTAAGCAAGGAGGAGGGGGAAATCTTTACCTCCTTTAGCAAACGTTTCCTCCTGTGTTTCTCCCCAAAAATATATAGCAGTTTTTCACTCATGCAATATACTGCAGGATCAACAGGAGGCTTTCCCTTGGCTTTGGGGAGCCTGAGATCACCCTTTCTGAGGGTTCACAGATGTTTTTTCAGCTAAACTGGCATGCTTGAAAGCACTGAATACTGACGAGCAAACGTTCACGAGTGCTGCACTTACTGGTGGGCATCAGCTTCAGCATCTTCCCCAGGTGAGCACAGTACCTGGGGTAGGCGTACAGCCGCCTCCCAGTGCTGCAAAACAGCTGCAGGGACCTCAGCCACAGGCAAAATAAACTCAGCGGCTCCACACTGGGATGCCGGCCGTGCCAGCCTCTGGTCCTTGACCAGCAAGGGTGCTGGGGCAGACAAGGGAGCTGTGCTGCACGAGCGGTTTACGATGAGGTGGATTTCAGTGCAGCATTGTTGAGAGACGCGAGATGTCAGCTGGGGAGGGAATTCCCCTCCTCGTTGGAGAGGGATGACAGTTAGCAGCTGCACGGGCTCGCTGGCCCCTGTGCCACCAGGGCCAGCGGCCCTCCAGGAGCATCGAGAGGCTCGATGTCACTTAGTGTCAGGGTGAGGACAGCGATGGGTCCCCGGCCACCAGACAGCACAATCAGCTGTGCTCAGTCAGCACAACAGGAAGAGTTTTTGGGAAGAGTGGTTTTGTGGTTGAGGGCAAACTTGAGCTGAGATAGCTCCCGTCTATTCTTGGCTCAGCAGCAGATTTGCTATGGCCACACTACTTGCCCTTTCTGTGCCTCATTATCCCTGTCAAGCGGGTGACTCAAATTATAATTGCACAAATTCCTTCCGGTCTGTCATTACGTGCCTGCGGTCATCTCTGGGCAGCCACCTTGAGAGGAACCAGCCTCTCCCATTGGGGTACCTCTGTGCCACCTGTGTCTGCTCACAAGGGGACAGTAAGACTTGGCCCCGTTGCCTCGCCATTTTCCAACAGAGAGAGAAACCTAAAGAAAAAACATCCCCACTGCATCTTTAGATGGTCAGATTTGATACTGAGTTGATTATTCAGGTCAAGGTTATGGGCTAGAAAGAGGCAGTGAAACTTTTCACAGTACCGCCGATGCTTGATTAAATGGGTGTTTCTTAATTTTTCTCTCAGGCAAAGTAATGTGTTACTGTACTACCACTGGCTATAGGGTCTTAGTCATGCTGATGCACCCTGCGTCTTTGGTAAAGCTCTTTTGGTAAAGCAAACAAAACAAGACAAAGGAAAAAGCTTCACTACTTCCAAAAGCATCACCGTTCTTTCATTAGAAATTTACTTGGGTTCTAGTTGTGAGAGATTTCAGGTTTCTTATGTCTTTTCATATCAACTAAAGGCAATTAGACACATCAAAGATGAAGCTAACGCTTTTCTTTATATATGCATATTTCTATATATATGCACCACACACTACGTAGTCCCAGGAAAAGCATGAACTCAGGCTGTCATCTCACTTTCCAACATTTCCGCGGGCGAGTGCAGGCAGAGGCCATGCGGAGCTTTACGGGCAACATGAAAGCATTGGCTACTTCTTCCACAGGCCACATCTAGATGAAACTGGTGGGAGGTTCATCCTGGTGTGTGCACCTTCAGGAGGAAGCAGAAAAATGCCACTAATGCGTTGTGGCCTGCAAAGCCCACGTGACCATCTGGGCTCGGTGTGGTTGACTGCTGTATAATTAAAAGGGAGTCTGGCTCATTAGATGCTTTATGGGTTCAGACGCATCCATGCGAGCCCTATAGGAAAACATGTTCTTCCTACCACTTCTTTCATCCTCCCCCTCCTGTTCCTTCCAGATGGTTACACCCACTTGTGTCTTTTCTTACCCTAAGGACAGCTTTTTAAACAAGGTTCCTCCATCCTTCTCCTCCCCCACACTGCTTTAGGATCTACATTGGATTGCAAATAGCAGGAGGACAGAGGGCCCCATGCTGTTACACACAGCCTGCCCCTAGAAGGCTGGAGGGGGGCCACATCCCTCTAGCCCCATTTGTCAAGAGGAAAAGTCTTTCTATATAGTCAAGAGGTGGGAGCTGAGAGACTTTACCTCAACCTCGGCTGGATGTTCCAGATGTGCAAGAGTTACTTAGATACTTGGTGTAATTGAACCTGTGTATATTTTCCTGGGATTAGAAGCCAGTGTAATCTACTCAAGGAGAGAGGAATGCTTAAAGGGCCTGTAGCCTTTCTCTRTATAGCACCAGTATATGCTATCCCAGTAACGCACAGCAGGAGCACTTGCAGAGCTGAATCAGTCTCCGCTTAAAAAAAATCATTTTCACAATTGTTTTTTTAAATTACACATCACAATCAAAAAAAGCAGAGCTTAACAGCTGATTAATACTCTTCTCTGGAAATAGGTGAAGGTCCCCCCCATAGGACTCCTGCGCCTGCACTCATACGTCTGCCCAGCTTGCTGGGAGCTCGGGGCACTCATTTCTTCCTCTGTTTTGTGCCGTTGTTAACTGCTCATCACTTGTTTGTTGACAGGGCCTGGTGCTGAGCAGACTTGAGCGGAGGGACCTGGCCCAGAAAGTCCTCAGAGATGCCGTCCGGATCCAGACCACCAGTCACAGGGCCTGGAACAGCCTTGGAGAGGTCTTGCAAGCTCAGGGGAAAAATGAAGCGGCCATTGAATGCTTCCTCACCGCTCTGGACCTCGAATCCAGCAGCCCTGTCATCCCGTTCACTGTCATACCCAGGGAGCTCTGAAGCTTTGCCCTGCAGCTAAGCACCTCCATTCCCTGGACAGACACCAAAACCAACCAAATAAACAAAGAAAAAGCCCAACAGAAAAGTGCCATTGTAACCTGGAACTGGGCAAAATAATTCCAGGGTGGGGCTCAGGTCTACATGCTTAACTGCGACAAGCCTAACTGTAGAAGAATTTGCAACAGGCAGAAATAGAGAATGCCTTTTTCTTCACAGGTGCCTGGCTCACCTCCTGTTCAAGTTAATAGCAAGGCTTATTTCAAAGTGTTGGTTCCAGGTGACTGTCTGTAGAATAGATCATGCTAGGGTACAGCTGTTCTAAGCACTTGCACCTTTCAATTTTCATTAAAGATAGAAACCCCAAGCCCTGAATTAAAGCCCAGACCTGCTTTAAACAGGAGTCAATGCACCAGCTAACTTGACCAAGTTGTGCTGAAGCATGTGGCTGCCTCCACACAGATCTGACAGGATAGGAATGACAATTAAACCATATAGACATGCAGTATATGCCATTTCCAAAATTATTTCAGCTATTTTGATAATCCTTTTTCCTGCCTTGCTCTTATATACTGCATATGCTCACTATATTTAGTGTGGCATTTGCCTAGACCTATTTAAATTAAAAATACTTTTTTTTTTTTAAAGCTGCTATTGCAGTATCATTCACAAAAGCAGAAAGACCAAAGACCAAAGACCAAATCAGTTCACCCTTGAACTAATATTAAAAACATACATGTATCTCCAATTACATATTTATTGAGGGGGCTTACATGAAGTAGATAATTATAAACTCTGAGCTTCATTCTTATTAATCACCTATTGCATCACTTTTAGTGAGGAAAATAGCGATTACCAGTACCTAGTGACTGAACTCTGTGCTTTACTGCATTACCATTCCTGGCACAAAACATTTTCATACCCATCTTTCCATGATATAAAAGATGGCAGCAGTCTTTTAAGGGAAAGTATGCTGAAGGCAGTATGTGTATATATGAATTACTTCTTTCTTACAATCAAATCTTTGGATTGTCTGTAGAAATTTCACATTAGAGGTACAGAGTTGAGCCTTCAGCGGAGCGGGATCATTTTGCGTATCGTATCAGATGTAGGAGTGATCTCCAGAGCCATCTGAAGAGCTCCTAATCCACGCAGCCTCCCCACGGCTGGCCTGGCCGGGGTGGGGGGCGCAGCTGGCGTACCCCCTGCTACGCTGCTCCTTAGCCGTGCTGGGCCTGCCCGGGGCCTCGGCAGCGAGGTAGAGCTGTGCCGTGCTGTCACACGAGACACGAAAGCCAGCCCCCTCCAGACCAGTCCCAAGATGAACATGATGCAGAAATGAGCTGCGGGCACTTTTCTACACAAAAGGTTGGGGCTCTGTGCCCGTTTCTGTCCAAAGAAGATTTGTGACTATTTCGTAAGTGTGTTTGCACTAAAACACGGTTTGTACTACAGTTCTGCCCAGTATTGTGATCCGCAACTAGTTCATTCCGGAAATAATAATATCCTCAGGCAATAAATGAGTAGGGGTTATTTCTTAAAGAGCCTGAGGCTCTGGCAGCAGACTTGAAGACGACGTTGTTTACAGTAATTTGGAAATCTGCAGGCTAATGGGGAGGTGGGCTCCTCGCTCTGCCCCAGGCCACACCGTCGCAGAGCTGCTGCCCCCAGCCTCCCCCGAGGCCCCCGCGCCAAGGGAAGTACGCTGCCCTCAGGTTTCTCTCAGCAGCCTGTTGCACTCCCAGGCCAATATATATCTTTTCTTTCCATTAAATCTTGCTGGTGCAATAGCCCAGCTTATTCCTCTGTTCACCAAGGGATCTGGAGTGAAAGCAGCGCGGCAGCCATGGAAGGTGCTCGGCCCATGAGGTCTCTGGCTTTCCAGTGCCACACAGGCACCAAACGACGCTTTTTAGGCCAGAGGCAGGTTTCCAAGGAGACAGTGTTACCCGGCTGCATTTCTTGTTTGCAATAGCACCAGCAGCAGAGGAAGGAGTAGGTGTTAAAGTACGAGAACTAAATGAGTTTCATGAAGACAGAAAGACACAGCAGAGACCCATTTTGCTGTGAAGGATGCTATGAAGTCGGCTTGCTCTGCACTGCAGGTGGGAAAGGGGGAAGGGGAGGGGAAGAGATGTTGTTGTTGACATAATATGTAAATTGTTACCCAGGTGTTTTAAACCCAGTTCCACAGTCAGATGCAATCTGACAATAGACTTAAGTAGAGATAGATAGATAGATAGATACTATATTCTGGTATTTGTTCTGCTCCACAGTTCCCAGGGTGGGAGCGAGCCTTCTGTATAAGACACAAAAAAAGAGTCAGTGTGGTCCGACATCACCGCTTTGTTGTGCAACGTATATCTGTAAAGCGCTGCCATAGCAACTTCTGTGTACTGGACAGCTGTTTGAGTACAAGCTATGCATCCACCTTTGTGACAGAGGAACCGTTTTAGGTCGTCTGTAGCTGGTGGTGTGACCTGGCAGGAGGGTGCCTGTTTCCCAGCAGCAGCTGAGAAGCAAACACTCGCAGACCCATTTACTTCTGCATGTGTAGCTTGTAAACAGCCACCAGCCCATCACATTTGTTGCCATCAGGCGAACTTCCTCTCGGCAATAATCAGACTTGCCACAGCAGTCATCTTCCTAAGAGAGGAGGTGCAAACGTGCACCAGTGCTTCGAGTGTATCAACCAGTCAGGTGTTGCCAGGGTGGTCCCATATTTGTCATGTGCATTAAGGAGTGTTACTGGCATAGGAATTGCAGTCCTAAGAGTCTCTGCTTCAGGCGTGGCAAGGAAGACATACACGAGTAAATGCCATCAGCATCAATAGGAATTACACGGGTAAGGTACGCACTACCAGCACGGCACACCGCAGCCCCTACATCAGTTGCAGACTAAGCACTTTGCATGGAAACTGGACTCGATCCTGAGATTTGCTGACTGCTTCCCAGAGGATATGAAGCACCCGTTGGCTGGAGGGGTGTTATATTGACCTGAAATGCTCTGTACAGTGCAGGAAAGAGGGCAGTTGTTTCAGACTTGCAACTATTCCGGAGGTAAATCCTCTAGCTACATTTGTTATTAGTGCTTACCAAAACAGAAGCCTTCCCAAGCTTACCTGCTACCTCTGTTCTTCAGCATGGATTTTGTTCATACTTCCAGGTMCAGAAAAACAAAGACAACTACTTCAGACAAGCCTATGTATTGTAGTATTTATTTAGATAGCAAGGTTGATAAATCTAATAGATCTGCTTTCCTGAGCTCACTAAGTAATACTTCTTCGTATAGCAGGGAGCCTGGCATGCTTAATGCTCAGGGTTTGAGACTAAGAACATAAGATTGACATCCCATCCCTCATATGATTATTACAGATGATCATAAGTAATGGAAGTTTGGGGAACAGTAAGTGAAATACCAGTTCTGTGAGTTTTAGCACTTACTTGAGTCCAACAGAGTTTTCTCATTAGTTTAGAAAGAGGAAGAGAAAAAAGGCATCGTTGCCTAAAGGATCCAGGTATACCCAAGTTCCTCTCGTTCCACCACAAGGTTGTTTTCCTTTGTGTTGGCAGGGTGCATACAAAAGGAAAATAATTAGCTCCTATTTTTCTGTTGCACAGTAATGGAGTAGTATTTGCCTTTGACCAACAAGAAGGTTTGTATATTGTAACAACAATGACTCTGCCTCCAGGATAACAGAAGGAGAAGCCCAACAGGCCAGGGAATACCCCCCTCTCCCTGCCTTACCCTGTGTAAACTGTCATCAGCACCACTGGAGTTGTTGGTATTTATGAGCATTTCGTCCAGCTGAGGGTCTGCCCACCGGGGTACTCATTCCATACAGGGAGCTGCCATATTCCTGTGCTGCACAAACACCCCAGTCCGTTTCTGTTGGTAACAGTTCATGCCACTGATTATCACAATGCTTCAGAAGTGCTAATTATCTTTTCTTGGTAATGACTAATAAATCCAAATGGAGAACAGTCCTGGAGGGTGTTTACTTTAAAAATCACTGGCTGGGTACCAAAGTAGGCACAGCACCGACTGCTGCAGTTTGAATTACAGTTATTTTATCAAAAAAATGTTCCGTTTTCGGAGAGTCTTGGTGAAGAMAGAGTTTGGCTAGTTTATATTGCGTTTTAATGACAGCAGAGTAGGAAACAATTCTTTTTAGTGAAAAGACATCACTGCCATGATCTTTTTTCAGCCAAACCAACAGAGATTTGATAGTTGCAATTCAGCCTAGGAGAGGAAGGCTTCCCAGAGCAACTGCGCTGCAGCAATAATTGCCTCTGATGGAATTGTATTACAGGCAATTGTATTACAGACAATTATGCAACGAGCATGTGTAGCTGAGACGTCTTTCCCTCCCCCAGCATGTCATATATTTGGCTAAGGAAAACTGCATAAGCCCAAAGGGACCACTGCAGTGCCTGCCTGGGCACCCATCAACACTGCCCTGGTGCCTGCTGTCACCTGCGAGGTGGCTGCTGCCACCAGCTGCACGGTCGTGTTCGCCAGCACTCCCTCGCTCGTGCTGGTTTAACCAACCCTCTGACTGTTCCCTAAGCCTGGCTCCAGGCGACGGTCTCCCTACTGGTCAGTTGCTGTTCAGTGCTGCAGGATATCAGTGCATGGTCAGATAAAGAGTTATTTTCTTAGACATGAGGAGCTGAAACATCTATCAGTTCAGTGATGTTGGCAGGAGGGGAGGTAACCACTGACCCAGGAGCTGCCAAGATGGTTCCTCTGACTTTGCCTTTAATGAACTGGCTCCTGCCTTCAGCTCCAGCAAACCAAGGCAGGTTCCCAAGTAACWGGATACTAAAAGATCCAGCTTGTTTCCCCGCAGAAACACATGCCAGTCTGTAGCTAAAACCACGGATAGGGACGCGACACCGCGCCATTGGGGAGCAGCCCGTGGTGATAGAAGTAAGAACCTCCCCGAGCCGGCRCACAGAGGTGCACAGCTTTCGCACGTACGAGCGTTTCCTACCCGCCACTTGAATACTGTTAACGCGGTTGTCGGAATCGGTTTTCCGTGTAGCTTAACTTCTTTTGTCATTGTAAGATGTTTTCACCAGATGAATAAAATTGACCCTGTGGAAAACAAAAAATGCTCCTCACATTTCCTCCCAATTTCAGGACTTTTAATATATTCATGCCACAGATACTTCAAGCATTATGAAACGACCATTTGTTATATTAACTGGAACCTCGTGTGCCTAGCAAGTTACCAGTTGCAAAGGGTATTTTGGCCTACACCCTGTAGTTCATGGGAAAAGCAAGAGTGAGCATGCAAGCGGCRTGCTTTCAGAGGGGAACGGAGCCAGGAAAAAGGAGTAATGTAGCTTCAGATGTTTGGGTTTATGGAGATTTAAGCGAGCATCATGCTTTTCTTGTGTTTCTTCCAGTAAAAATAAACAAAGGTAGTGTGAGAAACTCTAACATCGAGGTAATATGCAAATACTATGCCGTCAAGTTTAGGGACTCACCTTATTTCAGCCACAATGCCATTAATCATCTTTTTGCTACAAACAGTTACTCCTGTGGTTATTTGGAAATAAAATGTCTCCATTCAAGAGTTTCCAGAGCATTCTTCGCATTTACACATTAAYCTTTTGGGCAAGATTCAAGAGGGCCTTCTTAGAAAGCCAGCCCCTTAGTTTCATACTCAAATGAGATTAAGGACAGAGTTTTTGAAGAGCATTCCTTCATAACCGTGGCTACTTTGTTTTATGAGTGTATTCAGTATAACTCAAGCAGAACGAGGTTCCTCTGCGGCAATAACAGAATTAAATCCTTCAGCTGTTAGTACAAAGTCTTAAAAACTGGAAATTGAAACGAAAATACTAGCTCTGACTTTTTCCCCCTCCTTCCCATGATACAGAGAGGAAGTGAAACAGTGGTGTGGGGTTTCTGCGGGGGCAGCGGGGGGAGAAGGCTGCCACAGCCCCTCCGAGCAGGAGCCCAACCGGGGGCGTACRACTGAACCCCAACGAAAACTGGAGAATTTCATTGTTCAGTCCCCTCTGAGGGAGATCACTTGTCTTTGCTTCCTTCCTAACGCTGGTACATTGCCTGTTCCCCTCGCCGCACCACACAGGTGCTTAATATTCCCTTTCTGCTTAAATGGGAAGAAATAAGCCTTTTTGCCCCTCATTCGTGCTGGGAGGAGCTCCAGATGGTTTGGGTACTCTTCACCCTTAATTCAGAATCACTTCTTCTCTTGCAGAGAACCAAGTTATATTTCAGTGGTAATTTTGACATATTCTTGAAAGGTCATTAAGAATAATCTAACAATTTTTAATAATTTAATATATTTTATATAATTTTAAATAATTGATTCATACCTCCGCTTTTGTCTTTCTGCTGCAGAATGGGTAAAACCAACTGAGATACATACAGTATATTCCTGCCTCATGTGAAGCCTAGATATTTAGCAGTCCCATAAACAGCAAGGGAAGAGATGAGAAGCGTTGCTGCTGCCTAGGTACTCACTTCCACGACAGTCTCTGGCGGTCAGGTTTTTGTGGAGTCACCAAAGCAGCAATGTTGACTTTGTCTTTAACCACATCCATCAGGAGATGTCACATCCCAGTCAGATATGCCTGAACCAGTCTTYGGAACAAGTTAAAAAAAAATGCACATAGCCTACTGATCTTTAAAGACTGGTGTTAGAGAAAGTAGACCTTGGTATCACTGGCTTATTCTGTTGCCATTAGCAGTCACTGTAGCATTTAACCGAGCTGTGGCTGTTGAGCCAGTTCCATCTGCTATGTTGTCTCCAAAATAAAGAGCAACATCTCACAGCCAAAAATGTCCCCACAGGTCCATCAACTCGAGCAAGATTCAAAGGATTTCTCAGTGCTCCAAGTTAAGCAAGTGTTGAACTATGGAGGAAAAAACCCTTACAGGTCATTCCCCTGGATGTGCAGAGCTGCCATTTTCAAATCTGATCCCATTCAGAACTGATGTAGCTGCTGTGATCATCTGACTGATGGAGGAAGAGAAGCAGGTAAACAGAACGTCTGAGTTCTGTACAGCAAAAATAGCAAGCATTGTAACATGTCCTAAAAAAGCAAAAGAGCAATGAAAACTGTAAAATAGGAAACATTTTCCATACTGAAAAGCTCTCACAGAGGCAAACCCCAGCTTCACTGGCTTTTCTGACAGAAACACGCAAAAAACCCAGGCTGTGAGAGTAAAAGCAAAGGTAAAGCAGCCCCTCACCAGCCTCCTGACTGCAAAGGCCCCTCTGAACCTTAATTCTGCCTCTACCCTGTGCCACAGCCAGAGACCCCAATCCAGCCTGAGCGCCCAGGGCCCAGGCCCTTGCACAGCGCGCTCACGGCAGATGCCAGTCCTGTGCCCTGCTCTCATTGCCTTTCAAAGGAGAGCATGGTCCTCGAAGCGAAAGATTCATTACATTACGTATGACAAGTCAGGCATCTTTTTTATAATGCAGTTGCTCAGGATACTGTAATTCAGTCTGGAAACAGGGATGTTTGTAAATTAATCAGCAATAAGCATTCCTGTATTTTGTTGTCCTGTGAGAGGAGCTGACAGACGCAGCCCGAGTTTGCAGTGGCGGGTACTGGTTCAGAAGGATGGGAGTTCAAGGATACAACGATTTTCTGGTCAGTGGAGGTTAGAGGTGATTTTGTGCTCAGAGTAAATGGCATTGTCTGGCAGAGATAATTAGCAAATGAAGTGCTGTCTCACCAAAGGCTTTRCAGCCTTGGAGTCTCTTATTCTAGGTTGACAACAAACAGAAATTTGAGATGGTATCTCAGGTTTCCAAAACAGGAAGCTGCTAAATCCAGCAAGCGAGCAATTCATTTCCCAGTTATAATGATGCTGCTCTTATATCTCCTTGGAGGATACTGAAGTGTTTTTCGAAGGGTGGCAAGGGAGGTACTGCATCCCCATTTTTCACCAGATGGAAAACCAAGTCTGCCAGGAGTGGAGCCAAGAGAGGGGTGTTTTTCAGTGCAGAACCAGTTAAATTGCTATGACTTGGGTTTTGTCCCTTTCTGCAGTCCCCGGGCAGTGCTGCCTCCCTGCCATGCCCTGGCTGCAGCACGGCACAGTCCTCCTTCAGACCCCACAAAGCGCTTCTGCTCTGCCTTTTTCAAGTTTCTTCTGTGGAGGGGGAGCTAAGGCAAGTTTTCACTCGCTCGTTATATTAATGCAGTATATATGACTTCTGTAAATCAGCAGTGGCCCACTGTCCTGGTTTTGGCTGGGATAGAATTAATTTTCTTTCTAGTAGTTGGTATAGTGCTRTGTTTTGGATTTAGTATAAGAAGAATGTTGATAACACACTAATGTTTTTAGTTGTTGCTAGGTAGYCTACTTCTCAAGGACTTTTCAGCTCACATGCTCTGTGAGGTGCACAAGAAGCTGGGAGGGAGCATAGCCAGCCCAGCTGCCAACAGGGTATTCCATACCATATGATGTCATGATCAGCATATAAGGCTGGGGGAGGAAGAAGGAAGTGGGGGACGTTCGGAGTGATGGCGCTTGTCTTCCCAAGTAACCGTTACGCGTGATGGAGCCCTGCTTTCCTGGGGATGGCTCAACACCTGCCTGCCCATGGGAAGTAGTRAAGGAATTCCTTGTTTTGCTTTGCTTGCATGCGCGGCTTTTGCTTTCCCTATTAAACTGTCTTTATCTCAACCCACGAGTTTTCTCACTTTTACCCTTCCGATTCTCTCCCCCGTCCCACCCGGGGGAGAGTGAGCAAGCGGCTGTSTGGCATTTGGCTGCCTGACAGGTTAAACCACCACATTAGACACGTGTTGGTGCAACTACAAGGTGCAGGAAGGTACAGGTACCTCTGTAGCAGGGGTCCAGGTCTGGCCTTGGAGTGCTGCTGCATCAAGGGGATGACTTACCACATCCAGAGCTTTTATTTAAGAATTTCTTCTGTTTTCCCATCATCCCCTCTAGGGTACTTGCAAAGCACTTTCTGTTCAGCCAGCTAACTGAGAAGTAATAAGCTGAAAAAAAATAATTTGTTTCAAGCTACATTCCAAAGGAAAACTTCAGAGATTTTCAACTAAACAAAGAGCTTAAAAAAACTTCCAATTAAACAAAATATTGTTCTGACAGGAGTCCTCAAGTAGCATCTTCAATAACTCAGATTTATATGCCCAGAAGTTTTGAGAGAATTGCCAGAAGGGAGAGCATTTTGAAACAAAAATTCAAGATGTTTAAATCCTGAAACAATCTACACAGAACATTTAAATTTTCCTTTTTGTCTTCCAGCCAAGAACTATTCACCAAAGTTATCTCAAGTTTATATGCGGCTCCAGTTTTCTGGAACTTTGCTTTTCAGCAAATACCACACTTGAAAGAGTGTAGAAGTGTTTTCCAGTCCCACTTTTTGTTCTCATATGTGGCTAATGCTGGAGTTCCCGGTGTGAAAGCGTTCTCAAGTGCTTCTGCACAACATTACCAAACATCGCATCCACAGCCCAGCAAACACAAGTTGTTTCCTGGAGATTAGTACGAGCTGCTGAGTAAACACCAGCATACGCCGCTCCAAAGGCAGGCACACACAAGGTGGGATTGTCCCCACTGAAACAAATCCAAACCAATCCCAAGTACTTTTGGAAATCCCACCCATGTACACATCTGCCATTTGGGTGATGGTGATTAAAGTCTATGGCTTTAAACACGCTCTGGGTARAAATTAGTTCTTAAATATTTTGGGTCTTGCTACCAAAAGAAGTGTGCTTTTACATATAGCAAAGCACTAGCAAAGTCCCGTAGCAGCAGCACCTGCAGCGTCGGCAGAGCTCCCCTGCGCTGCGGCGGTGCTTGAGCTGGTTTGGAGGGAGGCTGGGTGCCAACGCAAACTGTGGTGAGAGCTTCACACGCAGACAGTTCTGCGTGCGCCTGCTTCCGACTCACCGCCCTCTCGGGCACTACCCACTGCTCAACAGCAGCCTATTGCAGAGCTTTGCAACTTTTTGTGAGCCCGAGGAATTTTGCAGGGGATGTCGACATCTGTAAGATTTACTTATGCAGATTTCTGCATAGGATATGACCTTTCCGGAACGGGCATGTTTAGGGTCTCGTACTAGTTGGCCGCAGACACCCCCGGGATCTGTAGCTCACAGCCGGAAGACTGGGGACTTAGAAGTTTTCTCCTAGATTCTATTAGACCTTCTTAATTAAAAGTCCTCTTTGGGGACCTGGATTGAATTGGAAACCATGGTGATCACTTAGGTCAATCAGCACAGAGATGATTGCATTTGGGAGAGTGAGGGGGAAAATGAGAATGTTGAAGAGCTTTAAGAAAAAACAAAAAACCCCAAACATCTGTGAAAACAAGGAGCACGCATGTTTTGCAAAAGAATGGTTAGAAGAGTCACCTTACAGGGCTCACCATTCACTACTGAATTAGAGACTAACAGCTGTCTTACAGCATTGAAAAATGTCTTCAACTTTTATGTCTCTGAATGTTTGATCAATGGATTTGACAGTCTGTCCACTTTCTCAAATCCATGTACGCACATTTTCACTCATGTTGATAACTATACCAGGAAAACCAAAATGCTAACTAAGCAGCTGTGCTTCCAATCATCCCACATGAAAGAAAGATGTTGTTACCAGCCTACTATGAAAATAGAAATGTTCATCTACATACAGTGGGGCCCATAACTTCATTATGCAAAAACTAAAATACAAAGAGGTGCTCAGTATCCAGGAAGCATTTTTGTTCAAGAGTTGAATTCCACTGTTACAGTTAGGAAATACTCATTTGTGATAAGATAATGCTGATAAGATATACAAAGTTATGTTTTAGTTTCAACTTACCAATCATTGTACCCTAGCTCCAGGACGATGAAGGTGGTTTCAAAATCGGAGCTGTTTCGGTTTCACTAGAAAGAACAGTTCTAAAATTCATTGTTTTTTCTTACAGAAAAGGATGACATACCACTAATCTACTTGAGTATCATCTTCCTCTCCCTTTCCTCTTATAGGAGAAAAATCTAAATAGATACAAGGTATGTTCTTCTTGTAAGTCTTCACCAGAAATAAGTAACCTTGCTTCATTTGCCTTTGCAAATTACAGTGTTCGGATCAGCAGCTTTTACAGACTAGACASTTCAGTTGTTCAGTTGTCGTGGTTTAACCCCAGCCAGCAACTAAGCMCCACACAGCCGCTCRCTCACTCCCCCCCGCAGTGGGATGGGGGAGAGAATGGAAAGAGTAAAAGTGAGAAAACTCRTGGGTTGAGATAAAGACAGTTTAATAGGTAAAGCCAAAGCCGTGCACATAAGCAAAGCAAAACAAGGAATTCGTTCACCACTTCCCATGGGCAGGCAGGTGTTCAGCCATCTCCAGGAAAGCAGGGCTCCATAAAACGTAATGGTTACTTAGGAAGACAAACGCCATCACTCTGAACATCCCCCCCTTCCTCCTTCTTCCCCCAGCTGTATATGCTGAGCATGACGCCATACGGTATGGAATGTCCCTTTGGTCAGTTGGGGTCAGCTGTCCCAGCCGTGTCCCCTCCCAACTTCTTGTGCACCCCCAGCCCACTCGCTGGTGGGGTGGGGTGAGAAGCAGAAGAGGCCCTGACTCTGTGTAAGCACTGCTCAGCAGTAATGAAAACATCCCTGTGTTATCACACTSTTTTCAGCACAAATCCAAAACATAGCCCCATACCAGCTACTGTGAAGAAAATTAACTCCATCCCAGCCAAAACCAGCACATCAGCCCATGTCTGAAACACTTTGTATTGCTCTTGAGAAATCTTACAATCCTGATATGCAGGATTAACCTGTTATAACCTCCAGCAATAAGTAAGAACATTCACATAATTCATAGGARACTGAAGTCTGTTGATCCATAACCTATCTAAATTAGCAGTTTCTTACAAACGGCTTCCTTTTCTAAGGTGGAAGTGAAACACCAGAGCACAGAGGCTGCAGGAATTCAGATATTCCTCTCTCCATTACCTTGATTCCTCCCCCGTCCCCTTCCAGCTCTTCTACTTACTTTAACTGGCAGTATCTMGAACACCCTCCATACCCAACCCTCCTTCCCCTGCCGGCAACTGTTCCATACCGAATTTACAACATGTAAAGGATAAAGCAGTAGATGATGCTGATGTGCAGAAGCAGCAAAAAATGGATTTTTTTTCTTCTTACTCTACAGTTAAGTAATTGCAAGACTCATCTATGCTGCCAACTAGAGCACACTCGCCTTCAGGACCACCCCCACCCCCTGGCCCTGACGCCACCCTTTTCAGTCAGTGCCGGGGCTTTGGACCTATAAGGAGACCGGAGTGTCAGTCAGGTTGATATTGCTTGTCAATTCATTTCAGGGTGACACGGCTTGTACGATAGGTTTAATTATTCCAATAGCCTTTTGCTGAAGCTTTCCCCTCAAGGCCAAAGTTTTATTCTATTTGTATTAATATCACCTGGACATATCAGTGGAAGTCCATAACCTTTGCTCTCTAGTGACTTATTCTGCAGGGTTATAATTACAGCTATAGAAGATATACAAGCATGATGTGGCGTGCATACAATGACGTGTATTTTTGCAGCAAAGGTAGAAACAACTGTRCCACAGAAGCAGTATCAAACCCCACAAATCCTAAATACAACGGATTCAAGGAACGTCAGTCTGCTCCGATACRCATCAGAGTCGCTGTCTGCTTTTATTTCCATTAGTATGTCCCTGAAATAAGGTACAGACTTAARACCTACTGAACCAAATTTTTCCCTTGCCTTCATTGCATGGTCCCATATGTCCATGCAGTCAGCAGCATGATGGCAAGTGAGTCACCCTGATAGGCACCTGCAACAGCTTCTCCTCAGTTACCTGGCTCACAGCTTTCCCAATAAACAGGACAGGCCGCGTCTTGCCACAGAACGAGCCGCAGATCAGGTTACCGAGGTCACTTGAAATTTTCAGTGGCTAATCTCTAGCTTTTGTTATCGCAAAAATACTATATAAAGCTTCAGCGATGCTTTGCTACTGAAAATACCTACTGGTGCAGGTCTCCGCACACACATAGCTTCCTGCGGCAGCGCATTTCTCGGTGGGTTGGTACTCTGTACCAAGCGTGCTATTCCYGATGCATCCTGTTTTTACTACTTGCAAAATTACTAGAGTTGCCGTATTCCCGCTAGCAGTCTTCCTGACAGAAACATGTGCATGTTGAGCATTGTTTTTCTAACCGAAGCAGACCTTTTGCCAAAGAGTTAGTCTGCTATTTTCCCTCATCTCTATTTGCTGTTGGAGAAATATTTTCCACAGCAAAACATTAGCCACTGAGCCCTGCAGACAAATCCTGATAAAGGCTATTCAGTGAAGCTTTCCACTTGTAATCAACATTTACCTTTGGAAACCAAAGCCCTTAATGTTTTTTTTCTTTTCCTCCTCCAAAGGAGTTTAGCCCTGTATCATTTGGTCCTGGTTTTGAGTCTTTGCACAGGGGGRCACATCCGTACTCTTTTATACATGAACGTGGGAGAGCAGAACAAGACCTCACTTTTTGCTTTCTGTATAATCAGTATGTTCAGAGGAAACCTTAATGCAGAATATCATTAAGTTTCAAATCTGGAGCATGTTTTCAGATAACACAGAGATATTACTTCAAAACAAAGCAAGGGCATTAATAAACACAGTACCAGGAAATCCACAAAGGTTAAGTGATTTTCTACAGAGTAATTCATTCTCCTAATGAGTTTGCTGCAGACAGTGCTCTCTGCAAGCAGTTATTGCGTACGTATCTTCTGTGTGTTTGTATAATTCGTGGTAGTGCAAAATAAATTTTTACGTGAAGTGTCCTAATAGATGGAGTGAGGCTATAATATTCTTCCAGAGCTTGTTCATTACAATATGCACTGGCACGGAGTCCAGAGGGAGAGGAAGCCATTAAACATTAAGCAAAACAATTGCTGTCATCCTCCAGAGGGACCAGCTTTGTAAATGCTTATGTTAACACTGTACRAAATAGTTGAGTATTTGAGTAAAATTAGAATGATAAAGGGAGGCAAGCACCTCGTCCTCAATTTAATGAGATTTGGTTGGATAACGATATCTGGATCTTCATGCTAGAAGAAGAGAGCTCATCCTCTCCCAGCCGCAGACTGGGCACCCCTGAGAGCTAATTGTCACCAGCAAACGGAAAAGAAGAAACAAAAAAAAAACGTTTCCAGTGTTTTCTATCCACAAAGCTGAAACACTCCCCTGTGTGTGTTTTCAATTTAACTAAAATAGATCACTGTGTGTAAACAGCCACTCTACCTACATCATTCATATTTGATGGACTAGTCAGTACAACAGATACTTTTATCTGTCCCGTAAGTGATGAGAAACTAGACACCTCAGTGTCTGAGTGCTCCTCTCAGTTAACGTGAGTGGCAGCAGCTGTTATTCTAGGCTCCTTAACATGTAACGTTTGATGTAAAGACAGGAAAATTGGAGATGTATTTAGTGGAATTGGGTATAACAAAAGTAACTTCCATGATCAAACCCTCCCAGGAGGACACACAGGAAAGCTCTCACTACGTGTGTTAACAGCAGCCCAGGCATTTGTGTTCTTGGGCTTTAGAGGCCGTATGATAACAGTATTCTTATCAGGTTAAGAAGTAACTTGCAGAAAAGTTAAGGCACGATCTCAGGATGCCTTCATTCACATTGGCAGCAAAGCGCAAAGGTGGTCCAGAACACCATCACCAGAGACTGTGAAGTACATACTAAATAGATGAGCTTGTGTTTCAAATAAGTTTTTGCACATACAACTTCACACACCTGTAAGAAACGTGAGCAGACTTTTAAATCTATTGGAAACCAAGAGGAGATACTGCCGCTTCCTTCTGCTTGGAAGAGATGAGAGTAGCTAGTTGACATGGGAACAGACATAGCATCCCACAAACAGCACACAAAGGAAGGCAATCCTTCCTTCTATGAGCAGGTACTTGAAGGTGGGAACTCCTGGCCCGGCTCAGCCGAGGGTATGCTGGTGGTGGTAGTGAAATAYCAGAAACTCCATTTAAATATGAAACCAAACTTGTTTCAGTGAGGGTGGTCAAGCACAGGAATGGGTTGCCCAGAGAGGTTGTGGGGTATACACCCTTCAAAATAGTCAAAATCCCATCAGATCAGCAATCTGCTCTGGTTGACCCTGCTTGGAGAAGGGGATTGGACTAGGTGGTTTCCAGAGGTGCCTTCAAACCTCAACCACGCTGTGATTCTGTGAAAGGGAAGTTGGCAAAGCAAGGCCACAGGCAGAAAATGATGTCGCCGGTGTTCGGCAGCAGGCTTTGGAGGAACCATGTAGATATACCAAAAGAGCAGAGCTGCTTTTCCATCTTTCCAGTCCCTCCCACCCCACCACACACCTTCTGTGCTAGCAGGTAGGGAGGGAGGAGAGGAGAGGAGAGGAGAAGGCTATTCCACAGCCAGAGCTTCAGAGCTCTCAGACCTGGAAAGAGCAGATGAGAAGGAAGACCTTTCGCCTGCTTTAGGACATACTCCAGGGAGGCTCACTAGACCTCTTGCCAGCTGGCATTTAGCGACTCACCCTGCAGACTAAAGGGTTAACATCTCCTGAGCTAAAATGCAGTTGCTTCATTCGTGGCCTCAYTAGAGAGGGCAGCTGCAGCCCAGTTTTTAAGCCTCTGCTCTGAAGCAAAAGCCGATGGAAAGAAAACTGTAACTTCTGTCTTCTCCTCTGGRAAGAAGCTGGAGAAGGTTTGTGCGAAGGTCATTTTAATATTAAGCCAAAGGTCCAAGAAGCACCAGACAAACAGTTCTGTTTTTCCAAATAAAGAGTTAGTAACTACACGGCTATAAAACTTTCTACTCTCATTTTAGCCAGGCTGGTCCTTCCTTATTCCCAAGGGAACACAGTAATTTCTTGGGCATGTTTTTATATATGCCACTGAGAGCCGGGAACAGGAGACAGCATGTGCTCGCTCGTGGGCTTATGGCACGGGGCCTCCACACGGAGCAGGGTCGCAGGGCGCCGGCTGGCCCTGCGGAGCAGGGACGGGGCCCTGGCAAACCCAGGCTTTGAGGTCTTCTGGAGCCAGGACTGCACCCAKCTTCTGCCAGCCTCTTCAGTGGGCGTTGTAATGTGCCTACACCTAAGGTGGGAAGATCACTTCTCTCCGTTACTAACAATATAGTCAGGGAAACATTACCCTCCAAATCACTTTAATATGCATCACACTGCCACATATACTTTATGACTCTATTTGCACCCCATGTGTCAGTTCAGCTCAAGCCCACCACTGCTGCCAAGCCCCTGCAGCTGCTAGCTTTTCCCTCACACACACTGGAGAAATGGGGAGAGCAGAAGACAAGGCGGCTTTCCACGGGGCTTCTGCTGAGACGCAGGGATGGGGCTCGCCTCCTGCCCCCGCAGCGTTGCTTGCATCCACCGAAGGCAGGCAGCAAGCAGAGGAAACTGCTCAGGGGGCACGAGTGGAAACCGGGTGACTTAAAGCTACGGGGCAGGTGGAGAATGCAGAAGCAGGTTCATTTTTAGATTAAATCAGCCCAAGTCTGCGACACGATCCATGAGATGTGAGCAGCACAAACTGCCGTTGGAGGGTTCCCCTTTGCTTACGAAGTGACTCACTGGCCGATGGGCACAAGGCAACGTGGGTGACAGAAGTACTACCGAGGTGACCTCTAGCTACAGGGACCACGTGGATGGCATGCGCAGAAGCAGAAAGAGGGATAAGAAGTGAAAGGCTCTGGCTCCCTCGCCGTCATCTCCCTGTGCAAAAGTCTGCCGTAAATAAAGGCATAGGTAGAAGGAGTTGTCCTTCTTCTGTACCTTGTCACCTCAGATGGGGAGTGCAGCTGGTTACTCATCCGACCTGCTTATTCTGCTGTGTGCTGCAGCTGGCTGCAGGACGGGGAACATACTGCAGATCCTTACAATTTAATGCTGTTCCCAGGCTAACAAATATTAACATTTTTTTTAGGTGCTCAGGGCAAAAGCAGCACGTTGCTATACCTCTCTCATTTGAGTGCCTAAAGCCCTAAAAATTGAGCATTCGGGGATTTGTATATATTCCTTATCTTAAACTATTGCTTAGCAACAGACTTTAACCAAGGACATGCTTGTGAAACTGCCAGGCGTTTCCGTATCCGCTAAGTGCAAAGCAATAAACACACCTTTCCAAATTATCTCTGCTAGGATCACGTATGTAGCAGATAATCAAACTGAGCAGAAGATTATCAGCTGCATAGGCTCTTAGCATGTTGGCAGTGGTAATAAAGAGATCTCGACCTGGGTGAATCAAAGCCTTTTCACTGCAGAAAAGGTATCTTTGCATACCAAGTAGGCTGCAGACGGAGGAGCACCCAGCAGGACTCAGCGGGACTTGGCGTGATGCAGTTCTGTGGCTGCTCCTCCCACCTGGAGAGCAGCGATGTACATGTTTATCTAGCAAGCGTTAGGTGTTCCCCTGACACACTGCTACGTGTGCGCATACTAATGAAGARCCCTGTTTTGGAAAAAAAGAAACCCCACGCTTTCTTAAACATGGCTTTAGATACCATCTTGGTATCTATCAACCCAGCTATTCTATCAAGCGGTTAATTAGGCAGAGCTTAACACCAGTATTGTACCTCAAACTGGATTGTAGCTGACAGTCCAAGGTTATACTTCTCAGCTATGTTACAGAGGARTTTTTTCCCTTCCAGTTACCAGGCTGCACTTTATAAGCCACAATGTAAATGTAACACACATCTATATGATAACCGGGCCTGGAAAGACGGGCAAACACACAGGCCCTTCTCACCAGGATATCCTCGAGCGCCAGCGGCTGGTGACTGTGCTTCGCAAGGGCCGGCCTGTGGAGAGCTCACAGTGCCTTCTGCAGCTAAAGGAGCCCTTCCTTTGCAGTTTCTTTTATGAAACGGAAAGAAGAGATGAATTTCACTCCCCCGGGGCTCAGGGGAGAAGAACCACTTTCCTGCCTAGAGCAGGGATGAGATGCATTAAATAAAGGGAGAGTGGCAGCTATGAAACAGCCAGTTTTGGCATGCAGGGAGGCAGGTAAGGAGGCTGCAGCCCCTTCTCTCACGTGCTCTAAGAAAACATGGGTGCACGCATGGCGTATCACGACACAGCGACAYGCGCGTTGCTGTGCTTCTCTCCACTGCGCTCAGCCTGTCCTCTGTGCACCGGCATCACAGCGGTGCGTGCACCTTGCAAAAGGAGCAGAGTTTGAGAGGCAGAGAGGCAGGTTGTTCGGCGTAGGGTTCTCCCCCTAATTTCACAATAATTGCTGAACTGTATTTTACAATGTTATAAGAGCTTACATTGTCACTCCAAGGGCCTGGGGAGGCAGAAGGCAATTCCACACAATCCTTATCTCTGTTAACCCATGCCTGTAACACCATCGTTAACACAAAGGCCAGGCACACGGATGCTCAGGCTGCTGCAGTGCCGGCTACTTCCAAAGACACAATAAAACTCTTAATGCCCAGTCAGAGCTACAGCAAAGGAAGGGAAGCCCTTTGGACTGGAGGAAATATGAAGCACTAAACAGTAATGAGCAGACAGCACGTTAAGGCAGTCCCTGTGGACAGCCCTATTGTAAATGGTATCATCTCAGTGCTGACTTAAAACTGAGCAGTATACCAGACTTGCAGCAGCTTTTAAGGTTTAAATCCAGTTTTTAAACGGTTCATTTGAGACCCTTCATAAGCTGTAAGCACTTAGAACAGAAGCTGCAGTCGGGTCTATATCGTCTTAAAACATGCTGACATTAATGGCCATGCTAGCAAGAGTGAAATCGGTGCTCAGTTCTGGGATGTGCTGGAGTCAGAATTGTACATCCTCCATCTTCCCTCATTTTCTCATCAGTTAAAAGGGGGAGTGGAGGAACAGAGAAAAGAAAAAGAGGAGAAAGAGCAGGAGCCCCTATTAGATCTCACTGATTGTACCCTATAGCCCAGAAAAGCACATTCAGCTGAGTTTCCAAAACATAGATACTTTCCTGGTATGCTCTCAGTCTGGGAAGGCCAAGCATATCCCTGGTGAGGACAGAGGGGAAGAAGGAGAGATGGTCCTGTGCCAGCAGGATCAAGCCACTGTTGTTAGGGCTCTGTGAGCAGGAGCACAGGGGATTAAAATCCTTTCTGAAATTCTGATGACAAGAGGAAACACAGCTCTCCCATTATCCTCCTGCAAATAAATATTTGAAAGCAACTATAAAGAACACTCAGCCATGCGTCCCCTGCTACCTACCAGGCAGCCACATCAGTACAATGGGAGCCACGTTCAGACAAACAGCAACACAAGGAAGTTGAATGTGCGAAGTTCACAGGCACCGATCTCTATCAATTTCTGCTGAGCGCTACTACTTTATATAGATACCTGTTTATTTTCAAGCCATCAGAGGATGTATGTTCACTACACGGTGGGAATACCAGTATCACAGACCATGAGGTTTGTTTTCAAAGGGGAGATGAGGGAACAGCAGAACCACCTCCCCTACTTGAAGGGGAACCCCAGGGTTATACCAGCAGAAACATAGTTGGTGGCAAAAACCCTACAGATCAGGTTGCAGGTTTGAGTTATTCATCAGTCTTTTCCTTCCGTTCAGGGACTCATTAAATCAGGCACCGCAGAGCCGTTCACAGTAAAGGTGACCTGAGCGCAAAGGCTAGCCCTTAACCTGACACAAGTCAAGCGCTGTCTTCAGTGGACAATAGCTGAAGCACTGGTGGTAAAGGCACAAGTGCGTAAGCTACTGACTTCTCCACACTGGGGAAAGCTGGGGGGTGGGAGGGCTTCAGAATCAGGATCTCACTTAGGACCTTTCCTAGAAAACTAAGTTGAGCCCAAGGCCACTTAGTAGGAAGGAGAGCAGCTCACTGGGCTGCTGGGTGCCCCACCAAGCAGCAGGCAGGGAGCGTGTGCTTGGGGCTCCTCTCCGCTCTTACCGGCTCTCTGGCAGTAGCACTCTCTGACCACAGTGAAGCCACACCTAATTAACACCACTGCAAGCAAGGAAAGGATCAGGTTGGCTACAGCATTCAGACTTAATTTCCTTTCCTGGACCAGCATTTCCAAAAGCTCTCCCAAATCCCTTATGTGTTAGAGGAGCAAAAGGTCTCCTGGACAGACCTGTCCTATCAGCAACTCAGTCGGCAGATCTGACATGGTGCAGTAAGGCAAGTCAAGAAACCTTTGTGCTTCCCAACACTGAGGAACGGCATATAATTTGTCTGCCCAGAAGGCCATGGAGGTATAAACAGACTCTTCTACGTACACTTTGTCCCAGTCATTTAGATGGAGCACAAGGCAGTCTACTACTTACAGGGACTGACAAAAAACGTGGTGTCGGGCAACCTGCATGTTACGGGTGCTCACAACACAGAAGCGGATGGCTGCCTAGGCTCTCCCCTTCCTTCGGGTGCAAGTTTCTCCCAACCTCCACAGGAGCAGCAACCTTTAGAATTATTCAAATTTCAAGAAAGTCCAAAGTCTGATCCAAGATCGGATTCCCTCGGAGCTAGACGCTGTAAAGCCGCAGGGGCCTTTCTCCCAGTGTTTACAGCCTAAGCAGATAATGCCTGGGCTTGCTAACAGAGAATGGGAATGCAATTTGTCCATGGATAAGCACCAGGGCACCGAGGGGGGGCTGAAATACAAGTTGCATTTCCTTAATACCTACGCAGAACCACAGGCAAGCAAGGAAGCATGCAGACCCCAGCAGCACGTCTCTTCCCCTGCCCCTTTAGGAAGACCATGCTGCAAAAATGGCAAGCAGGGCACAGGCAGAACTGGTTGATAAGCACCAGACCGTGCTATTTCCAGGATCTAAAATGGCTCCCATGTGCTTAAGTGCAGTAAATCACWCTATTTTATTTCATATCCTTAGCTAGTTACTGATTACTAGAGCCAATAGCACCACCACAAATAATTCACAGGCTGCAAAGACATCGTTCATCCCAGGGACAGGAACATCTACCAGTCCCACCTGATACTGGGGGCAAGTTTGCTCTGGGTTGCCCCAACACTTCTGAAGTCTTCCTGTAGCAAGAAATACCAGAAGATATTACAGCTTTCTGCTTTGATGTGTCTCAATCAAAGAGAGATTTATGATGCCTGATAAGGGTGCCTCTCCCACCCCTACGTTTGTTTCTCCATTTCTCCTTACTCTCCTTTGAGGCAGCTACACCCATCTGCTCCACCCTCATTGTGCCGGTGTCTTTCCATAAGGAAAAAAAACGACATGCAACAACATTTGTTTTTCCTTGGGTGTATCAGGGGGACCCGCATCCACCCCTGGCTAGGTGGAAAGCACCACACCAGCCAAGGGGAACTTCACAGATTTAGGAAAGCTGTGAGAGAGAACTGTGACGCCGTGCCTTGTTCACAGGGCTTCCCTGGGCAGGGTGGCAACCCCTGGCCACACTAACCTCTACTGCTCCCAACGGCAGCTCATCACCTTCCGGATGGTGGCCTGAGGACACGGCACGCTGCAGCCCCCAAGCTGCTTCTCTTCCTCTTTCACTGGGAGTCCCAGGCCTGATACAGGCTCTTTGCACCACTGCTAAGGAAACTGTGCCACCAGAGAAGGATGTAAAGCAACAGCTGAGACAAGAAGGGATTTTCCCTCCCTCAGCAGCCGAACACCTTCCTGGCGTAGTACACCAATACAAGTACATCGATAGGGGCACATGCATTGCTAATGCCAGTCAGCAGATGAGACAGTGGCACACAGGACACCAAAGCCACCATACAAATTTGACCGCCAGATTAAGAGCAGAATTTTTTACTGCCTTTCAAAAGCAGTTCAATGTTTCCCGAGTGAGTCTCAGCCACAGCACTTTGTGGAAAGCTTTTCCTGCCTGAGGATCACCAGGAGCCACATAAATAAAACACCTCCACGAAGATCTTGCTGTTTTGTCTTCAGCAAAGACATACCCTGTCCTACAAACCCCTCTCCATTAATGCAAGGTTTTCCAAGACTTTGCTCAGCCTGGCATAAAGAAGAATTACACAGATGTAACATTTTTAAATTTCAGCAACAGCAAYGGTGATGAATTTAATACGCTGTGAGTATATATATTCCATTTTAGGAAGCTTATTCTACAGTTTCCCTTGGCCGTGTCCCACTTCGCTTGTAGTATTAAAGCCCAGTTATTTATTTCACTCATCTAAGCAGAAACATAAAACTTCACCCACTCTGGTAACACAGCACACTGTATCATCTTATGAACAAGCCATCATGTATTTTTAGGACTACTTCAAGAACATGACTAAAAACAAAAAAGGTAAAACAAAAAAGGTAAACTTTACATCCCTGTGAARTTCAGCCTTAGAAGTCTCAGGAGAGAGGGTCCTTGCAAGGCTGACCTCTAACTGAAAACAACTGTGTGGGTTAAAAAGCATTTCTGAAATATTTAAAGCCAGCACATGGAAATAAAGGCCATTCCTGATTTAAAATGGCTGAACTGGTTTCCCTCAAGCCTGCATGCATGAAACCAGTTTCAAGAGGAAACCATCTGGAAGAGTTCAGCTCCGTACATGAAGTTTCAGAAAGTTATAWGCAATTGTAAGTGCCGGAGAAGGAGCAAAAACAGAATTAAAAACTCTTTAGCAAGCTTAACCAGCACAGAGAGCACCACTCCCACCAGACCCCCGGGCTCCGACAGATACGTAACACACAYGCAGCTCTCAGAGCACAAGTATTCCCACTGAAGTCAATACTTTAAATTATACATTGATCTAAGTACAATCCTAAAATCAGGCCAGAAAATAAAACTTCCAGAGTTCGCACCTTCTTTTATTACTATCAATAAAGACATTCCCTTATGTTTAGAGCCTTCTTTTTTGATTAACCTAATCACGGTTTCTTGTCATCAGGTTAATTTCTACTTGTCCTGCCAGAGGGCCGTTCAAGTTTTTTAGAAAAATTTTTCAATCTCCTTCCCCTCCAAGCCCTGAATACTTTTCCTTCTGCTGAGCCTCATGGCCTGTGACTCCCTCTTCATTTGCAGTTACTCCAAACCACCTCCCAGGTTCTMCCAGGTGAGAAATCGTGTCTGGAGAGAGGGGTCGTTGCCTTTCCCCTTGTATTCCTGATGCTATTTTGCAAGTTGAAGAAGATGCTGTGCTCTTGACCCAAGCCAGCAATAGTTCATGGCTGCTTGGGGAACCACCTTGTGGGTGTATAGCTTCCAGGCCCCGGTGTTGCCTGCACAAATAGAAAACAAGAAATATCAGATAAAGGAGGGAGGAACGAGCAGTAAACTCCCAGGGCTGTTAGAAAAGGACTTCCTTTAGGAACACTGTGTTGCAAAAGGGTCTGAAAGCTCCAAACAAGAGCCCAGCCTCTTTTGTGCCACGTATTGCTCAGTAACAATTAATGCCTTTGAATAGCCATTTTCACCCAGACATCTCCAAAGTAGTCTTCAAAGGGTGAGAGTGTCGTTACCTCTATAGGTGGATAGGGAAGATACAATACAGAAGGATGAAATGACTTGCCCGTGGGCTCCACAGTGCTTCAGTCCACCCTGAGCACACCGCTGAGCCACGCTGCCCCTAGTAACAGAAAGCCCAGAAAAAATGTCCGGGAAGATCCCTGGATTTTACTCATTTACAAGCATATACAATCCAATTTTCAGTTCATCACTGACTTATGCACTTAGAGGGAAGTACAAGCACTAACCTCTGCAAAATCAAGGGCTAAGTGTGAGACACAGGATAAGAGAGTACTAATTTAAACAAGTGAGCCCCCGTTTGTTACCTCTTTTGCAGAGCTGGGGACCGGGCGACGGTGCGTTGCATGCCGAGGGCGAACAGCATGTCACTCTCTGTACGTGAGTCATGCACCAGTTTGGGATTCCCAGGCTCTTGGCTAACTCAGTAAGGCCAAACTCTTATTTCAGTTACTCACATTTTTAAAATYATTTTCTTTTACTCATTCCTCACTCTTGGCATTCAGTGGGTCCGGGATTTAATTCTTTGGCATCGCAAGGATATCCAAGCCAGGTCCAGGGTTTGCCAAGGCATCTGTTACTGCACCARGGCCGACACGTTAATGAGTCTGTGATAAAGCCCAGGACTGATCAGCAGGCAGCAGCAAGTTAAACAAATACCAAAAGAAATTCTATCTTCCAACAAAGAAATAAACTTTCTCCCCACAGGATTTGCAACCACTCAACCACTGAAGAGCTGTGCTGGTGCAGAGGGAGCCTGGAGTGAAATTCCATGTGAAATAATCATAAACCATATAATTGGTATTATCCAAGCTGAAAAGTAATACAAGTAAGCAAGCACAAATAAATGACACTGGATTTCTTTTTAAACAGTTTGGCTTTAAATGTGCAAAGTCTTACATATAACACATGTATATCTATATAGGTATATAAGGATTTTCATATTATTTTGAATTTTATAGGATTGTAAACCAGAATGTAATTGGAATAGGACATTGAAATAAGATAACGATCTCCCGAAGCTTCAGAAATTAAGAAGAAAACAGAGCTGTGTATATATTTCCTTCTCCAAGGAAGAAATAAATGTACTGTGATGATTCTTGTCTCCGGAGGAAGAATCATTGTGTTGCGTTTTGTGGTTTTCTAAATAACATTCATCAAACGAAGGGCTAGTCAGAGGTGTGGAGTACAGCACTGTGCTAATTGGCCCCAGGGCTAGCTTGAATACCAGACACCTGTGAGAATTTAAGTCATAGCTGATAAGGAAGTCTTCATTATGCTTATACTTGGGCAAACCGAAAACAGTCTTGTCCTTGTTCATATTTCCTTCTCACAGTTGGCTAAGTAGACCTAAGCCCATTGTCACCGAGGTTTATCATCTCTGGATGTATATCCCTATGGTCATCGCGTTAATCAAGTTGCTTGCTGTTCAGATACTTTACGTAGAAGTTACATCAGACAAGTGATGATGAGTAGAAAGTAGAGGAAATAGAGATCTTTTTTCTCCAAATCTAGGCAGGTGGGACTGACAGATTACAGGACTCGTAAGTGCCAACTGGATCACATACTGCTCTGGAACTGAAATTCCATCATCCTAGTGAGGGATTCTTCATCCACTAAAAGCACTAAATGCTTTCCTGGCAGAGAGAAGTTTCAAGGTACCATTTMAAGATGTTGTGATATTTATAAACCTAAGGCAGTGAGGATCTTCCCACAAGGAACGAAGGTTGATGCCCTCTTGGCCTTTGCAGCTTACAATAGGTGTGATTTGCCTTTTTGTCTCTTGTAACAGTATGCCGTATGTTTGAATTTTATCACTTCTCCAGCACTCTCGTTGTGTGTCTTTCCCAATTTAGTGATAGACCTGGAAGATGAGTGATTGTTTCTTCTGACTAATACAGTATCAGGATAAAAACAAACCAGTTCCATTTAAAGTGTTCTCAGATCCATTTGAGAGAGCCAATTTCCCCATTTAGGAGGCAAGAAAACTGAAGCACATAGATGTTAAACCATATGCTCACCTTTATGCATTTTGCCGAGAGGAAGAACACAACCCATTACTCAAACTGACAAGCGTATTTCCTGTCCTCTGCATTCTGGTGTCAGCTGACCTTGGCAATATAGAACAACATTTTTTTACATGTGATTTGGGTCTTTACTTTTTTTTTTTCCTTTCTTCTTTTTTTTTTTTTTTTTTTTTTTTT